>CM069132.1:72390220-72936980 GCA_035221665.1 Okamejei kenojei
ATATATAAAATTATAAAAAGGACTGAAACAAGTAGATATGCAGGCGGAAAAAAAAATTAAAAAAAATCCCCAAATGCTGAGCGAGTTCCTGAACCGGGGGCCTCAGTCTTAGAATAAATGGAGAGGTTCAATTAAGACTGAGGTGAGAAACATTTTTTTTTTCATACCAGAGGAGTTGTGAATGAACTTTATGGTATTCCCCTGCCACCAGAGGGGGGGTTTAGTGGAGGGGCCAAATCACTGCATTGGATTTTAAGTTAAGAGGAGAGTTTGGATAGAGCTCTAAGGGCTGTGGGAGTCAAGGAATGATTGGGGAGAAAGGCAGGCTCGGGTGGGTTCGTGGTTTATTGGATAGGGGACGATTTCAGCAGCCATTGATTCACTATGAAATGGCTGGGTGCTGGCCGATGGGTCCGGGACATTGGCCTCCTCCATGCACCTATCTTTCTATGTTTTATGTAACGCAATGTGACCATTCGTGTTTGGACTCTGACATAAACAAACTTCGTTTATCACATATAAAAATTTCACTTGATTAAACCCTAAAAAAAATTGGAATCATTTAATATTACGGCACAAGACAATATTTACCATGTAATATTTTTTTCAGAATTTTAGAATTGAGTTGTATTCCACAATTTTTCTGGTCACACCACATTGGACCCTAAGGAAGAGGAATGGAGCCACCATTGGAAATTAGTAGTTTTTTTGATTTTTTCATAAATTGTTTATGTTGTTGCGATGTAACGATGTTCAAAAAGGTTCCAGTGTGTGATAGGTTTTCAATGCTTTTCTTTATTCAAAGCTTACCAGTTGTTTCCTCTTCTCAGAGAAGAGGAGTTGATCATGGCAAGAAATCTCTCTGCATAAATAGACAAGCTTATTTTTTTTTACATTTCTATGTTTGACTCCCTCTCTTGCTGGTCGCTAAATAAATAATATACCTAACCTTGGGTGCCATCTGTTCCTTATGGATTCCTACTGCGTGGTTGGGTTGATAGGGTGTCGGGCAGTGGGCTGGGTTGGCACTTTTTGCCTCATTACCTTTTTGGGGTTGTTGATTTCACAGGGGTCCGACTTGGTTGTTTTTTTATTTTTTTATTTAGGCCAGGTCTAATCTTGTGGAACATTACAGTGGCTTGCAAAGTATTCATTTCCCCTTCTTGAAACTTTTTCACTATTTTGTCACGTTTACAACACAAACGTTTAAATGTATTTTTTATTAGGATTTTATGTGATGACCAACACAAATGTGGCGCTTAATTGTGAAGTGGAAGGAAACATGATACTATGGTTTTTTAAAAATAAATTTTTTTTACAAATAAAAAAAACTGAAAAAAGTGTGGCAGTGCCAAAAGTAATCGGCC
Source organism: Okamejei kenojei (assembly GCA_035221665.1). Lineage (NCBI taxonomy): Eukaryota > Metazoa > Chordata > Chondrichthyes > Rajiformes > Rajidae > Okamejei > Okamejei kenojei. The sequence continues at coordinate 72,391,588 of CM069132.1, forward strand.
CCCTTTATCTGATACCCCTAATTTAAAATCCAATGCAACCAATTGCCTTCAGAAATGTGGTAAGGAGTTTTGTGGGGCGCCTTATGGGGGGTCACCTAATTAGTAAAATAGAGTCACTTGTGTGTAATCTATCTTTAAATCTCTGTATAATACAAGCTGTTCTCGGGGGGTCTGTGAAGGCTCTCAGAGGTTTGTTTAGAGAAACATTAGTGAACAAACAATGTTCCTTTGGGCTTCATGAATAGCCTAAGGAAACAACGCCAGGACGTGTCAGGTGGAATGTGAGGGGAATAATGTAAAAGAGTTTGTATGAGAGTGGGGAAGAAGTTAAAGCAGGGTTTGCCGTTTTTTTATAAAAAAAAAATATCCCAAGCTTTGAATCTCACGGATGCAATGTTCATATCCATCATCCGAAAATGGAAAAAGAGTTTTTATTTGGCAATATACTGCAAAAACTCCTTACCAAGACATGGTCGTGTTCCACACTAAACGGACAGGCTAGGCAACGAGGTTGGTGGCCAAGGTTTGGGGGTAGTGGGAGAGGCGAGGGCATTGATCAGATGAGCTGAGCCTAGAGGCCCATGGTAACTCTGGAGGTGAGGAAGGCTGCAGAGTCTAAAATCCACTCAGCTCAGGTGGGTGAGTCTGTCAACATGGAATAACTATTAGTCGTTGCACTCCCACAAATCGGGACCTTTATGGAAGAGTGGAAAGAAGGAAAGCCATTGGTGTAAAACAAAGCCATAATGGAAGTCCCGTTTGCAAGTTTGCATATTGCACAGATATGGAGGGGGAGGGTCTGGGCGTATATATGCATAGAACTTCCCATAGCAAACTTGGTGGGAGGGGGGTATTAGGTTAAGGGTTATTCCGGCGAGGTGCTGTCTGGTCTGGAAGGGAATGGAGGTCGGTGTTGATGATTATGTATGAAAAGGGATGAAATGGTGAACAAATGTAATAAAATTGAAAGACCAAAATTTTTATTTTGAAGTTTTTTGGGCAAAAACTGCAAAAACGCTATGTTGGGTGGGGATGTGGTTGTTTTTGGGAAAAAAGAACTTAAAACTGCTGCACATCCACCCTGAAACACACTCATCCCACTGTGAAACATGGTGGGTGGCAAGCATCTCTTGATGTGGGGGATTGCCCTTTTTCTTCTGCAGGGACAGGGAAGCTGGTTCAGAGTTGATGGGAAGATGGATGGAGTCCAAATTACCAGGGCAATCTTGGAAGAAAACACTGTTAGGAGTCTGCAAAAGGACTTGAGACTGGGGCGGAGGTTACCTGCCAGCAGGACAACAACCCCTAAACCATGACAGCTAGAGCTACAATGGAATGGTTTGAGATCAAGCATAATTCATGTGGTAGTATGGCCCAGTCAAAGTCCGGACAGACTAAATCCAAATGAGAATCTTGGCAAGACTTTGAAAATTGCTGTCTGGTTCAAGAAGCTCTCCATCCATCCGACTGAGCTTGAGCTATTTTGCAAAAAAGTAAGAATGGGCAAAAATTTCAGTATCCAGATGTGCCCCCCCCAAAGCTGGTTTAGAGTCATTCCCAAAAGAAATGCAGCTGTAATTGCATGCGAAAGGTGGTTCTACAAAGTATTTGACCCTCAGGGGGGGCTGAATACTTTTGCTCGCCAACACTTTTTTCAGTTTTTTTATTTGTCATTATAACAAAAAAATAATTTGGAACCCATGTTACATTGTCCTTCCACTTAACAATTATGCACCACTTGTGTGTTGGTCTATCACATAAAATCCCAATAAAATTACATTTACGTTTGTTGGTTGTGGGTACGTTGTTTTTGTTTTTTTTTTTTGACATATTGTTGGAAAAGGTATGTTGTGGGGTTTTAGGTTGAGGAGTTTGTTGTGTGCATTGTTCAAGGGGTGATGATATACTTTTTGCAAGACTATAAATAAGATGCTCTTTCAAGGTTATTTCAATAGTATTCGGCTGGGCTTTCTTCACTAAATTAATTTTTTTCTTGCCCATTCGGCTGCAATCTCAACACACACCTTGTCTATCTCCATTGTTCAATTTGTAATATCGTTTTTAATTATAGGAAAGTGAAGTAAGGCCTATAGGATTATCTATTTTTTGTTCATAACTTCATAATTTGCTCATCTTGTATTCTTAATTCCCACATTTTCCTAAATCCATAATTGTCATGGTTGCTTTTGCATAATCTATGAATTCCTCTAACCATCTTGGTGGCCAGTGGTAGAGCTGCTGTGACTTGCAGTGTCAGGAGGGGAGGGTCGGGAAGAAGGGAGAGATGGGGAGAGAGACCCGGGTTTGAAAGAGAATTCCTCCTCGTATATGTGTGCTTTTGCTTTTGTCTGTATGGAGTTTTGTATGTTTTCTCCCCCCCATGAGCCTGCCCCTGCCGCTCACCCTGCCTGACAAGGGGTTTTTCTCCTAGAGCTTGGTTTTTCTCCACATTTTCCCCAATAAAGACGTACAGGTTTTTTTTTATAGGTTGATTTGTGCCCCTTTTGGTTTTTTTTAAAAAAATTGTAAATTGTCTCCTTATGTGTAGTGTGTAAGGATAGTGTTAGTGTACGGGTGATTGCGGCGTCAGCGCGGAATTCGATGGGGCAATGGGCCGCGGTTTCCATGCAGTATATCTCTATTGTAAACTGCTATATTCGCAAAATTTGTATCCTTTTTGTTTTTTTTGTTCAAGTCATTAAATGTAGATTGTAACACTAACAGAGGCCCTCAGTGGCCAATTATTGTGGCAAACAGTTCCTCCTCTGTTCCACCCCTTTGTTATTGTCGTCAATCTCGTAGGAGTTTTTGGATTCTTAGTCCGTCTTTTCTCATACATACTAATGGTAATTTATTTGTGTTCATTGTTGCATGTGTTGTTGTAGCAAGCTTGTGGAGGGTTCTTTTATTCTAATTCCTTTTTGTGAATATAATAATTACTCTAGATAGATCTCCATCTGCGGGTTCCCTCTTGCCTACTGTGGGTTCAGTTATGTTAAGATAACATTCTCTCAAAAAAAAATGGGTGTTAGCTTTTTTAATAAATACATTTTTCTTCTGCCTTTTTGGCACGCGTCTTAATTACTATGTTGATTATTCCTTTTCTCCCGCCCCCCACTTATTGCACCTGTGACATTGGTGGATGATAGAGTAGAAAAAAGTTAAGTTTTAAGTAGAGAGTAGTTAGAAGAGTAGTAAGGTTTTTTTTTTTTTTTTTTTTTTTTTTTTTTTTTTTTTTTTTTTTTTGTTTGCTTACTGAGCTGGTGGTTCTATTTCGCGGGGAGCGCGTTGCTTTATAATTAGCGGGGCAAGAGACTAATTACAATTATCATTAAAAGAATAGAGTTTATCAACATATACAATTACAATATATGAACAGCAACTTTAATCAGAGAGAACAGTGGGTAAGGGGCAAAGACCTTGAGAGCAACGAGGAAAATAGAGGAATGAGCTGAACTTTGGGAAAATAAAATTTTATATAATTTAATGATAAGTGATGCAAAAGTAAATGGTGTAAACCAGACATGGTTCAAACAAAGATACGGGCTTGCATGGGGCCTAGTTGAAGAGGGAGGAAATAATTAGGGAAGGAGTATGGTACTTTTTAGTTAGTATTGAAAAGTGTTATTTTACCATCAAAGGGTAAGGAACATTAAATATAGTACTTTAGAGATGTTTTTTTGTGATTGTCTTTCATATTTTTTCAGACCATGTTTTTTTTTTATTTTTTTTTTTTTTTTTTTTCTTTTTTTTTTTTTTTTTTTTTTTTTTTTTTTTAACCAGTCATTTTAATGTGAATGCTTTTTCCGTTGTTGTGGGGCAAAAATCTGGACCATGACAATATCCAAGTGAACACAAGATGGGTACATCTAAACCTGCTTTAGACCTGCCCCCCACTGGTTTATATTAATAGAATATTGGACTGGCCTTGAGGGGGATACGAAATATATTGCCCTGAAGTAGTTTTTCATTTTGCCCGAGTCAAAAGACGATGGGCGGGCAATTTTTTTTATAAATTTTATGCATTTTTTTGAATGTATGGATCTAGTGAGGGCAATATTATGTTGTAAATCTCCCCGAAAGAGGGGGACTAGTTTCCATAAATATTGTTTGTTATTTATTACCCATATCAGACTTCTAGAGGAAAATTTTTTTTGAACATTCAGCTCGGAGGACTTCCCGTTAAAATATTTAACCAAAATGGACGCGGTTTGGAGGGGGCGTCGGCAGTTCTTCCTGTCTGCCGTTTGAATATTCTAAATTTTCCCACAGCAGCGGTCTTTTTTTTCTTCACGGTCGTTTGTTTGACCGTCACGGTTGCCACCAAAGTTACGGGGTGTGGATGGGGGGGGGATGGAGACGTGTGGGGGTGGGTATGGGAGGGATGTGAGACGCCTGGGGAATAAAATATAGACTATATTCCCCGCCTGTTTTTTATTTTTTTTTGTTTTTTTTGTTTTTCTTACTAACAGGTTTAAAGTTTCATTAGGCCGGTCGCAAAAAAGAAAAGAATAAAGGAAAGGGAGAATACAAGAAAATATTTCCCATGTTACCCCTGCTGGCAGTTAAAAACGAAGGGTAATACCAATTTTTGTGAAAGCATAGCCTCAGATGTGTGATTATGGGTAATAAATGAAATAATGGATTATTAAATGTAATGTTTGGAACATTACTATGGATGTATTGAAGAAATAAATTAATAAATTGATATATATTTTTGGAAGAATATTTGATTCTAGGCCCACATTGGTAAAAACACTTATGAAGTATGTTGTTTTACATAATAAAGAAATTTCTCTCTTTAGCAGGAGATGTGATAATGCACCAGGAAATTATCCTCGATGTAGTGATATTGTAGAAATGTTTAAAATAAAGGAATATAAGAGATGCTTTCGATTTGTAGTTTGTCAGTTTTTCATCCTTGTATTGTATCCTTGCTTTCCTGGGCATCAGCATGGCAAAAGATGGAAGAAGTTACAGTAGCGGAGGTAGTGAGTAAATGAGGTTTTGTTTGTGCGATTGGAAAATTAAGTGGTGGCCCTAGTCAGTCAGTTGATTCACGGGTGTGGGCCATTGTAGTTTCAGTGTGTATACCCTCTTGGACTTGTAGGGAAGATTTGCAACACTCTGAGCTGGATTTTGGGGAATCGCGAGATGTATGCGTTTTTTTTTCTTGTACTGCAGGGCACAGCATGTCAAGTCTGGGGTTTTGAGAATAATGTTTTTAATGGAATCGGGGGGCAGTTTACCTTAAGGTGAATCTATCATTTTCGTAAGTGGTTACTTCCTGAATTAAGAAAGGCCAAAAGGTGATTTAATTGAGAATTTTTTAGAAATTAAGAGAGGACTGATGAGGTTGATAAAATAAAGCTCTGACCTGACTGATTATGAGAATGGCAGTCTTAAAATAGGAACGGCACAATCTGGTAAATTTTGACGCAGTACTTTCAGAGTTAGTGTGGGTAGATAGTACCCCATGGTTTGATGGCGAGTGTTGTGTGCGGACATGCGTGCCGTATTATCTTTGTCTGTGTTCACTCGGGTTGGGTAGCGTGGGGTTTTGAGGGTTGTGGTGTTTTGGTTTCTTGGTTGGTTTTTTTTTTGGTTTTTTGTATGGTTTTGGGTTTGAAGCTCTCACATTTACGTTGTGCTTTTTCTTATTGTGTTTTGTGTTTTGAAACTCTCCTCGGACAAATCGCAATTAATTGGTGGATTCTTAGTTGTTAAATGTGGACATAAATATTTTTTTTGTTAACGGGTTTAAGCGATGAGATAGTGGAGGTATTAGGTATAGATATAGGGAATATTGCGGAGAATGCAATAGATGAAAATGTTTGCTGGAATCTGCAGCAGAATAGTAGTGTGGGCTGGCGGATATTTTTCACGAAGCAGGTCAGCAACTGCCGTGTGGAGCACCCTGAGAGGGCTACGTACATGTATTCTCTGATCTTTTGTGCAGAGGGAAATGGGAAGGGGGGGGGCGGGGGGGGGGGGGGGGGGGGGGGGGGCGAGGGGGGGGGGGGGGGGGGGGGTGCGGGGAGGGGGGGGGGGGGGGGGGGGGGGGGGGGGTGGGGGGGGGGGGGGGGGGAGGGGGGGGGGGGGGAGGGGGGGGAAAAATTTAAATGTTTAGTGTTGGAATTTCACCTGGCCTGAAAAAAAAAAAAAATAGAAAAAAAAAACAGAAAAAAAAAAATGAATAAAAAGAAAAAAGAAGAGTAGATGAGTATTGGGATGACACATGGTGCAGTGGGGGTGGGGTGCACGTGGAGGGGGGGCCGTTGAGTTGCTGCCCTATAGCAGCCATGTACCACATGTAGTATGTGGTAGGTTCTTGGAACATACAATTACATTGAGAGTAGCTGAAAACATCCAACGGGGCCCTTATCAGCTTCTATTGCACATAAAGACTACACCATGAAGGACACGATTTTTCCTCGGTTTTCAGAGTTTTAGGTTATGTTTGTTTTTTGTTTTGTGTCACTTTGCGTGCCGAGGTACACTTGTGCATATGATTGACGTGGGGTGTTTTTGTTTTGAGGCGTGTTGTCAGGGTGTAGAGTGGTGGTTTTATTAGGCAAGGTGTTAGTAGTGTTTGCGTTGTTTTGGTTCGGAGGGAGGGGTTTTTGGTTTTGGTTGATGCATTTGGTGTGTTGGTTGTTTTTTTGTGTGGTTGTTAGCGGGTTGTAGTAATGTTTAGGTTGGGAGTGTAGTGGGAAGGTGTTAGTGGTGAGCGGGTTGTTTTGGGTGTGTGTGTTTTTGAGGGTGTGGGTTTGTTTTAGTGTTTGGTGTGCGATTCTTTGACGGTCGTTTTGCGGTGATGTTGTGGGGTTTGTTCGATTGATTGTTGGTAGGTAGTTCGCGGGTGGTTGTTGTGTGTGTCTTGTGCATTGCATCTGAGTGTCTCCCCGAGTAGTGAGGAGGGTTGTAGGTTGGGTGGGTGTTGAGGGGTTTGTTGGGGTGGTTGTTGTGGTGTGGGTGGAAAGTGGGTATTGGTTGGGAGTGGTGGTTGGTTTGGTGTTGTGGTTTAGGTAGTTGAGGTGTTGTTGGGTTGCGGTTGGTGGTTAGTGGTTGTGGGTTTGTTTTTGGTTGGTGTTGTTGTTTTGGTGGTGTGGGACGGGTGTGGGGAGTGTGTGCGTGAACCTGTGATTAGATGGATATCGTGTGGTGGGTGTGCAGGTTGTTGTTGTGTAATGCTTTTTGATTGCGCGCTAACCATTTTCAGTAGAAAGGACCATACATGATTCAATCAATCTATTTACAGTGTATAGAAACATGAATAAGCGATTAACGTTTTAGTGCAAGGGTAAAGGGTCCAGTCAGAAAAGACCAAGGGACATCCAGAGGTATGTTGTTTTTTTATAGTAGTGTTGCTCTGATCTCTTTAGTTGTGGGTTAGGTTAGGATAATGTTGTTTTAGGTAGTAGGGCCGAGGGGTTTTAATGATTCTGTTGGCTGGGTACAGCTCCTGGGAAATAAAAAAAAAAAAAAAAAAAAAAACTGTCCGCTGTGAACCTGGTTGTATTGCGTTTTCACACTTCTGCACCTTTTGTGATGGGTAGGGGTGAGAAGAGGGAGTTGCTTTTCTTGTAGTGAGGAGTGTGCGGGGACTCCTTTTTTTTTTTTTTTTTTCATCTTGATTTATTTTGCTGGCCTTGCCAAGGCAAGCGTAAGGGTAATATAAAATGGAATCAATAGAAGGGAGGTGTGTTGTTGTGTGATGGCGCTGGGCAGCTGCTATGATACGGGTTGCTCTCTGTTGGTCGTCTGTGGTTGGGTCCACTAATTTGCTGCACTTTCTTCGGTTCCTGGTTTGATAGCTGTTGATGCATCCCTGCGCGTAAAATGCGTTCTATGGTTGCCAGACTGTTTTTCTCCTGCTGTAGAAGTTATGGTTATTGTGAGTGTTTAAGCAAGGGGTTCATGCCAAACATCACTAGGCCTTATATGGACAAGTTGAGGCCTACACTTCACCACCGCACCCATGTGCGTGTTGCCAAAAACATGCTGCAAGGGAAAGTCCCCAGCTTTGCAAGACTGAGGTTAAGGAGGGGAAGAAAACATTATTTTTCTTGGCAAATCCTCTCCTACCAATTCCATATGGATTCCCAAGAGATTTGTCTCAATGTGCAATATAAATAACTTCACATTAAAGGACTTTTATTACATTTAAGTTGTAGATACTAAGATTCAGGCTTTGCTATAATTTTTAATTAAAATTTTCAGGACAGAAATGTTTGATGAATGATTCTTTCTTTACGCTGACAAAAGCATGTCGGGTATGTTTCATTCATCACAAATACACCAATGCAAATTGAATATATTTGTGTTGTGTTTAAATAGTATGATTCAATATCGGTTACTGTATGGGGGGTAGGATTTAGGGCATATTTTTTTCTCATGTGTTTTAAGGCTGGGGTGTTTTTTTGGGTTTTTTTGTTTTTTTTATTTTTTTTTTTTTTTTTTTATTTTTTTTTTTTTTTTTTTTTTTTGTTTTTTTTTTTTTTTTTTTTGTTTTTTTTGTTTTTTTTTTTTTTTTTTTTTTTATTTTTTTTTTTTTTTTTTTTTTTTTTTTTTTTTTTATTTTATTTTTCTTTTTTTTTTTTTTTTTTTTTTTTTTTTTTTTTTTTTTTTTTTTTTTATTTTTTTGTTTTTTTTGTTTATTTCTACTTTTTGCCTTTCTTTTCTTTGGCTCCTGGTTTAGTATTCTGCTTACTTTAAGTTTTTCCTCTTTTTAATTTTCACCATCCAAATTTCCCATCAGTAAATATGAGTTAATTATACTTCATTATGCCTATTCCATCTCTTAGCTATCATTTGTAAGTCAGGCAGTGTGCCATTTTGGATGGTTGCCTTAAAATTTTCAACATTCTGTATGAACATCTAAGAGTTTGGGGTGGGTTTAAGGGCACTAAATGTCATTGGTAGCTGTTTTTGATGTGCAGTATTTGTTTTGACAGGCGGCAGATCGTCCCTTGAGCTTAGGGAATAAGTTGCAGAAGCACTTTGTTAGATTTGTTTAAAGAGATTCAGTGTGTGGAATACAGGCCCACACTCTATCACTATCCAACGCGTACGGTCATTTACAATTACAATGAAGCCATTTGAGCCTACAAAACTTGTTACGTTCTTTGGGAGTAGTGTGTTTTGTGGTTGGAAGGGGGCGGAAACGGACGGGAGATCCTGGGTCATGGGGAGACGTTACAAACTGCGTACAATCAAACACCCCTAGTCTGGTTCGAGATAAATATACGATAAAATCCAAAAAAATATATATATTGAATGAGTTATGATTAATTAAATCTGGCGGGGTCTCTGGCGTGTGAAGGCAGCTAATCTTACCGCTGCGCCTTCCGTGCTGCCTTGCCCCATAGTTCTATGTGACCTCCATCGTGATTGTTATATGGGGGGGATTTTTCTTTATTTCTGGGATGAAGTGTCTTCTGAGTTCAGGTCTCTTATGTGGCTTATGTTGGTCTTATTTATTAATTTATGTGATTAACTTGTCGTGTGTAGGGTGGTGGGTTTGGTTTGTGCCTGATGGTATTATGGCATTTGGGAATCAGGTTGGGGGGAGGGGAGGTTGTGGCGGGGTGGATGAAGGGGGACGATGGGGAAGGGACAGAGTGAGTGGGTACGGGGGAGAGAGAGACACGGGAGGGGAGCAGCAAAGATACGGGAGCTGGAGGTCAAAGATGGAGGGAATGGTGGAAGACTAGGGGGATACGGGTGTAGGGGGGGAGGGCGATAACCAAGGGAGAGAGAAAGAGAAACGTAAGGGAAGGGAAGGAGGACGAAAGAAACGCACACTAGAAAAGAGAGAGCCGGAGAAAGAAAAAGAGGGCGAACCGAAACTAGAATAACGACAGCGAGAGGGGGCGAGCAAGAAAAAGGGCTGGGGGGAACAGACGAGGCGAAAGCAAAACCGATGGATGAAAGAGATGTAAAAAAAAAGAGAAAGACCCAAGAAGGGAGGAGAGAGAAAGGAAAAAGGGCAGGCGGGAGAGAAGAAAAAACAGAGATAGGGAGAGAGAATAGAAAACAGACAAAGGAAGGGAAGTAGCGAAAGAAAAAAAAAGAGAAGAAAAGAATAAAAGGAAACAGAAGAGAAAAACAAAAGGAAAAAAAGAACAGGAGGGTCCCCGGAGGCAGGAGAGAGAATGAAAAAGGACCGGGGTGGGGGAGGGGGGGGGGAGAGAGAAAGAAAAAGGACGCAGACAACGGGGGGAGGGGGGGGGGGGGGCAGCGAGAAACGGAAATAAACAAGACGAGGCAGAGAGGAAAACGGAGGGAGAGAAGAAAGGAAACAAAAAGTAAAACATCAATACAGGGGAAACACAAGGAACGAAAAACAAAAAAGAGGGGGGAGAAGAAAGCAACAAGAAGGCACCGGGGGGGGGGGAGAGAGAAAGAACACAACCATCAAAGAGGGGACGAGAGATTCTTGCAACAGGCGGGGGGGAGCAGAGAGAAAAGACCCGCCCCTCAGGGACAGAGAGCCCAGCTAAGGACACCCAAGCAGCGGCGCGCAGCGCACAACGCATGCCACACACCCCCACTAGTCCTCGTCGGGTCGTCGCGACCAGACCCCAGCCTGCTGTTCTCTATCCCCTCCCCCCCTCTTTCCCCCTCTCTCCCTCTCCCCCCACTCTCTCTCTCTCTCCTCCCCCCTCCCTCTGCTCTCCTCCCCCTCTCTCTCTCTCCCTCCTCTCCCCCCCCCTCTCTCTCTCTCCTTCCCCATCTCTCCTCTCTCTCTCTCTCCCCCTCTCTCCCCCTCCCTACTCCCCCCTCTTCCCTCCCTCGCCCCACTTCTTTCCTCCTCTCCCCCTTTCTTTCCTCCCTCTCCCCACTCTTCTCCCTCCCTCTCCCCCCTCTTTCCCCTCCTCCCCCCCTCTTTCCCTCCCTACCTCCCCCCTTACTTTCCCTCCCTCTCACCCCTCTTTCCCTCCCTCTCCCCCCCCTTCCTTTCCCTCCTCTCCCTCTTTCCCCTCCCTCTCCCCCTCTCTTTCCCTCCCTCTCCCCTTCTTTCCCTCCTCCCCCCTCTTTCCCTCCCTCACCCCCTCTTCCCCTCCTACCCCCCATCTCTTCTCCCTCTCCCCCTCTTTCCCTCCCTACGTCCCCCCTCTTTCTCCAACCCCCTCCACCCCTCACTCCCACCCCCCACTAACTCTCCCTCTCCTCCCCCCCCTTCTCTCTCTCTCACCTCTCCTCTCGTGTTGATAAACAAATGGTGCAAACCTGATTGGAGTTGACCGGAGGATGATTTACTTTTTATTCCATTGAGACAGCCCTTTCTAAAAGGTTCCGGATGTGAATCCAGTCAGAGCTTACATAGAAACATAGAAAATAGGTGCAGGAGTAGGCCTTTCGGCCCTTCAGAAAGCATTTAGCTTTGAAGGGTAATTCTGTATAGCCATCGAAAAAGAGTGCTGTGATTAATTGAAAAACTCTTTCAAAGAACTAACCCTGGCTGAGGATTAGCCCCCTCCTCTGCGATATCATTTGATGCTTCTATCACTTCACTTCACCTCTGGAGCACACTGCAGTGGTGACCCTGCTGGAAATGCCTTCCCTCAGCTTAACCTGCTGAATAAATTATTCCTTCGGCAGGTAATTGCCTCTCTGTACTAGTCTCATTAAATACATTCTTGAGAAACAGTGAGGTTTAAGTATATTCTGACAGCATCGGCTTTATTGATAGAAGATTATTAAGCAAAGAGTATGTTGGGAAAAAATCTTGTTAAGTAAATACTAAGCAGGCTGCACAGGTGAACAGCTCCCTACATGACTGAGTCTTCGATTAAATAAATAGCTGCCTGTAATAAATTATTAATTTACTGTGTGAGTGCAATAATTTTCAACTGGCTTTGATAAATAATTCACTCACTGAATGAAATGGGGGGAAAAAAAAACTATTGATTTTCTTTTTGTAAATCAGTATGTGAATGATGTGAATTAACTAAATGGCCGTAACATTAAATCTTTTGAGGGGAAATTAAAACATTTAAATTCAACACTAAATAAATTATTTGGAATAAAATTAAATGGTAATCAAGGGGTTTTGCAGATGAAGGCTAAACTCTCGTTTGAGCTTGGGAAATTACTTACTTACTGCCTATTATGCCTCCTGGCATTTAGGCCAGCAACAAAGGTCCTCCACTCCTGTCTTGTTTCTGGGCACGCCCAGTAATGTTGATTCCTTCAGTTGCTGTTTCTGTAACATATTTGTTTTACGAGACAGGGTTGTTAGTCTGCTCAATCTCCTACCTGGAGGACCAGTGGATGGCTCCTTGTTCTTGCCTCTCTACCCTTCGACCCTGTCCAGCATGGGAGACCCTAACAGGAGACAAATCTCCCGCTGCATAGCTCTGATACTCACAAGCTCCTACGACCATGACAAGGTTGCAATCCAACGAGGAGGTAATTACTTACCCCTCAATCCAAATGGCAAAAAGAAATTATCCTGTTCTAATCACCAGTTGGAGGTGGAAGTCTTCTGTTGGATAAATTTGGCTGCTGCTTTTCCCAATTTGAAATTGCAAACTCCAAATCAAAAAGCAAATTAATTTGGAAAACATTTGGAACATTGTTGAGGTATAGAAGAGGTATTTAATAATATACGCCCCACCAATGCAGTGATTATTGGTGGATCCAGTTGTTAGTTAAATGGATTCATGATTGGTTGAGGCTGTAGAGGGTGCGTGTCCATGGATAGTAAATTATAGAGAACATCAAAATCATTGGTTAGTGGACAGGTACCAAGATGGGGACGTTGAAGGACAAGAAGCTGAAGCTAAGAAGTGGAAGCCAAGATACCGAAAGTACATCACGCCGAAAGCATACGAACCAGAATGGACATCACGCACTAAAAGGACAAGACGCAGAACGGACATGACGTCCTTCCAGGGTCGAGATTGGTCTGACACCTTTTATCAGTCTTCGATAAAGGTCAGCGATTGGTCCAGACCCGGAGTTCATCGCCTTACTGGCCGGGGGAGACGGGGGGAGCAGCTTGAGCTTGCGTTTGTAAAATGGTGGCAGTGACTCAAAGCTGCCGCAATCGTCACAGAGACTTTTCAACATCATGTTCGTTCCCCATCAGATTTTAAGGTGAAAAACAATCTGACGTTGAAGCCGAAATGATAAATAGGTATGAAACACTTAAAAAATATATATCTATATTTGGTACAAGAATTGTTGCACCTTATTACATTTTGAAATCGTTAAACTGTTGTACCTTTTACATCTCTGGGCACGGGATTGGTCCGACACCTTGTCAGTCATCGACAAAGGTCAGCGATTGATCCAGACCCCCGCGGTGTCCATCACATCACTTCCTCTGTGGCAATCGCAGCATCTTGGAGTCACTGCCACCATTTTACAAATGCAAGCTCAAACAGCCCCCCACCCTCCTGTCCCCCCCCCCAGCTAGTGATGTGATGGACGTGGGGGTCTGTACCAATCGCTGACAAGGTCTAGGACACATCCTGTGCCCGGAGACGTCATGTCTGTTCTGTGTCTTGTCTTTGCGGCGCGGTGTCTGTTCAGGTTCGTGTCCTTTTGGCGTCGTGTCCGTTCGGTATCCTGGCTTCCACTTCTGAGCTTCAGCTTCTCGTCCTTCGACATCCCGTCCGCACGCGATAGTAGAGTAGACAATGAAACAGGTGATGTGGAACAAGCTGCTCGAAGACATGATAGAGGTGAGTAGAGTTACAATGTTTGAAAGACATTGGAGAAGAAAGGTTTGGAGGGGTGTGGGATAGGATGTTTAGATGGGCACCTTGGTTGTTTGGACAAGTTGGACCAACGAAACAAGTGTTATATAGCTCTATGAATCTATAAGCTTGTTTCTTTTTATTTGTTCCTCGTTGCTGAGTTTTCCTTTTTCTCTGGATTTTCTTATTTCACATGTGCAACCGGGGTTGACAGCAGGTCCGTTGTCGGGGGTTGTCACAGGCAGGTCCGTTGTCGGTCTCACCCTCTAAACATTGCTGCTGCTGTTTATTTGTCATTTTGTGGGCGTGCCACGTCCAGCTTAGCCCGTTGCAGGTGTCGGGTCGACTGTTGAAAAGCATGGGTTCTGGCATCAGCGGAAGTGATTGGAGATTCTTTTTTTTTTTTTTTTTCCTTTTAACAAATGCTTTTATTTAAATATCCACATGTTACAAAACATTCAAACAATCAGAAAATGCTATATTTGGCATTTTACAAACAAAGTTTCAAATTAAAATATTATCATTTTTATTATTTAATGCCTTCAACTCCCTCGGTGACCGCGTTCGCGGAAAGGCCTCCACAAGATCCCGTGGACACCGCGTGTTCCCTCTCTAGGGGACAACGCGGGGGCACGGACGTAACCCCGGAAGAGGGGCAGGCAGCCGACTGCTGTGCGGCCGTTCGACTGTTGCCCGCTGCCTGAACCCAGAGAATGGCCATCTTGGCCAGGCCCAGGAGCAAACCGACAGGGAGACCCCCTCCTCCTCTCCCAGACCCTCCCCCTCTTTACCGGGTGGTGACCCAAAAATAAAATAAATAGTGTTGGACTAAAAATGGAGCCAAAACTTGTGGAGCAGCCCCTTCAGATACTCGAACAGGGGCTGGCTGCAACCTCTCGCACTCCAAGTATACATTGGAACACGGTCTCCTCCTCGCCGCAGGAAGGTGACAAGCGGCGGACGAGGGTCCGTGAACCGGCTCAAGTACCTGTTGCATGCCACTCGGCTTTGTGCAACACTCCACCCCAGGTCACCGATGTTAAAGGGGGAGGACTCCATCCCTTATAGAGAGACCTCCACTGAGGACCGATCCCCTCGTCAGGTGGTAACACAGACCGCCAGGGGCGTGTCTGGACGGATGACGAGGGCGAGGAAGTGGAGTGTGGCAAGATCAACTGTACAACACGCGCCTCTCCGCATCTCGGAACGGCACGCTGGGCATCTCGGAAAGGCGGCTCAAATGTTGCGTGGGGCTCTCGGGGAGGAGCCGGGCAATGGGTCCCATGAACAAATTCCGAAGGAGCGGGGGGTAAGCTCATCCGGAAATCGCTCCACGCACAAGCCTCTCCTCAACACCCCCCCATCACAGCCACTCTACTCCCCCTCCCCTGAGGAGCAGCGCCCTGGCTGAATGGTGACCAAATTCCTGGCCTTCAGGAGGTCACGGTAAAAGCCAGGCAACTCCCGCCGAGCGCGTCGACTCATACCCGCTACTGGGAGCTTTGAGCCCTCCTGAAGGCAGCGCCCCTGGCCGGAAAAAGTTCGTCGCCAGAATGTGCCATTTAGGTGGGTTGATAGTCTGAGAGTAGACGTATCTCCGCAGGGTCCTCATGTCGGAGAGCCGCCACCTGGGTAATATACCGAACACAGACCAGCGCCTGACAAACACCCTCCTCCAATGGGAGACTCAGAACCCCCGCAGAGACCATTGGTTCCTCTCACCCCAGAAGAAGTTGACCAATCTCCTCTGAATCCTGATTTTATTTAAAGAGGACGGGACCATAAGTGGCCAGCCGGTACCACAGCATTGTTTAGAGGCCACCAGCTGGTTTATAACTACAGCCCTGCCCCGGTAAGAGAGCACACAAGGAGGCCTGACCAACGTCCCAGCCTGACGAGCGACCACTTTCGCCTCCAGCTCCTGCCAGTTGCGGGCCACGCCCCCCTCAGTGGGACTAAGGTTAGACCCCCCAGATAGAGGTGGTGCGTGGTGCATCCATGCAAAACTGCCATCTCCTCCGGCAGGGAGTCCACCTCCCACTGACCCACAAGAGACCAGAACATTTCCCCCAGTTGATTCTTGGCGTGAGGATATGCAGGCTGAGAAAACCTGCTGGCACTCACGCATCCTCCGCAGGTCAACAGGGAGTCGGTGAACATCAAAAAGACATCATCGGCGTAGGCCGAGAGAACCACCTCCATCTCCCGGCCCCGGCACAACCAGGGCCCGTCAACCGCCTCCGGAGAAGGCACAGGAAAGGTTCTACACAGATGGAATTTTACAGCTGACCGGACTTGAACATGGGACATCCCTGACGAACCCCCTCACCAAAGGGAAATGGGGGCCAATATTAAGTGGCCGTTGACCTAACAAGGCACTCTGCAGCAGTGTATAAAAGTCGGACCAGGACACAAAATGCGGTCCAAATCCGAACGCTGCAGAGTCCCGAGAAGGTATTCGTGCTCCACCCTGGTCGAAAAGCCTTCTCCTCGGTCAGGGGAGAGATAGGAGACTGGACTGTCCTAGCCCATGGGACAGATGGATCAGGTCAGGAGCAGATGGATATTGTCCTGGATGGACGGCCCGGGGACGGTGTAAGACTGGTCAGGGTGGATCACCTGAGATGATTGAGATTCTTGGGAGTGTATGTATGGGCACTTAAAATAACAACATTCAGGATCCCTGATTATGATTGCAATCTGGTCACTGGGATTGGGTTTGATATAGTGATGAAGATTGCAACCAGAGTCTGTGGGGACTGTGTTTTACATTGTCTGACCACATCCTTTATAGCATAAATATTGGCGTTGTGTTTGCCTGGGGGCCTGTTGAATTTGGTGCAATGATGTACTGGTTAGTCTCCACTGAAGCTGGTTTAGCTTCTGAGCCAACGGGATGCTTTTGTTTAATGTCACATTCATACGTGACGCCAGTGATCACGCTTTAAAAAAAACATCCGGCCGTCAGGATGTTGGCAAATCCTGAGGCTAAGAGGCTGTTGCTAATAGCAAAATCCTTGTCATCAAATCCAATCACATAGATTTTCACTTCAACTTTAATTATATGTGGTGGTGGGTGCAATGTCAGGGCTAGCAGTGGAGACAGATAGAAAAGTGGTGTTTAAGAGGCTTTTGTATAGGCACATGGATGTGAAGGCAATGGAGGGATATGGCTACGTGCGGGCAAAGGATATTACTCTATCTTGGCATTATGGTTGTCACAATCATTATGGGCTGAAGGGCTTGTTCCATGGTGTATTTTTCAATGTTCTATGTGTATAGGCATGTATTAGCAAGCTTTCTATAGATGGATATCCATTACATTTAAAAATCTTTCTCTATCCAGTTTGCATCGTGCGCAATTGAAACAAAGTATACTGTTGCAATATGATTTTACCATATGCCGCGTAGGCAATAGGGCAAGATTTTCTCTGGAGGCTTTTGCTTTGAAATTGTTAGCACTTTTACAGTTTTGATTCATGTCAACCCAATTTCTATTATGTGCTGAAAGAGAATGAATTGGATAGATCTTTTTATGATTATTCGTGATATAAAAACTGTCAGCTATTCATTTGATATTTCATTTAAAGTTTGTTAACCTGTTGGGGTATTCTGACATGATTTCTGAGTCATGTTGTAAAGTGGAAGCAACTTCACGTGTTCAACAAATTTCCCTGCGCTCTGTCATTTTTGGGAAAATTTTTGTAATTTGTATGTTTACAGTCTTCCTTTATTTCCAACCAAGTTGCTTCTATGATGTTCCTGTCAAAGTGGAACACAGTATTAAATGTAGTTTATTTTTAAATTGTCAGCTTGCCACTGGTGCCAAATATACGGCCCTCTTTGTCTAACGGTCTTTCATTCACATGGGAGTTGATACCGACCTATCTTTTTCTCAAATTGGGATGCCTGCTCCCTTCTGTCAGAGAAAGGTTTAAGTCTGCATCCACGAGATAAGAGGGCAGTCGTCAGAATAGATGCTTGCCGTGAATTATTTTTGGTAATAGATGTTTCTGTCATTGCTTGCTGTTCCTTGTAATGTGCCTGGCTGCTGTTGTTTAAAACATTGATGGTTATAATACGGGAATCGGGAATTCTGTCCCTATACACTGTAGCCCTTTGAGAAATCTGCTCACGCAGCTGATGAGCCACACAGGTGTGTTTAGTTTCAAGATACAGTATGGGACCATACCCTTCGGCTCACTGAGTTCACGCTGACCCATTCACTAGTTCTATGTTATCCCATTTTCTCATTCACTCCTTTCCGCATTAGGGGTACATTTTACAGACTCCCCAAGCGGAATATGAGGTGCTGTTCCTCCGCTGCTCCAGATACCAGATGATCTATATCGGTGAGACCAAGCGGAGGCTTGGCGATCGTTTCGCCGAACACCTCCGCTCGGTCCGCAATAACCAACTCGACCTCCCGGTGGCTCAGCACTTCAACTCCCCCTCCCATTCCGTATCCGACCTCTCGGTCCTGGGCCTCCTCCACGGCCAGAGTGAGCAACACCGCAAGTTGGAGGAACAGCACCTCATATTCCGCTTGGGGAGTCTGCATCCTTTGGGCTTGAACATTGAATTTTCTCAATTCTGTTAAACCCTTGCTGTCTCCCCTGCCCCGACCTCTACCTCAGACCCTCGGGCCCTGGCATTCCCTCTCTCTCTATCTCCCTCCCCACCCTAGCACCAGCTTCTCATTTTTCACACCACAAACAGCTTACAATGGCTTGTTCCCTTTATCATCGATACTTTTTTGCATATCTTTCATTCATTGTTCTTTATCTCTCCACATCACTGTCTATATCTCTCGTTTCCCTGATCCCTGACCAGTCTGAAGAAGGGTCTCGACCCGAAACGTCGCCTATCTCCTTCGCTCCTTAGATGCTGCTGCACCCGCTGAGTTTCTCCAGCCTTTTGTGTACCTACGATAGACAATAAAGTGTGTCTTTGACTTTATTATCCACATTCCATAACAATTCAAGTTTTAAAAAACAGCGACCCTCATTATGTTTTGTTCCAAAAGGCAGAGGATTTACAAGACAAAACTGTATGTAAGAAGCGGCTCCAATGCTCAGACATTTCTGCTCTCTCTCATTATTTTCTTCGTTGAATAAAAGTTCATTAGGGAGAATTTCATCAATGTGTCTTTGGTCCCTTGTGCTAAATTTGTGCCTGTCTGTTATCTATTGTAACACATTGGACTCCACTGAAGTCAACTAAACAGTATGTCAGAAGCTAACTACAAACAGCAATTTTTATGAATGCATTTAATGTTACCTATAGCCAAAGAAAGAAGGATTTTCTTTCCTATTTTTCTCACTTTGTGATTATTGTGATTCTCTTCATTGCAAGGCCTTGGGGGAGTATTTTACCAAATCCATTGTAAGTTAAGTAGTTTTTCCATTATTAATGGTGGGTTAAATATTTAATACAACAGCCAAAGTGTAAATTATTGGGGGAAGAAAGAAGTACTTTGATTTTTGTGAACACTAGATAAATTCACGTTATTGTATCATTAACCTTCACTTGGGTGTCTTCTTTAGGTTTATTATTGTCATACGTACCAAGGTACAGTGAAAAGCTTTGTTTTGCATGCTGTCCAATCAAATCAGACAATTCTATACATTAATACAATCAAGGCAAACTCAAGTACAATAGGTAGAGCAAAGCAGAATATACAGAGTGCAGAATATAGTTCTCAGTATTGTAGTGCACCAGTTCCAGAGATGAAGTCCAATGTCTGCAAGGGACTAGAGGTGAATCAGACAGTACCCTGGCTTATGGAAGGGCTATTCAGAAGCCTGATAGGGGAGGAAGCTGCATTTGGGTCGTGGTGCATGCCTTCCAGCTTCTTTATCTTCTGCCACATGGGAGCGGGGAGGGTGAATGACAGGGGTGGGGCAAGTCCTTGATTATGTTGGCTGCTTTTCCAAGGCAGCATGAAGTGCAGATGGAGCCAGTGGTGTGAAGTCTAGTTTGTATGATAAACTGCATGGGACAAATATCCACAAACCTCTGCAATTTCTTGTGGTCCCGAGCTGTTCCCAAGCCAAGCTGTAACCAAACAGTATGCTTTCTAAGGTGCAGCTGAAAACGTTTGAGTCATTGGAGACAAATCTCCCGAGGGAGTAGAGACATTGATGTGCCTTCTTGGCAGCTGCTGCAATGTGGTTGGTCCAGCAGATAAATATTTGATTGTTGACATGGGCACAATAGGAAGAATGGCCTATATCTGTGTTGTAGGACAGATATAGGCCATTGTAGAATCATTTCTAAACTAATATCACCCCCAACTTAACAGATTTGGTGCTATTTATTTTTTATAAATTCATTTCAAGGATGAGGGTTTTGTAGGCTGAGCCAGCATTTCATTGGCCATTCCTAATTGCTCTGGAAAAGGTGATGGTGAGCTGCTGCCTTGAACCATTGCAGTTTTAGTGGTGCGTTTATACCCGCCAGGCTTTTGGGGAGGGAGTTCTAGGATATTGACCCAGCCATGACGAAGGATCAATGACACAAATAGACAATAGGTGCAGGAGTAGGCCATTCGGCCTTTCGAGCCAGCACCGCCATTCACTGTGATCATGGCTGATCATCCCCAATCAGTACCCCATTCCTGCCTTCTCCCCATATCCCCCGACTCTGCTCTCTTTAAGAGCCCTATCTACCATTTCAAAGTCTGGATAATATGTGGCATGGAGGGTGATGGTATCCCAGTGTTACTCCTACCCTAGTCCTTATTGATGTATACTGTCCTAGTTGGTATATACAATACATGCTGTGGATGGTACATGGCATCAGTGGTGTGAGGTGCCTATCAAATGGTCGTTGTTAAAGCAGCACTCGTCCAACTAAGTGGAGAACATTCCATCAGACTCCTGCCTTTTTAGAAGGTGGACATGATCTGGAGAGTTAAGAGGCGAGATGCTTGCCACTGGATTCTGACCTGCTCTTGTAGCATGATCTGCAATTCATTTTGGTTCTTTAACCAATTTATTGTTTGGATACAAAAGCAAGCTCTCATTCTTCTAGAGCCTTCCAAGCTCTGTATTACTCTGATCCCCACAGCTCTCCATTTGGGTTTCCTTAATTTGAAATGCTTTACTGGTGGTTGGTGATTAAGGAGCGAAGGAGATAGGCGACGTTTTGGGTCGAGATCCTTCTTCAGACTTCAGAAACGTCGCCTATCTCCTTCGCTCCTTAGATGCTGCTGCACCCGCTGAGTTTCTCCAGCCTTTTGTGTACCCTCGATTCTCCAGCATCTGCAGTTCCTTCTTTAACACAAACGGTACCCGGACGAGGCGCCGACGGACGAGAGGCCGAAGCAAAGAAGCCGAAGCCAAAGAACCGAATGGAAACGAGGCCGAAACGCCAATGAACCGAAAGAGTCCGAAGACGAAACGCGTACTAACCGAAAGGATGGGACGCCTAAATGAAAACTAACCGAAAGGGCGGGACGCCTAAACGCCAACGAACCGAAAGGCTGCGTCGCCTAAAAGCAAACTTACCGAATGGCCGCTCAGTCGATACGCCACCTACCTTAAAGGCGGCGGCACCTACAGGCCAAAGGACCGACCGATGGCCACGTCCGCACGTGCTTACAAATATATCCACTGATGGCCTCTACAGACATCTGTGGCAAAGAATTCCACAGATTCACTACCCTCTGACTAATGAAATTTCTCAGCATCTCCTTCCAAAAAGAACGTTCTTTAATTTTGAGGCTACGATTTCTAGTCCTAGACTCTCCCACTAGTAGAAACATCCTCTCCACATCGACCCTATCCAAGAGGTCCCCCCTCATTCTTCTAAACTCCCGCGAGTACCGGCTCAGTGCCGACAAATCCTCATCATAGGTTAACCTACTCATTCCTGGAATCATTCTTGTTAACCTCCTCCAAACCCTCTCCAGATCCAGCACATCCGTCCTCGGATATGGTGCCCAAAAATTCTCACAATATTCCAAATGCAGCCTTACTTGCGCCTTATAGAGCCTCAGCATTACATCCCTGATTTTGTATACAAAATCTATTGAAATAAATGCTCGCATCGAGTTTGCTTTATTACCAATTCGACTTGCAGATTAACTTTTTGGGAATCCTGCATCAGCACTCCCGAGTTCCTTTGCACCTCCGATTTCTTGAATCTCTCCCCATTTAGAAAATAGTCTGTTCCTTTATTCCTACTACCAAAATTCATGACTCCACACATTGCTACACTATATTCCATCTGCCACTTCTCTGCCCACTCTTCCAATCTGCCCAAGTCCTTCTGCAGTCCCTGCTTTCTCTACACTACCTGCCCTTCCACCTATTTTCCACCTGCCCTTCCACCTATTTTCCACCTGCCCTTCCACTTATCATCCCCAAACTTAGCCACAAAGCCTTCAATCCCCTCGTCCAAATCATTAATATACAACGTGAAGAGCTGCGGCCTCAGCACCGACCCCTGCGGACAATTGTGGGAATTGTCAAGACCTACAGGTCCAAGCTGTCGTTAGGGATTTATAGAACTGAATTAATATTGGGGATTGGTGGATGTACAGGGAAGGGAGAAATGTCCAAGCAGAAGTATGGTTGAATGGATATGTAAGCAGATCCAAAATGTTTTGTGTTAAGTCAACAGCATTTAACCACATCAGAAACCACATTTTTTCTCTCCCCAATTTTGCAGAATAGATTCCAAATGAAATAATGATTGACTTAGCACCATTCATGCGTATGTGGCAAGACCCCTTGATGAGCCTGCTCTCACAATCAATAAGATCATGGTTGATTGTCTACCTCAGTTCTAAACAACTTCTCTAATCTGCTGTTTAACAATATGGTGGTTGTTTGTGGGTTTTGTAGAAAGAGAGGGGACATGAATTGGTTATTAGACTGGAGTAAGTTGCTGTTTCGGGATAATTGGAGATCAAAGAAATCACAATGAGGATATTGGGTTCAAGGGCGTGTGTAGGACAACCGTACAGAAGGCAGTTGAGCTGCAGCATGGTAGTTAATAATTTGAGGAAGGAACGGCACATGCTGGTTTATGCCGAAGATAGATACAAAATGCTGGTGAAACTCAGCAGGTCAGGCAACATCTCTGGGGGAAAAGGATGAGGTGATGTTTCAGGTTGAGAGACCCTTCTTCAGGAGAGGCACTGGGGAGGCCCCAAAGGAAATTCTACTTGGATGATATCTGAAATGTGAGGTTAAATTCATCACAAAGGCTAAACTAGGCAGGTAGTGCAGGAGTCCCCTGCGGTCATCTCCCTCCTAAACAGGTATACCATTTTGGATACTGTTGAGGGAGATGGCTCATCAGGGGAATGCAGCAGCAGCCAGGTTCATGGCACCATGGGTGGCTCTGCAGCACATGAGGGGGGAAAAAAGAGGGGAAGGGCAATAGTAATAGGGGATTCAATTGTCAGGGGAATAGATAGGCGTTTCTGCGGCCGCAAACGAGACTCCAGGATGGTATGTTGCCTCCCTGGTGCAAAGGTCAGGGATGTCACTGAACGGCTGCAGAACATTCTGGAGGGGGAGGGTGAACAGCCAGTTGTCGTGGTGCATGTTGGCACCAACGATATAGGTAAAAAAAGGGATGAGGGTCCTACAAGGTGAATTTAGGGAGCTAGGAGATAAACTTAAAAGTAGGACCTCAAAGGTAGTAATCTCCGGATTACTACCAGTACCACGGGCCAGTCAGAGTAGAAATAGGAGGATAATGCAAATGAATACGTGGCTTGAAAAGTGGTGCAAGGGGGAGGGATTCAAATTTTTAGGGCACTGGGACCAGTTCTGGGGGAGGTGGGACCGGTACAAACAGGACGGTTTGCACCTGGAATGGAATGGAACCAATGTTCTTGGGGGAGTGTTTGCTAGTGCTGTCGGGGAGGATTTAAACTAATGTGGCAGGGGGATGGGTACAAGAGCAGAGAGGCAGGAGGGTGTAAAATGAGGGTAGAAGCATTAGGTAGCAAGGTGAAAGGTAAAAGTGGCAGGCAGACAAAACCAGGGCTAAAAATCAAAAAGGGCCACTTTTCAGCAAAATTGTATAAGGGGTAAATGCGTTGTAAAGACAAGCCTGAAGGCTTTGTGTCTCAATGCAAGGAGTATTCGTAATAAGGTGGACGAGTTGAACGTGCAGATAGATATTAATGATTATGATATAGTTGGGATCACGGAGACATGGCTCCAGGGTGACGTAGGCTGGGAGCTGAACATCCAGGGATTTTCAATATTCAGGGAGGGATAGAGAGAAAGGAAAAGGAGGTGGAGTAGCGTTGCTGGTTAGAGAGGAGATTAAAGCAATGGAAAGGAAGGACATTAGCTTGGAGGATGTGGAATCGGTATGGGTAGAGCTACAAAACACTAAGGGGCAGAAAACGCTGGTGGGTGTTGTGTACAGACCACCTAACAGTAGCAGAGAAGTTGGGGATGGTATCAAACAGGAAATTAGAAATGCGTGCGACAAAGGCAAAACAGTTATAATGGGTGACTTCAATCTACATATAGATTGGGTTAATCAAATTGGCAGGGGTGCTGAGGAAGAGGATTTTTTGGAATGTATGCGGGATAGTTATCTAAATCAACATGTAGAGGAACCAACGAGAGAGCAGGCTATTTTAGACTGGGTTTTGAGTAATGAGGAAGGGGTAATTAGCCGTCTTGTTGTACGTGCCCCCTTGGGCAAGAGTGACCATAATATGGTTGAGTTCTCCATTAGGATGGAGAGTGACATTGTTAATTCAGAAACAATGGTTCTGAACTTAAAGAAAGGTAACTTTGAGGGTATGAGACGTGAATTGGCCAAGATTGACTGGCAATTAATTCTAAAAGGGTTGACGGTGGATATACAATGGAAGACATTTAAAGACTGCATGGATGAACTACAAAAATTGTTCATCCCAGTTTGGCAAAAGAATAAATCGGGGAAGGTAGTGCATCCGTGGATAACAAGGGAAATCAGGGATAGTATCAAAGCAAAGGATGATGCGTACAAAGTAGCCAGAAAAAGCAGCATACCAGAGGACTGGGAGAAATTCAGAGACCAGCAGAGGAGGACAAAGGGCTTAATTAGGAAAGGAAAAATAGATTATGAAAGAAAACTGGCAGGGAACATAAAAACTGACTGCAAAAGTTTTTATAGATATGTGAAGAGAAAGAGGTTAGTTAAAACAAATGTAGGTCCCTTGCAGTCAGAAACAGGTGAGTTGATCATGGGGAACAAGGATATGGCGGACCAATTGAATAACTACTTTGGTTCCGTCTTCACTAAGGAAGACATAAATAATCTGCCTGAAATAGCAGGGGACTGTGGGTCAAAGGAGGAATTGAGTGAAATCCAGGTCAGTCGGGAAGTGGTGTTGGGTAAATTGAATAGATTAAAGGCCGATAAATCCCCAGGGCCAGATAGGCTGCATCCCAGAGTACTTAAGGAAGTAGCTCAGGAAATAGTGGATGCATTAGTGATAATCTTTCAAAACTCTTTAGATTCTGGAGTAGTTCCTGAGGATTGGCGGGTAGCAAATGTAACCCCTCTTTTTAAGAAGGGAGGGAGAGAGAAAAACGGGGAATTACAGACCAGTTAGTCTAACATCGGTAGTGGGGAAACTGCTAGAGTCAGTTATTAAAGATGGGATAGCAGCACATTTGGAAAGTGGTGAAATCATTGGACAAAGTCAGCATGGATTTACAAAAGGTAAATCATGTCTGACGAATCTTGTGGAATTTTTCGAGGATGTAACTAGTAGCGTGGATAAGGGAGAACCAGTGGATGTGGTATATCTGGACTTCCAGAAGGCTTTCGACAAGGTCCCACATAAGAGATTAGTATACAAACTTAAAGCATACGGTATTAGGGGTTTCAGTATTGATGTGGATAGAGAACTGGCTGGCAAACAGGAAGCAAAGAGTAGGAGTAAACGGGTCCTTTTCACAATGGCAGGCAGTAACTAGTGGGGTACCGCAGGGCTCAGTGCTGGGACCCCAGCTATTTACAATATATATTAATGATCTGGATGAGGGAATTGAAGGCAATATCTCCAAGTTTGCGGATGACACTAAGCTGGGGGGCAGTGTTCGCTGTGAGGAGGATGCTAGGAGACTGCAAGGTGACTTGGATAGGCTGGGTGAGTGGGCAAATGTTTGGCAGATGCAGTATAATGTGGATAAATGTGAGGTTATCCACTTTGGTGGCAAAAACAGGAAAGCAGACTATTATTTAAATGGTGGCCGATTAGGAAAAGGGGAGATGCAGCGAGACCTGGGTGTCATGGTACACCAGTCATTGAAAGTAGGCATGCAGGTGCAGCAGGCAGTGAAAAAAGCGAATGGTATGTTAGCTTTCATAGCAAAAGGATTTGAGTACAGGAGCAGGGAGGTTCTACTTCAGTTGTACAGGGTCTTGGTGAGACCACACCTAGAGTATTGCGTGCAGTTTTGGTCTCCAAATCTGAGGAAGGACATTATTGCCATAGAGGGAGTGCAGAGAAGGTTCACCAGACTGATTCCTGGGATGTCAGGACTGTCTTATGAAGAAAGACTGGATAGACTCGGTTTATACTCTCTGGAATTTAGGAGATTAAGAGGGGATCTTATAGAAACTTACAAAATTCTTAAAGGGTTGGACAGGCTAGATGCAGGAAGATTGTTCCCGATGTTGGGGAAGTCCAGGACAAGGGGTCACAGCTTAAGGATAAGGGGGAAATCCTTTAAGACCGAGATGAGAAAGACTTTCTTCACACAGAGAGTGGTGAGTCTCTGGAACTCTCTGCCACAGAGGGTAGTTTGAGGCCAGTTCATTGGCTATATTTAAGAGTGAGTTGGATGTGGCCCTTGTGGCTAAGGGGATCAGAGGGTATGGAGAGAAGGCAGGTACGGGATACTGAGTTGGATGATCAGCCATGATCATATTGAATGGCGGTGCAGGCTCGAAGGGCTGAATGGCCTACTCCTGCACCTAATTTCTATGTTTCTATGTTTCTATGTAAACTCACTGCATCTCTTTCCTTTCATGGAGAAGGATGAATTGACAGAACTTTGCAAGGTTTTATGAGGATGAACATAAAATGTAGCCACTTTGGAGAAAACAAACTCGAGGCTATCCATGTAAGAGCAAGAAATTGGTTCAGAAATTTGGGAGAAACATCCTCAACCAGCAAATGGTAGGAATGTTGACCTTGCTGTCGTGTGAAAAGGGTGTAAGCTGGTTGGTCAGATGAGAGAGCAGGGAATAGAGTGCTGCTGAAGGACAGGCTGAGCTTTGAATGGAGAATCAATACTGGCAGAGATCAGATGGGCTGAATAGCCTGTTTCTGTACTGTAGATTCTTTACACTTTTCTGTTTCATATAACCATATAACAATTACAGCTCGGAAACAGGCCCTCTCGGCCCTTCCAGTCCATGCCGACCATTTATTTTCCCCTAGTCCCATCTACCTGCACTCAGACCATACCCCTCCATTCCCTTCCCGTCCATATACCTATCCACTTTACTTTTAAATGTTAAAATCGATCCTGCCTCCACCACTTCTGCTGGAAGCTCATTCCACACAGCCACCACTCTCTGAGTAAAGAAGTTCCGCCTCATGTTACCCCTAAACTTCTGTCCCTTAATTCTCATGTCATGCCCTCTTGTTTGAATCTTCCCTACCCTCAATGGGAAAAGCTTATCCACGTCAACTCTGTCTATCCCTTTCATCATTTTAAAGACCTCAATCAAGTCCCCCCTTAACCTTCTGCGCTCCAAAGAATAAAGACTTAACTTGTTCAACCTTTCTCTGTAGCTTAGTTGATGGAACACAGGCAACATTCTAGTAAATCTCCTCTGTACTCTCTCTATTTTGTTGACATCCTTCCTATAATTAGGCGACCAAAATTGTACACCATACTCCAGAATTGGTCTTACCAATTCCTTGTACAATTTTAACATTACTTCCCTACTCCTATATTCAATGCTCTGATTTATAAAGGCCAGCACAAAACAAAGGGTTTCTTTACCACCCTATCTACATGCGATTCCACCTTCAGGGAACTATGCACAGTTATTCCTAGATCCCTCTGTTCCACAGCATTCCTCAATTCCCTACCATTTACCATGTACGTCCTATTTTGATTTGTCCTGCCAAGATGTAGCACTTCACACTTATCAGCATTAAACTCCATCTGCCATCTTTCAGCCCACTTTTCCAAATGGCCCAAATCTCTCTGTAGACTTTGAAAATCTACTTCATTATCCACAACACCACCTTTCTTAGTATCATCTGCATACTTATCCAATTTTCCACCCCATCATCCAGATCACTGATGTACATGACAAACAACAGTGGACCCAACACAGATCCCTGAGGCACCCCACTGGTCACCGGCTTCCAACCTGACAAACAGCCATCCACCATTACTCTCTGACATCTCCCATTCAGCCACTGTTGAATCCATCTTGCTACTCCGCATTAACACCCAAAGATTGAACCTTCTTAACCAACCTTCCATGGGGAACCTTGTCAAAGGCCTTACTGAAATCCATATAGACAACATCCACTGCTTTACCCTCATCAATTTCCCTAGTAAACTCTTCAAAAAATTCAAGAAGGTTTGTCAAACATGACCTTCCAGGCACAAATCCATGTTGACTGTTCCTGATCAGACCCTGTTTATCCAGATGCTTATATATATTATCTCTAAGTATCCTTTCCATTAATTTGTCCACCACTGACGTCAAACTAACAGGTCTATAATTGCTAGGTTCATTCTTTGAACCCTTTTTAAACAATGGAACAACATGCGCAGTACGCCAATCCTCCGGCACTATTCCCGTTTCTAATGACATTTGAAATATTTCTGTCATAACTCCTGCTATAACTTCCCTCAATGTCCTAGGGAATATCCTGTCAGGACCTGGAGACTTATCCACTTTTATATTTTTCAAAAGTGTCAGTACTTCCTCCTCTTTGAATCCCATAGTTTCCATAGCTACTTTACTTTTTTCCCTTACCTCACAGAGTTCAATATCCTTCTCCTTGGTGAATATCGAAGAAAAGAAATTGTTCAATATCTCCCCCATCTCTTTTGGCTCTGCAGATAGCTGTCCATTCTGGCTCTCTAATGGTCCAATTTTATCCCCCGTTATCCTTTTGCTATTAATATAGCTGTAGAAACCCTTTGGATTTACTTTCACCTTTCTTGCCAAAGCAACCTCATATCTTCTTTTAGCCTTTCTAATTTCTTTCTTAAGATTCTTTTTACATTCTTTATACTCCTTTAGCACCCCATTTACTCCATGCCTCCTATAATTATTGGAGATATCTCTTTTTTTTCGAAACAAGTGTCCAATTTCCCTTGAAAACCATGGCTCTTTCCAATTTTTGCTATTTCCTTTCTGTACTCTTACAATTTCCCCTTTAAATGTCCTTCATTTCTCTTCTACATCCTTCCCATAAAACAAAATGTCCCAATTCACTAATTTTAAGTCCTTACGCATTCCCTCAAAGTTAGCCTTTCTCCAATCAAAAATCTCAACCCTAGGTCCAGTTCTGACTCTCCGTAATTATATTGAAACTAATGGTATTGTGATCACTGGTCCCGAAGTGCTCACCAATGCATACCTCCGTCGCCTGACCTGCCTCATTTCCTAACAGGAGGTCCAGCACTGCCCCATCTCTGGTCGATACCTCTATGTATTGCTGCAAAAAACTATCCTGCACACATTTAACAAACTCCAAACCATCCAGCCCATTTACAGAATGTGTTTCCCAGTCGATTTTTGGAAAATTGAAATCTCCCACAATCACTACCTTGTGCTTACTACTAATATCTGCTATCTCCTTACATATTTGCTCTTCCAATTCTCGCTCCCCATTTGGCAGTCTATAATACACCCCTAAAAGTGTTGCTACGCCGTTCCCATTTCTCAGTTCCACACAAATAGCCTCCCTAGACAAGCCCTCTAATCTATCCTGCCAAAGCACTGCTGTAATATCTTCTCTGACAAGCAATGCAACACCTCCACCACTGGTCCCTCCAATTCTATCACACCTGAAGCAACGAAATCCTGGAATATTTAGTTTCCAATCACAGCCCTCCTGCAACCATGTTTCACTGATTGCCACAACATCATATTTCCAGGTGTCAATCCAGGCTCTAAGTTCATCCACTGTTCTTACAATGCTCCTAGCATTAAAATATACACATTTTAGAAACCCATCATCCCTTATTCTCTGTCGATTATCTTTTTCCTCTTTCTCGCCTACATTTTGTGTCCGAGTGCTTCCCTTCTCTGCCTCTTGCCCCTCACCCTGTCCCCTTGCCCCCTCTACCCGAGTCCCTCCCCCCAGCCTTTCTAGTTTAAAGTCTCCCCAGTAGCCTTTGCAAATCTCACTGCCAGGATATTGGTCCCCCTTGGGTTCAAGTGCACCCGCCCTTTTTGTACAGATCATGCCTTCCCTAAAAGAGGTCCCAGTGATCAAGAAACTGCCCACTGCACCAGTGCCTGAGCCACGCATTTATCCTCCACCTCATTCCATTCCTACTCTCACTGTCACGCGGCACAGGCAGTAATCTTAAAATCTTTAAAAGTATCTTAAAATTGATCAGACGAAAAGCTTTAAAATCTCTTGGAACTTTTACAAAGTAAAGTAAATACATATTAAATTATTCTTCTGGCAGTTAATTATAACTTGTCCATCTTTTACATTTATAATTAATATAAAATGAGGCCATATTATCGTAACTGAGAGCTTCATAATGAGGGTACAGTGTGTGACAGATTTAAACTGAGCCTTATAATAATAGTGTGTAAAGGAGTGTCATTAAGAGAACCATGTAATAGAGATGCAGAGCAGAGGATTAAACCTGAATACTTTATAATGAAGCTATGATGTATAAACTGATATTAACCCTACAGTGCTAGTCAGATGTATACAAGAGGGGATTTCAATGCCAAAATAGTGGGAGTTTTACCCTGTGCCTGCATTTTACTTAGTTTACATGTTCTTAATCCTTAAATAGACAATAGGTGCAGGAGTAGGCCATTTGGCCCTTCGAGCCAGCACCGCCATTGAATGTGATCATGGCTGATCATCCCCAATCAGTACCCCTTTCATGCCTTCTCCCCATATCCCCTGACTCCGCTATTTTTAAGAGCCCTATCTAGCTCTCTCTTGAAAGCATCCAGAGAATCTGCCTCCACTGCCCTCTGAGGCACAGAATTCCACAGATTCACCACTCTCTGTGAGAAAAATTGTTTCCTCGTCTCCGTTCTAAATGGCTTACTCCTTATTCTTAAACTGTAGCCCCTGGTTCTGGACTCCCCCAACATCGGGAACATGTTTCCTGCCTCTAGTGTGTCCAAACCCTTAACAATCTTATATGTTTCAAATAGAGCGAGTAGTGCAGGAGCAAGCCTACTTTTGCATGGGTCAGAGTACACCATGGAGGATTATTGATTAGAAACTATGTTGGTTAAGGTCAAAGAATCAACCGTGGATTTAATGGGATGTTGCCATTTTTCTGCTTGATTGTCCTCCGTAAGGTGGAAAATGCCTTGATGTGGAATCTTGAGATCATCGGAAATCCTGGCCTCCGCATCCCAACGTGCACCAAGTCCTGTTTACCCGGCAGCCTGACGCTAAATGAGATCCGATATGTACGAAGGAACTGCAGATGCTGGTTTACCCGAAGACAGACACAAAATGCTTGAGTAACTCAGCGGGACAGTCAGGATCTCTGGATAGAAAGTATGGGTGATGTTTCAGGTCCCGTTGAGTTACCCCAGCAATTTGTGTCTATCTTCGGTGTAAGTAAGAAAGGTCTCGACCCGTCACCCATTCCTTCTATCCAGCGATGCTGCCTGTCCCGCTGAGTTATTCCAGCATTTTGTGTCTATATGTGAGATCCAACTTTGAAATCATTGGAGCTCCCTTTCTTCTAAGACAAGACCACTATGTAATACATCTTCCTTTTCTTTTGCAGTGTGACGTGTTGTGACGAGAATGAGCAACATTTATGAATCAGCTGCCAACACGCTCGGGCTGTTTTCCAGCCCCTGCCTGACGAAGGTGGAACTGCGAGTGTCATGCAAAGGGATCTCAGACCGCGATGCACTCTCCAAACCAGACCCCTGTGTTGTCCTCAAAATGCAGTCACATGGACAGTGGTTGGAGGTATGATTTGGCAAAAGTGATTCTCCCTGCCTCTCTACATTCAGGGAATACGCCTGGCAATACTTAGCTATACAGGAGTGCTGTGGTATAAAATCACAAATAGGGAACTGACATATTTCATATGTAAACAATTTCAGTTTGTTCTCATTTTAAAGGTGCAAAAAACTATTGTTCAGAATCTAGTCTTAATGATCAAGTCCAGCACTAATGCTCTACTTTAGTAACACCAAAAGAGCAAATTATACATTTGCTCCAAGGCAAACTGGATCTCTTTCCTGTGTGTTCCTGCCTGTCTTACATTGCCTACCCCCATCTCTGTTTCAGCTGTGCTATAGATCTGCTGGAGCCCTCGGCTTTGTGAACTTTCCTACATTACTGCTCCCTGACCAGATTCCTTCAGTGTCCTTTCCTTAGAATTCAGGCCATTAAAAACTTAGCTGCCTTGTCTCAACTTGCATCACATCTTATGAATATTGGAACATATGAATTAGGGGCCATGCAGCCCTTTGTGCCCACTCCACCATTCAATAAGACGATGGTAGATTAGATTGTAACCTCAATTCTGTGTTTCTGTCTCCCCCTTTGGAGGAAGAATTCACTTTTGATAGTGTCTAGATGAACTCTTGAACTACCTTCTGCCACTAAGGCTCTATGCTCTGGGATTCCATCAAATCCTTCCACCTTGCTACCTTACTTCCTTTTTAGATGTTGATAAAAGATTGTATCTTTCTTGATCTTCATGCTCAATATTTAATAACGTGTCTTGGGTCAGTTTTTTTGTAGGGCTCCATCAAATTCAATGCCATAGTCATAGGAGCAGAATTGGTCAAGTCAGTGAACAGACAATACATGATTACAATCAAGCTGTCCCCAGCATAATGTCATTTAGTGCAAGATAAACTCCAGTAAAGTCTGATTAAAGATGGTCCGTGGGTCTTCGATGAGGCAGATGGTAGGTCCGGACCATGCTCTAGTTGATGATAGGATGGTTCAGTTGCCTGATAATAGCCCTTACTAATCAATTGATGCCCTTACTAATTAAAGTTTAAGTGAAGAGAATTGGAAAACTATGCATTGTCTGAAACCTCTATATAAACTCCACTTGAGTTAAATGCAAAGCTACACTTGTTCCCAGCATATCAAACATAATTATATGTTTGCAGTTTGAGCATCACTAAGATAATCCAGCTTTGGGGATTCAGTTTGAACTTACCTACATGTGCATATGCTTGGGTTGCTTGAATTTCTTTTAGTACTCGAGTTGTCCTAAATAATTTTTGTGTTGCTTTGTTATAGTCTGACACATGACATGTTTGTAGCAAGAATTCAAAGAGAGCTGCAAAGTAGAGTGCAAGGTGAAAGATAAAAGCTGCTGATTCAGGTCTGTTGGGATAACAGCTTATTGTGCCAGTCACATTTGCTCAGGAGAGAAAAAGGATGTTCAGGTGACAGATATTAGTAGCAGCTGGGAGAAGGTTTTTGAAGGCAGAAGGTCATTTGCATTAATTAACAAAATGATTTTTTTTTTTGTGTTACTATTGTTACCAGAACAAACTTGCAGAGTTGAGTATAATCAATGGTTGATACATTTACTCAGGTTTTATTGGCAACCAAAGATGAATTTCTCTCAGCCAAGATCTTACAGTGACTTAGGGGGATAAGAAGAGAATTGAAATAGTATTAATTTAACATCCACTCATCTTATTCTAAGCACTTTGGTTCCATTTCTCTAGGGTGCAATTATGGCACAACAAAGCATTTTAGGAATATCAAATCCAATCATGCAGTTTGTGCCAACTGCTTGTTTAAAATCGTTTTGGAGGGAATGGCCAAGAGGTAATTGCACTAATCATTTTCTCGCCTCTACTGTGTTGGATTACAGAGCGGTGAATCCCAGTGAATTGAAGTCCAAGTCATGGAATAGGACAGGTTTGGAGGGATATGGAAAAAGCACAGGCAAGTGGGACTAGTGTAGCTGGGACATTATTGGCTGGTGTGGGCGAGTTGGGCTGAAGGTCCTGTTTCCACACTGTATCACTCTATGACTCTATGAGTGTACACTAGCACTATCCTGCACATTAGGAACAACGTTACAATTTTACTGAAGCCTATTAGCCTACAAACTCGCACATCTTTGGAATGTGGGAGAAAACCGGAGAATCCAGTAAAAGCTCACGCGGGCATAGGGAGAACCCGGCTCACTGGCGCTGTTGGGCAACAATTCTACCACTGTGCCACCGTGCTGCCTGTTTAAATGCTGGTTAAAATTGTACTTTTTATTTCTTGATTTTGTTGGCTGGGTGAATTCTTCAATGAGTTTGACATCTTAACTAACTAGATGACCTCCATTGTTGGATGATGGGGATCTCCCTGACCTCACCTAACATTGAGAAAGAAAAGTCTCATCACAAAGATCATTGGGCCTTTGGCAGATTTTTTTTTGAGGTCTCGGAAAATACTTTTTATCAGTGGTATGTGAAATATCGATTGATTTTAATTTTCTGTTGCTGTTCTCAAGGCACTTTTAGCAGATTGCATCCATTCTTCCACTGACAGTTAAAGAGCAGGTTCCACCCATGTCCTTAGCCACTATGTTTATCTCATTTCTGACAACTGTCCTCGTTTGATCTGGAATTGCCTAAAGTTACCGGATACCTTGTGGAAATTCTACATCACCCTTATATGGACTGGTCATGTACATCTGAACTCTGACCTTTGTGGCTGTAGATTCTCTGGGCGAGTGCACGGCCAATGTTCTGGGATGCACATGTGTTGGGTGGAGCCTGAAGCTTGCATGTATGCTGGCCAGCTCCCTGGAGAAGTGCACAACTGTGTATTGCTATTCAAGCCTATTGTTTGATTCACTATCTATCTATATTACTAAAAGTCTGATCTTGACCGCTTTTGGCTCGCTGTGCTGTGATTGCCGAGAGAACGCCGCCACCTATGGTCGTCATTTTTGGCCAGCTCGCTCGGAGCCCCCCTCCGCCTTCCTGGACCAGAGGATTTTTCCCATCAATGAAAAATCAGAGAGATATTAATGTTTTTAAAATATTTGCCATATCTCTGCTGCCCCTGCTGGAGGGAGGGGGAGGGTCTATAAAACCAGGAAGTGGTGTGCCTCACTCAGTCTCTGCAAGATGGAGCAAGCCAGAGGGTCATGTCTCTCTGAGCTCTGAATAGCACTGAACACGTCCACTCAACTGTGGGTGCCCTTAATGTAGTTTGAAAATGAAAATATGGTTGGTTTGCAGTAAAAAGGCAGTGCCTGCAAATGGTTGTTTGGGGGGGTTTGGGTTGAAGTAAAAAGGCACTACTGCGAATGGTGGCTTGGTTGTTTTGGCTTGAAGTGAAAAGGCACGACTGCGAATGGTGGCTTGGGTGCTTTGGCTTGAAGTGAAAAGGCACGACTGCAAATGGTGGTTTGGGTGCTTTGGATAACTTCCAGTTTGCACTGGATATTGATTTTAGATAAAACGCTACCACTTATGGCTGTGATTTTTGGCCATCTTACTCAGTCTCCCTCTGCTCAGCAGGTGTAAAGGATTCTTCCCATCAATGAAAATTAAAAGTGTTATTAGTGTTTAAAAAATGTTGAGAATCTCTCTCCTGTCAATCACGCCATGAAGGCCACACCTTTTCCGGTGGGAGTGGGAGGGGTTACATAACCCGGAAGTCTGGGTGTGGCTCAGTCTCTGTATGATGGGGGAGGGAGAGGTCACGACTCTGTCTGAGCTGTGTATCAACTGAACACACTGAATGTCTACTGAACTGTGAGTTTGGTGTTTTATGGTGGTTGTATGGTGGTTTTATGGTGGTTTCACCCTGCATGAAATGGTATGAAACTGCATTTGAATGTGGTGGCGTTGCACCCTGCATGAAATGGTATGAAGCTGCATTTGAATTTAGTGGCCTTGCACCCTGCTTGAAGTGGAATGAAACTGCACTTGAATTTGGCGGCCTTGCACCCTGCTTGAAGTGGTATGAAACTGCACTGAATTTGGTGGCCTTGCACCCTGCTCGAAGTGGTATGAAACTGCACTTGAATTTGGTGGCCTTGAACCCTGCTTGAAGTGGTAGGAAGCTGCACTTGAATTTGGTGGCCTTGCACCCTGCTCAAAGTGGTAAGAAACAGCATGAATTTGGTGGCCTTGCACCCTGCTTGAAATGGCATGGAAATGGATTTGAATTTGGTGGCCTTGCACCCTGCTTGAAATGGAATTTCAAGGAATAGCCATGAGTCAACTGCCAGCCCACCAGCCGTGAGTGAGCTGCCAGCACATCAGGCTTGAGGTACTGAGCTGCACCCCAAGAATCCATTTGGCCCACAATGTCCATACTAGCCCTCTGGAGACCAGTACTCCCTGCAGCCCAATGGGTCCCACTTTATCTAGTATCTACTGCAATCACCCAAAAGCTTTCCGAAAATTTCTCATCTTATCTTTCTAACAACCATCAACTTCGACTACTTATTATCAAAGGAATCGCCATCACGATAAAACAGCTGCTTTATCCATATTCCCACATGAGCAATAAATGAACAGTTATTGTGGCACTTCAAAGAGGTGCTTGCATTTTTGTGGTTTTCTAATATAAAACATCCCTCCTACTGCTGTCCAAAAAAACACTTATGTTGGCAGCAATGTTTAAAGATGTGTGTGCATGTATATGCGTGTGTATATATGTATGTGTATATAATTCAACACATAATATCAAGATTGTCATGCTTACCTTCCTGTGGAGAGCCTCATAATTTCAACCAACAGTCAACATCTGCAAAGATTTATCGATTATTATTTTTTTTTAAATTAATAAATAATGTGTTTAAGAACTGTTAGTAAGATTATTTTCGCTCACATCCTCATGTTTCTGGAGATGAAGGTGGAATGCTTATGGACGAGAAATACCTTGTGAGCATCTTCCAGACAGTGGTGGCGAATGACTTTGTGCAGATAGTATACACTAGACTAAGTGGGACCTGTTAGGTCCCAGTCACACGGGAGGCCAGGTCCCCTAACGCAACCCATTCCCCAACACAATATTCCAACACTCACCCGTTCCCCCAACGCAAACCGTTCCCCCAACGCAATATTCCACCACTCACCCATAGCCCCTAACTGCAGGCGCGGCTCATTTCTCCTCAGCCATGAGCACTCCCTCCCCTCCTCTTCATTGGTGGGAGGGGAAGGGGGGGAGGGAAGTGGGGCGTGTGGTGGAGGGGCGTGGTATGGGAGGGGAGGAGGGGTGTGTGTGGACGGGGAGGTATGAGGGGGAGATGGTGGTATGGGGGGGGGGGGTTTGGGGGAGGGTGTGTGTGGATAGGGGGTGTGTGGCAGGGGAGGAGGTGTGTATGTGGGTGGGAGGGGTGTGGGGGGATGATTTGGTGTGGGGGAGGAGGGGTGTGGGGGGGGAGGAGGGGTGTGGGAGGAGGGGTGTGGGAGGGTGGGAGGAGGAGAGGTGTGAGAGGGGAGTGTGTGTGGGCATGGGGGAGGGGATGTGAGTGTTGGGGATGTGTGAGCGGGGGGTTGTGTGGGGAGAGGGGTGTGTACGGCAGGAGAAGAGATCAATCTGCACACGTGCGGTTTTAATGATTTTTTAAACCTCGCAAACTTTTACGACATTCAACCGATCGGAGCGAAACTTGGTGCAATCACAGCATAGGAGAACGACGCGGGAACTGGTGAAAAATCGTAGCGCAATCGCGAACCGTTTTTGCGCAATTAGTAAAGACTGCACAAA
Source organism: Okamejei kenojei (assembly GCA_035221665.1). Classification (NCBI taxonomy): domain Eukaryota; kingdom Metazoa; phylum Chordata; class Chondrichthyes; order Rajiformes; family Rajidae; genus Okamejei; species Okamejei kenojei. The sequence continues at coordinate 72,429,190 of CM069132.1, forward strand.
CCGGAAGATAACAAGATCAGAGTTTTAGTTATGTGAAGATAGAAGATGGATGGATAGACGGGTAGACAGACAGTCTTGTGAAATGTTTAAGTGTACGATTTTACATTCAAAGCATGCAAAAGGCAACACAGTACCACCCAGAGAGCAGAAATGCTTTGGGGTGCGGATGCGAGTCATTCACCATGGGTTGCTCTGCCCCTGGGTACTACTGTAGTAATGTGGCTTGTTCCGAGACACTTACAGTTAATTATGTCATTTCAAACAGAAGATTTATTTTTATTTAATGACAATCTAATTTAGATTTTCTGATCTTCTAAAGCTGCAACTGGAACCGAGGGAGACTATTTAGCCTCTCAAGCTGTTGCCATTTAAATAGATCTTGTCCTTGATCTTTTCAAACCCATCAATATCCTTCCACAGCAAGCATTACTCAATTTATGTTTATATTCACCTTTGAATTAATTTATTGCTAATGTATCTTTCTTTGGGAAGGAGTTTCAAATTTTACTATTTGTGTTTGTAAATGTTCTCTGATTTCACTTCAAACATAGAACAGTACAGCATAGGAAATGTCCCTTCAGCCCACAATATCTGTGCTGAGCATGATGCCAAGTTTATCTCCTCTGCCGGCATATGATCTATATCCCTCCGTATCCATATTACACTATTATTGTGTCTGACACTTGTCAAACTTGCTTTGTGATGCATCCTGACTGGTGCAATATAAGCTGTGCAGACCCAGCAGTGCATTGTGTGTGGTTTCTGTAACTCATTCCATTAAATTCGAAACAACATTTTGGAGCCTGATTACAATGTGCTGATACAATGAACAGGTTCTCCTGCCTAGAGATGGATTGCTTGGCACCCATTTTATTTCAACATTATCCTTTCTCTTTCTGTTCCACAACCGGAGCAAATAATTTCTCCCATATATTGTATTAAATCCTTTAATTATCCTAAACACTCAGATAGATCACCATGTTTTATATTTCTGAATGAACAAGGCCAGTCTTACAACTTGTCGTCAAAACTGAAGCCTTATGTTCTTGTTTTATTCTGGTTGACTTTTTTCTGAGAGAATGCTGTATTGGTATTGGTCGCCTAATTATAGGAAGGATGTCAATAAAATAGAGAGAGTACAGAGGAGATTTACTAGAATGTTGCCTGGGATCCAGGAACTATGTTACAGAGAAAGGTTGAACACGTTAGGTCTTTATTCTTTGGAGCGCAGAAGGTTAAGGGGGGACTTGATTGAGGTCTTTAAAATGATGAAAGGGATAGACAGATTTGACGTGAATAAGCTTTTCCCATTAAGGGTAGGGAAGATTCAAACAAGAGGGCATGACATGCGAATTAAGGGACGGAAGTTTAGGGGTAACATGAGGGGGAACTTCTTTACTCAGAGGGTGGTGGCTGTGTGGAATGAGCTTCCAGCAGAAGTGGTGGAGGCAGGATCGATTTTAACATTTAAAAGTAAAGTGGATAGGTATGTGGACGTGAAGGGAATGGAGGGGTATGGTCTGAGTGCAGGTAGATGGGCAGCTAGGGGAAAACAAATGGTCGGCACGGACTGGAAGGGCCGAGACGGCCTGTTTCTGTGCTGTAATTGTTATATGGTTATATGGTTATATTAGTGTCACGTATACTGACACAGTGAAAAACGTTATTTTGCATGCTACCCATGTTGATCATATCATACAATTTTTACAGAAGCCAATTAATCTAGAAATCTGTACATCATTTGGAGTGTGGGAAGAAACGGGAGCACCTGGAAAAACCCACATGGTCACAGCGAGATTGGACAATGGATAGTGCATTTGAAAAAGAAACAGGCCGCAGAATATAGTGCTACAGATACAGAGAAAGTACAGATTTTTTTTTAAATGCCACTGGGAGATTGGGAATACATCTTTAGTTTGTGAGAGGTGCGTTCAAGAGTCTGATTAGAGCTGGGCAAGAAGCTGTGCTTGACTCTAGTAGTACGTGCTTTCATGCTTTTGTACCTTCTGCCTGGCGAGAGTGGGGAGAAGCGAGAATGACCAGGGTGCAAGTGATCCTTGATTATGTTAGTTGACTTCCTGAAACAACGTGAAATTTCTATAGAATGAATGGAGGTGGATGGGCAGAGGCTAGTTTGAATGATGTATTGGACTGCGTCCACAACTCTCTGCAATATCTTGAGGTCGGGCATCATTGGAGACATGCTGAATCACCTTAGTCTTCTGAAGCAGTAGAGATGTTGGTGAGCTTTCTTGGTCATGGCATCAGTATGCTTGGTAATATTTATGCCGAGGAAACTGAAACTCTTGGCCAATCTGCTCTTAGGTACATTGATGTGGACCGGAGCACTGTAAGTCAGCAACTCTACCGCTGTGCCACCCTTTGTCTTGAGTACATTTCATAACTCTGCCTCCATACCTTCTTGGGTTAGATAATTTCAAAGAGTCATGACCCTCCGACAGTAGAAATTCCTCTTGCATCTGAAACGTGCGATCCCTTACTCTGAGACTAAGATTCCTAGTCCTAGTCCATTCAGGCAGAGAGAGCACGCTCTCGGCATTCAATGTCAATTCCCCTCAGATTCAATGAGTCAATGTGATTGTGAGTGTACATAGACTTAACTTGCTCATCCTTCTATCAACTGTTGACCGCTTATCACTTGCTGCCTTTACCTGCTAACTTGTTTGGTTCAAGTTAGATTTGTTTAGATACAACATGGAAACAGGCCCTTCAGCCCAATCTGCCCATGCTGTCTAAGATGCCCCATCTAAGCTATTCACACTTGCCTACATTTGGCCCATATCCCTCTAAACCTTTCCAATCCCACTCTAAACCTTTCCAATCCTACTTCCCCGGCAGGTGGTGTCCACCTACTACCTGCCATGCTTTGTCCTGCTTCCACTTTATCCAGCTTTGTTCTCCCCAACCCCCCCACCACCCCCCACCCCCACAGTCGGTCTGAAGAAGAGTGTCAACCCGAAATATCACCTATCCATGTTCTCTGGAGATACTGCCTAACCCACTGTTACTCCAGCATTTTGCACACTTTTTGTACATTAACCAGCATTCTTTGTTTCAACGTCTTAATTATTTAGAATCTCTGCCACTTCTATATTTCCCATTATTATTAATTCCCCTGTTTCATCTTCAATATTCACCTTAGCTATTCACTTCCTTTTTGTATAACTGAATAATCTCTTGCAGCCCGTGTTTATTTGTCAGTTTGCTCTCATACTCTATCTTCCTCTTTATAAATTTTGCAACCTTGTACATTTTCTTTCAATTTCATAACATCTTTAACTTCCTTAGTTCAGTCACAGATGGTGCATACACCTTACAGCCTTTCCTCATCACCAGAATAGCACAGCATAGGAAGAGGCCCTTCAGTCCACAATGTCCACACGGTGCCAAGTTAAACTAATTTCCTCTGCCTGCATGTGATCAAGATTCTCTGCATATTCATGTGTCTGCCTAAAAGCCTCTTAAATGCTGCTATCGCATCTACCACCACCACCACCCTGGCTATGCATTTAACGTAATTTTGCCCCTCTCATTTTAAACTATGCTCTCTTGTCCTTAATATTTCCACTCTGGGTGATTATCTACGCCTCTCACAAGTTTATATACATCTATCAGGTCTCCCCACAACTTTTGATGCTCCGGAGAAAATGATCCAAGTATGGTCAACCTCTCCTTATAGGTGATAGACACAAAAAGCTGGAGTAACTCGGCGTGACTGGCAGTATCTCTGGAGAGAAGGGGTGGGTGACGTTTCAGGTTGGGACACTTCTTCAGATGTTGCCTTCACCTGTGGTCAAAAGTGCAAAACATCTGCAGATCTCTGACATTCTCAAACAGTGAAAAACATGAGATCAATTAAACTTTGATCATACTATTAAAAAAAATGTATAGTACTATAAGTAATTTTTTAATAATTCAATAAATCAACAATTAGAAAAAGTTAAAACCATTAATTGATCCCAATTTTTAAAAAGTAGGAGTGACTTTAAATGTATTATCTCTCGTACTTCAGCTTTGGTGTGAATGGAACCTTTGCTTATTTTAACCTGATGCAGGTAGATGGCGTGGAATTCCCATATAACTGGTGAGAAATTGCAGAAAGTTGTTGTTTTGCCACTGGTTCCAGCACAAGTAGCTCGCCTGTGAATGCATATCAGGTTGAGTCAGATTGTTAATCTGGAACTTGCAAAAGAAGTTATACACTACTGTTTAAGGTCCAAACATATTCACGGCTAATCAATGAATTCTATTCAAAGTAAGGCCAGAAGTGTAGATGCTCAGTGATGGCACAATTTCATTTTCAACTTCGAACACAAAGCGCTGGAGTAACTCAACAGGTCAGACAGCATCTCTTGATGGCCTGAATAGGTGGCATTTCACGTCCCGATCCAAAACTTTGCCTACTCATGCCCTCCAGAGATGCTATCTTACCCACTGAGTTACTCCATTTTCAACTTCAACTATAAAGAAAATATCTGCATCCGTGCACAGGAACAGATGTACAGGGCTGATAAAAGGGAAGTAACATTTCTAGCCACATACGCCAGGCATTAGACATTATAAGAAAGTATGTCAAGCTACACCCTTTTCAAGTTAGTGGCAATACCAATGAAAAAATCCCTCTCCATCCTGGACATTACTATTATGACCAGAAATGTAACAGGCTTATAAATACAGTTATTATAAAAGTGTATCAGCCTCTGCGTATCACATCATGACTAAGTCATCTCCTGACACCCCAATGACTTTTTCACCAACTACAAAGCAGATGTCAGACATATGGAATATCCATCCGTATGGAATGCCGTGTGAGTGCAGCCCTAATAACTCCAGAAGCATGGCACATGCAAGATAAAGCCATTGCTTGAATAGCACAGTGGTTACACAACGAGCCATTTACATCTTGATGAATCTCTTCTGCCTCTTTCTAGTTCATCCAATCATGTGGTGACCAGAAATACACACAATACTCCAAGTGTGGTTTAATCAGTGATGTGTAAAATTTCCACATAATGTCCCAACTTTTACTTTCTATCTCCCTGACCAATGAAGGCAAGTATGCCATATGTGTTCTACACCCAGTCGAGCTGAATTGCCACTTTTAGGGAATCATGAACCCGAAGGCCTTTTTGTTCATCAAAATTCCTTAGTGCGCTACCATTTATTGTGCATTTTCTACCTCTATTTGTCTCAAAAAACATAATCTTTCATTTGTCAGGATTAAATTCCATATGCTAAAGCTCTGTCCAATCTTCCATCCAACCACAGCCATAAGCAAGCTTTCTTGGTATCCGCGTCACCAATGTTCCTGTCATTTTCCAACTTGGTAATCAGCAGAGTCACCTTTGCATTCTTGTTAATCCATCTCTCATTCAGTTCTGTATGTACACTTTATGTTTCTAACCTGTCACAATGCGGTCCTTTTATTAACAAAATATAACCAAACTTTTGCAGTGCAATGGGATAATCAGGGACATTAGCATTTAGCAGGACATTGGCGCAGCTTGAGAGTTGACATTGGTCACTCATGAGCACACTGCAAGAAGCCTGGGTTAAAGTTCAGACTCTCACTCCTAAATGAGTTTAGCAGTCATCAGTGATTGGCAACCACATCCTACTGGAATAATTGATTTTTAAGTTCCGGTGAGTTATTTGTGATGTGATACGAATTGTATCAGTGATGTTTGCTCCCTGACTTAGCCAGCAGCAGGAATACAAACGACTAACAAACCCCAGCATGCAGTTGCCATGGTGCTAAGACAACACAGGCTTTTAATCATCAAGATTTAATTCACAATATCTGTAATGGTGTTTGGATATAATGTGCAGTTTCCACTGCCTGCAAAAACAAAATGTTTTGCTTTGAAGTTAGTTACCTCGATTCCTCGATTCTGTATCTCCTTTTTCATTGTCACATGTTAGGCAATTAGAGTCAATACCAGAATTTCCTTGATATGTCTTGCACTGAATTCACAACTTCTATTTATAAGTTCTTTAATGCATCTAGACATGCCAGAGCACTACACAGCAAACAAAAAATAATACTTAACCAGATAAGGAGATATTAAATCGGGTGAGTAAAAGGTTGACTGAGGAAAGAGATCTTGTGATGCACCTTAAAGAAGGAAAGGGAGCTACAGAGGCCAAATGTTTAGGCAAGGGAATTCCAGAGATTAGGAAACAGGCAGCACCTAGGGAGGGGTTGCAGATATATTCGGCGTGATCAAGGCTTCAGCACCTAGAAGAGCACATATCCAAACAGGAGGGAACCACATAGGAGAAGCGAGGACGTGAAATCAGTAGTGAGCATATTAAAAAAGACGAGCTTACATAAGCAGTGGTCAGTGTAGGTCAGTTGTCACCAAGATGACGATGCAGTGGGACTTCATTTGAATTGGGATGCACAGTAAAATTTGATACATTCAAGTTAATGAAGACCTAAATGAGGAAGGCAGAGGAAGAGCAGATTGGAATAATCAGCTCCAGATGGATGGATGAAAGTTTAAATCGCAGATGAGCTGAGACGGGTGGAATAGGTTGATGGTATGGAGCTGACATGATTATATATGGTCAGAAGTTAATGAAGGCAACAAGGATTTGGACAATTTTTGGGCATCATCGAAGACAGAGGGTTGTGGTAGAAGGGTATTATTCTGGATGGAAGTCTGTGAAAAATGGAGTTCCACAGGGATCTGTGCTGGGACCTCTGGTTTGTGATAAATATAAACCATTTTATGTAAATGTAAATGGGTTGGAATCAAATTGGTGGAGTTGTGGATAATAGGGAAGGCACTCAAAATATACAGTGGGATATAGATCAGCTACAGAAATGTGGGGAGGAATTGCAGTTTAATCCAAGCAAGTGTGAAGGGTTGGACTTTGAGAGATCAAATGCAATGGAAAAGTATGCAATTAATGGCAAGACTTAACAGCATTGATGTACAGAGGGGTGTTAGGATTCAAGTCCATAGCTCCCTGAAACTAGTAATACAAGTAGATAGTGATAAAGAAGGCATATGATATAATTGACATCATCAGACATGGCATTGAGTATAAAGAGTCAGGCAGTCACTTTGCAGCTTTACAGGACTTTCGTGAGGCCACATTTGGAATATTGTTTGCAGTTTTGGTCGTGTCTTTTACAGGAAGGATGTGGAGGGTATGGAGAGGGTGCAGAAAAGTTTTACTACAATATTGCCTGGATTAGAGGGTATAAGCTAAAAGGAGAGTTTCGACAAATGGATTATTTTCTCTTGAGTGTCAGAAGCTGAGGTGAGACCCGATAGAAGTGTAGGAAATTATGAGAGGCATAAAATAGGGTAGACAGTCTGTTAATGGTCCGTACTGATCTAAGTTCGATGAGATTTGCAAAGGGAAATTCTCATTGATTTCTTCATTGATTTTGCAGATTAATCATGCACACAATTTCCCGAGAAACTCATCGGTGCAGATATTAAAATAATAATAAAAAGTGTTGATATTAAAATAATCAAAGATCAAAACGTGAGGGAAGAATGGAATTGCCATAATCTTTCTCCTTTAAATCGTCCTTTACTTAACTGACATTATGAAAGTTAAATTTAATGTTTGCTAAACAAAGCTATTAAACTTGTTTTTAGCACGTTAAAGCAGCAGTCAAGTTTTCCCGTGGTGTGCTTTGGAAATTATGGCAAACTGTGTGCCTGCTTTGAAAAGTTCACTTCGCTCTCCACCTCAAATGCCATGGCTCATTTGAGTAAATGCAAATGGAAAATCTCACACAAGTAATTCGGTGAAGCAAAAAATGTGCAGATTAATCACATTCTCGATCCATCCAACTCTATATCTATTTTGTTGTTAACAATGCTATATATTTGCAGCAGACTGTGTTGTGGAGGTTAATTAATAATTTAAAAATACAAAATGGATTACTATGAAAGTAAGACAGGCTTCTATTAAATTGCAAAGCAAGCAAAAACGCACTAACCTTTGCTTTCGGTACACTAACAAAGCTAGCAGACTGTTGATGTTTCCTTTCCAATAACATAAGCAAGATAATAAGCTCAGCTTCACAAATGTCTCCTCTACAATGTAAACATTGAGAGAGAATTCAGACTATAAGATTATAATGTGCGTCATAAGTAGAAAAAATACAAAACGGTTGTTCTGCGGAAATATAACCTTCTCATATAACCATATATGGCTAACCCTTCCTCTGTCAGAAGAACCTGTCAATCTTCTTGTGCTGTCAATCTTAAGGATCTGTCAATCTTAAGAAGCAAGAGGCTGTGCTATGATCTGTAGATAAGGTAGTGCTGAATCGTTGGTTATTGGAGTATATATATGTATTTAGATCACTGCCCCTGTGTGTGGGGATGAGAATTCTGTATAGTCTGTAATCTGCATACTGTTAAGAGTTTTACCACACCCGCCCGGCGAAATAAAGATTGTAGTGCATGATCACTAATTTTATTTGCGTTTCTGTCTGTTTAAGCATATTTGGGCCACTACAGTATTTGTGGGGAGAAAAAAGGAACTATTAAAAAAAAAGTTATTTTAGAGATACAGCGCATACACACGCTCTTCGGCCCACTGAGTCAGCATTGCCCAACAAGCCCTGCCCACTAACACATTCCTACACACACTGGGGACCATTTACATCTATGACAACCAAGTTAACCTACAAACCTGTATGTCTTTTGAAGTGTGGGATGAAACCGAAGATCTCAGAGGAAAACCCATGCAGGTCACGGGGAGAATGTCGAAATTCCGTGGAGACAGCACCCGTAGTCAGGATTGAACCTGGGTTTTTAGAGCTGTATGGCAACAACTCCACTGTTGTGCCACCGTGCCGCCCATTAATTAATTATTTTGTTTATTACTGAAATATATTTTGGCGTATAGCATATATAACCACCTCCAAGTTATATTGAGGAAAATTAAATTCCCAAATTTAAAAAAAAATGTTTTCAATAGTTTGTAATGGCGTAACCTACAAGATTAACGCCAACTGCTGAAAAGTGTGCCCATTGATTCTATGTTCACTGCCAAAGACATAGTGACAGTCATAAAGTCCACTCAGTGAAACCTGTGTTGGTGTAGTAGCATAAATGAAGAACATTCTGTGCTATCCTAACCTACAAGTGGACTTTGTAGAAACAAGCTGCAACAGATGCTGGTTTACACAAAAGGACACAAAGTGCTGGAGTAACTCAGCAGGTCAGGAAGCATCTTTGGAGAACATGGATAGGTGACATGTAGGGTGGAACTGCAGATGCTGGTTTATACTGAAGATAGACACAATGATGGCGTAACACTGCAGGACAGGCACCATCTCTGGAGAGAAGGAATGGCTGATGTTTTGGGTCGAGACCCTTGTTCAGACTGAGAGTCAGGGGAGAGGGTCCTGAGATATGGAAGGTAAGGTTGAAAATGGCAGATCAAAGCAGACGATGATAAGGAAATGTAGAATGGTGCATTGTTAGCTATGGGGAAGGTGACAGAAAGACAGTGAAAATAGTCGGAGAACTTGGATGGACTCCTTGGCTGTTTTGATCTGTTGTTTTCACACCTTACCCTTCCAAATAGAGAGACTCCCTCTCCCCTGACTCTCAGCCTGAAGAAAGGTCTGGACCCGAAACATCACGCATTCTTTCTCTCCAGAGATGCTGCCTGCCCCTCTGAATTACCCCAGCATTTTGTGTCTATCATGGATAGGTGGCATTTTGGGTTGGGACCCTTTGGGCCCACTGTGTTACTCCAGCGCTTTGCTTCCTACAAGTGGCTTTTCCTCACTTCAGTTGAACAATGTATCTGAAAATTCCTGTATCCCAGGGGAAATTTCACCCACCACCTCTTACTTTTGCAGAAGGTAGAAGTCTTCATCACATTTAAAAAGTATCCGAGAGAGCATTTGAAATTTGGTCCACAGCCCAAGAGCTGAAAAGTACTGTTGTCTAAATAGCCTTTAAAAAAAAAAACTAGTTTAAAAATTGTGAGCCAAATGGTTTCTCGCTGTGCTGTTAGTTTCTGTGATTCTCTGTGTATTCTGCATGGAGCAAAGCCACTAGCTTGCTTCCTGCTTGACCTCTGAGAAAAACAGCTTCTGATCAGCATATTTACCACTTTACATCTGATGTATAATTCACCACATGTGTAGGGATAGGCTGAGAGAAAAAAAAATAGTTCAAAGCAAGCTTTGCTGTAACTCATAAATAGATCCTTTTTTGGCATGTGGCCAACAAATGCTAAACTGTGTCACGTTAGTTGGGCTGCTGTTGCAGTGTTTTCTGTTGGTTTGTATATTCCATTTTAAGAAGCATATGAAAGCATCAGGGAAAAGTACAGTATTGACCCAAAAGTACAGCACCTTTCACATTCCCCACATGATATCCTACAGTGCTTTTGGCCAACTACCTATATGTGTAGCATGCAGAAGCTGGGTTGGACACTGCAAACTCCCACCAATAGCAATGACCAGATATGGCACTTCATATTAATAATTGAGTGAATGATAAATATGGACTAGAATACTGGAGACAAATAGCCTACTTCAGAAAGATACATGGAATAGTTTACCTTCACCCGAGAGAACAGATGGAGCATGGATTTAATGACTTGTGTGAAGGACTATGCCTTTGACAGGTCAGTTCTCCTTTAGTAATGGGATGAATGATTACTCTAAATGTTAATACTCAAGTTTCTGGAAGGATGTTGTCAAGGATAAAGGGCGTTGGTTAAGGACAGATTCAAAATTAAATTTCAGTACTGCGCATGAGCGGACTAGGTGAAGATAGGGCCTGATGGGGGCTGCAGTATTATGAAGCTGAGCAGGAAGAGACAACTATCTAAATAACTAGTTCATAACTAGAATATTGTTTAAGGAGGCAGCTGCTCTCAGATCCTGTATGAGGTATTCATTTAAGAATCTCAAATGCCAGGGGATAGGAGGCTAAATGCTGAGTGCTGGGAAATGGGAGATGTACAGATAGGTACTTGTTGGCCAGCATGGATGTGGCAGGTCAAAGAGCCTGTGGTCTTGCACCACGGCTACACTTTACTTTACGAACATTACTCTATTGGCTGTAAAGCACTTTGAGATATCCAAAAAAGGGGAATGATAAGAACAATAGAAACATGTCTTGAATATATGGGGAAACAGTCAATCTTTAGATTTTAGAAATACAGTGCGGAAACCGACTCTTTGGCCCACCAAGTCCACACCGACCAGTACTCACCCGTACACTAGCACTATCCTACACACTAGAGACACTTTACAATTTTTACAGCAGCCAATTAACTGACAAACCTGTATGTCTTTGGAGTGTGGGAGGAAACCAGAGCACCCGGAGAAAACGCATGCGGACTCAGGGAGAGCATACAAACTCCGTACAGATATACGGATAGCACCCATAGTCAGGATCGAACCTGGGTCTCTGGCGCTGTAAGGCATGTTGCACCACTGTGCTGCCCTAAAATCATTCAAATCCAACATGCAAGTGTTGTCTTGATGAGAAACTTTGCCTTCATTTCCACAAGGTTCCTTGTTGTATTGCATTCAGTTGGCTCCTGGATGTTTAATTGATGAGGTAGTTGACATTTCAGGCATGAGGTCACTCAACTGTGCTGTTGGATGCCGTTCTTGCTAAAGCTATTCTGACATTTCATAAAGAACTATGGATTTGGAAGTCAATGTGGAGCGATACTGACAGCCTCTTCTAATGGTAACTCCCACAATGCACTAGATCTCTACCACTTACTTGCAGAGTGTTGTTACTTTAGCAGTTGGATTATCAATCACACATTTCAATATGGAAGTAAGGATAGAATATAAATGGAAAAAGAAATTGGTCGTATGGTGTCCTGAGCCTGCTCTGCCATCCAGTATGGCCAGGCTCCTCTCCAATATCCATATTCCTACGTTTCAAACTCTAATGGCCTTGGTCTTGCTCGTGAGAACGGTAATTCTCTCTCCAATTTTCCAAATGGTTACAATCTGCTAAAAAATTGCTCCTCATGCATTCCAACCCCCAGTTCCAGATCAATGCTCACTAGTTCAGAACTCCTCCAGCAGGGAAAGAGTTCTCCTCCCATCCACTCTGTTACGTTCTCTCAGAAAATTGTATTTTCAGTGAAATTTGGACAATCTTCATATCTTGGTGATAATCTAGTGAACCTTCACTGCAAAGTAATTGAATCCTTTATAAACCTGCATATTCTCTGACTTGACATGAATGAGACTGCTAATGGAAATGTTAGTGTATTCTTTCCTTGTTGATTGTTCCTTGAGATACAATTCTACTGGTTTTCCTTATCCTTCAGCATCTTGCTAACTTGGCCCTATTCATGAATGAGCTGTCTGTGAGCATTCAACATCTGAGATAAGTGGAATTTGTGTGTCCAGCAGGCGAATAGGCAGCGGGAGCCCAAGTGTATTTATCTTAACCTAGGATGTGAATAGTACTGCTTCTATGTAACAGATGTGAATAGTATTGTATCCAAAATAACCCCTGAAAGTGAAGAGGCAACTGAACAAAGACCTGGATTACTTTGAAGATCTCAGTGGTCTGCATTGCTCTGCATTCTGTTGTTAAAATGCATCGATGCATCGAGGGAAAATTTTGTGTGAATTTGTGGATGATTGATGGTTGAATCTTATTATTAGCATCTCTGTCAGCACTCATGACTCTCTCTTAGCTCACTGCTTTTGGTCCAATACAAGGATTCCTTAGATCCTGCACCAGTGTTAAGATTCCTTAGATGAACCCAAATTTGTAAGTAAGAAGGGAGATTCCACAAATAGGTAGCATGTTAATGTTAAAGGATGATTTTAGCAAAACTTCTCAACCTACTTACCCACAGGCCTTGCTTTTTTTTTGTAATATTTTTATTAGAAGTAATCCATCATAACAACGGTATAACAACTTTTCAAATACACAACCAACTTATTTCAATAAGTATACGAATGTTACGAATAATTCTTATAAACTATTTTTTTAGAAAGTAGAAAAAGAAAATAATAGATTTTAATCAATAAGAATAGTGATTAAATAATAATTTTGATTATATAGAAAGAGAAAGAGAAGAGAGAGAAAAAAATATATATATGTATATATTCTTGTTATATATATTTAATTAAAACAAAGTATATATATATATATATATATATATATATATATATATATATATATATATATATATATATATATATATATATATATATATATATATATAAATATAAAGAGATCTTAATAGTGAACAACACAATTACAAATAGCGATATCAATAGAGACATGTATACGAATCAAAAAAAAACCAGAGAGTTATTTTCATCTAATCCTGCCGGGTACCCATTGAGTTGTGATGCCAAGAACAGCTACCCCTTCAAATATTCTGTATATGGAGACCATATCTGTTCAAAGAGTTCGTATTTGTCCATTAGGACAAATCTGATTCTTTCCAAATGCAACGTCTCCAACATTTCCACTGTCCACATTTTAATTGTGGGGGATAATGTTCCCTTCCAAAATTTCAGTATTAATTTTTTCCCTGTTATCAAACAGTAATCCAAGAAATTTCTTTGGTTTGCTGTTAATATTAAAGTTGAATCCGGAACTCCTAATATTAATAATTTTGGATATGGGTCCAGTTTAATTTTAAGAACTTCAGAGATAACTCTAAAGATCTCTGTCCAATAATAATTTTGTTTTATACATGTTACAAAACTATGCGTTAAATTAGCTTCCAAGTTCTGACATTTATCACATATAGGAGAAATGTTAGGATAAATTCTATTTAATTTCGTTTTTGAATAATGTAATCTGTGTTATACCTTAAATTGTATCAATATATGTCTAACATTTAATGAGCAACGATGTGTACGTTGTAGGCTTTCTTCCCAAATTTCCTTCGTTATAGATAAACCCATTTCATTTTCCCATGTTTGTCGATATATTTCCGAAGTTGGGATTTCCCTATCCAAAATAGTATTGTATATATACGCTATTAATTTTTCTGTATTTGGGTGTTTATTAAAATTCATCTAATAATCCTGGTTTTCTATTTTTATAGTCTTGTGTATTTGACTCAATATAGTTTCTAATTTGTAAATACCTAAATATGTTATTTGACTGCAATCCATAGATATCCTGTAACTCTTGAAATGAAAGAAATTTTCCTTTCCTGTGAAGGTGTTCTGTCCTTTTAATTCCTAAATCATTCCAGTGTCTAAACCCCTTGTCCAATACAGAGGGCCTAAACATATATGGATTATTCATAATTGGCAAACAAAGTGACAAATTATCCATATGTAGGGTCTTAACTATTTGTTTCCAAATACGTCTATTGCTATGAATTATAGGGTTGTCACCATACATTTTTTTTTGTACTTCCCTTGGTGCAAAAAGAATCGAACCTACATCAAAAGGCAAACAGTCTTCCTTTTCCATCTTTAGTTCATGATCTAAATTTACCAACCAAAAATTCATATTCTTAATCTGAACTGCCCAGAAATAATATAAGAAATTTGGTAGTGCTAGTCCACCATTTATTTTAGATTTACATAGATATTGTTTACTTATTCGATGGTTTTTATAGTCCCAAATAAAACTATTAACCAAAGTATCTATTTTTTTAAAAACATTTTAGGGAGATATAAAGGGATGGCTTGAAATAAATATAACAATTGTGGTAAAAAAATCATTTTTATAGCATTTATTCTACTGTTCATTGATATAGGTAGTGTTTTCCAATATAATTTTTTTTTTTAGTTTATTTAATAATTGATGGTAATTATATTTAAATAGACAGTTATAGGACTTAGATACATTAATTCCTAGATATTTGAGTTTGTCCATGACTATTTTAAGTGGGAATTGTTCTAATATATTTAATTTTATTCCAGTTATAGGCATAATTTCACTTTTATTCCAATTAATTCTATACCCAGAAAATGTACTAAACTTAGTTATAACATTAAATAGATTGGGAATACTAATCTCCGGTTTTGTAATATAAATTAAGATGTCATCTGCGTATAGAGATATTTTATTCATTGTAGTTTTGGTATTATATCCATATATTTCTGGTTCTGATCTAATCATTTCGGCTAATGGTTCTATTACCAGAGCAAATAGTAATGGTGATAATGGGCATCCTTGTCTACAACCCCTAAAGAGATTAAATTTTGCTGATAGCATTTGATTTGTTAATATTCTTGCAGTTGGATTCGAGTATATGATTTTTACCCTTTTGGAAAATCTATCCCCCAGTTGAAATTTCTGCATTATTTTAAATAAATATGGCCAATCAACCTGGTCAAATGCTTTTTCAGCATCTAAGGATATGACAGCTAGTTCAATATCATTCACTCTTTTTGAGTACATGACATTGAATAGACGTCTGAATAGCGTTTTGGAATAAATCCTGTTTGGTCATGATGTATTAATTTATTAATCACTAAACTTAGCCTCCGAGATAAAATTTTAGTTAGTATTTTTTGATCAGTATTTAAAAGAGCTATTGCTCTGTATGATCCAGGGTCTTCCAAATCTTTATCAGCTTTAGGGATAAGTGTAATTGTAGACTCATTTAATGATTCTGGTAACTTTCCTTGTTCATAAGCATATTTATATTTGGAAGTAAGCGTGGAGCGATCAGATCATGAAACTTCTTATAAAATTCAACACTTAAGCCATCAGGGCCTGCGGCTTTTCCGTTATTTAATGATCCAATTGATTCTTCAATATCTTTTACTGATATATCAGCCTTTAACAAGTCTCTACCTTCCTGATCTAAACTGTTAATATGACATTCTTGTAGGAATGTTTCCATTCCATCTGATTGTCCTGCTAGTTTAGATGAGTAAAGAATTTGATAATATTGTAAAAATGTATCATTGATATCTTTTTGTAAAGTCAATATTTCTCCTTGTTCATATCTAATTTTATGTATCATTTTCTCCTCATCTAATTTTCTAAGCTGGCGTGCCAGTAATTTTTGTGGTTTATCCCCAAATTCAAAGTGTACTTGTTTAGTCTGTTGAAAAAGTTTAATAATCTGATTTGAGTATATTTTATTTAGCTTATATTTTAATGATGCAATTTTATTACTTAGCCCTTTAGAAGGGGATATTGCATTTTCAATATCTAATTGTTTTATTTCATTTTCCAACTTTTGTTGAGTCTTTCGATTTTCCTTATTAAAGTATGCGTGTGCTGATATTATCGCACCATGCATAAATGCTTTAAATGTATCCCAAAGCAGTGATGGTGAAATTCCAGGTTTGTCATTAGTTTCAAAAAATAATTTAATCTGATTTACTAAGTAATCATAACAAGCCCTATCCTTTAATATTTGGGGGTTGAGTCTCCAGTTAGAGGTTTTAATAGTTATGTATTTTAATTTTATCTTAAATGTTAATGGAGCGTGATCCAAGATAATAATATTATGATATTTTGAGTCATATGTAAATGGGATTAGTTTTGAATCTATTAAAAAATTGTCTATCCTTGAGTGGGTTCCAAATACAGGGGAAAAGAATGAATATTCTCGACCAGATGGGTTATCTGTTCTCCAGATATCCTTAACGTTTGCTGCGTTAATAAAATAATTTATAAATGTACTTGACTTAGGTTTTCCTTTTCATTGATGATCTATCTAAATAATTATCAAAGGTACAATTAAAATCACCTCCAATTATTAGATTATGTTGAGTGGATATAGGGATATTAATAGAATATTGACTGGCCTTGAGGGGGATACGACATATATTGCCTGAAGTAGATTCATATTGCCCGAGTCGAAGACGAGGGCAATATGGATCTAGTGAGGGCAATATATGTCGTATCTCCCGAAAGAGGACAGTCAATATTGTTATTATTACCCATATCAGACATCTAGAGGAAAATTTGAACATCTCAGCTCGGCGGACTTCCACGTAAAATTTAACCAAAATGGACGCGGCAGTCTTCCTGTCTGCCGTTTGAATATTCTAAATTTCCCACGCAGCGTCACGTTGCCGTCACGTTGCCAAGTTCCCGGATGTGAGACCAGGGGAATATAAGACTATATTCCCCGCTGTTTTAACAGGTAAAGTCCATAGGCGTTCGCAAGAAAGGGGAATACAAGAAAATATTCCCCTGTTACCCCTGCTGGCAGTAAAAACGAAGGGAATACAATTTTGTAAAAGCATACCTCAGATGTGTGATATGGGTAATAATGTTAAATATTTTCTTGAAGAATAATGGATTATCAAAATTAGGACCATATATATTCATAAGGATTACTTTTTTAGAATATAATTTGCCTGTAATTATTATATATCTACCCTCAACATCTTCTATTATTGAGCTTTGTTTAAAAGGTATACCTTTACGAATAATTATTGCTACCCCTCTAGACTTATGTGTAAATGAAGAGTGATATACTTTGGAAATCCATGTTGCTGTTAATCTATACTGCGCGTCTTTTTTAAGGTGTGTCTCTTGGAGAAAAATAATATCAGATTTCAATCTATTTAATTGAGCTAAAACCTTACCTCTTTTAATTGGTTCGTTAATTCCCTTTACATTCCAACTACAGAAGGTGATTCCATCACCCCCAATCCTAGTGTTTATGTCATACATTTTATTATTAAGGTGGTTTATAATGGAGTAGATGTCTCAGCTCATCTAACCCAATCCTATACCCAAACATCAGATCGATGAAATTTAATATCTGTGACATTGTCTTATACACACGTCTCCTTAAACTAACTATATAATACCAATCATACTTAAACCCATATAGTATATAATATGAAATAAAATACATAATATAAAAATAATAATAAAAAATGTGAGTAAAGTAAGTGATGTTAATAAAGTGTAAGGGGAAAAAAAAGTGACTACAACTATAGTTAGTGCAGTTAGTATTGGTGTAAGCCACACTAGCGTGGCTACTAATCTATGGACTTCCGTGAAAAAAAAATGTTAATAATTCCAGCTCCATTTTTGCCTTAAGGGCTATATATGTCGGGGTGGGGTATTAAATTTATATACTTAATAATTAATAATACTACTAATATCAAATATAGTTAGTGTCGTAGCACTATATTGGGAGAGCTAACATACATTTTTGAGGGGTAGTTAATACAAAACTATATTTATTAATAATCCATCCATCCCTCCTTGACCCCAAGATAGAGGCCTTGCTGCCTGGTGTATTTGTGAATGCCACCAAGTTCAAGACTTTGGTGCTGGTGTAAAGGAATCTGGAAATTGCTGCCTGATTTGTGTTGGTGAATCAGTCACCGTGCCCTGCTGCTGAAGTGATGTGGGGGCCATATGGAACCCACTATGGAAACAAAGTTGCTGAAATTACATGGCTTTTACTCTGGGGAATCGGTTCTCAGCTCTGTGTCAGGTTAAGACTGGTGCAGAAGCAGCAAGCCCATTTACTTCGCTGGAGATTTTATAACAGCAAAAAAAATAAGAAGGTAGCTTACATTTTAAAAACTTGTATTTTTATTAATGCTTGTAATCATTTGTGCTTTAGGTGCTTCAACCTTAAAATAATTGTTTATTTGATTTCAATAGTCAAGAATGGTTCTGAATGCCAGGAATATTCCCACCATGAATCTTGTAGGTGTGTGACTGATATGTATCATAGTGACAAGTGGGAGCAGAGAGCCACATTAACAAAGTCTA
Source organism: Okamejei kenojei (assembly GCA_035221665.1). NCBI lineage: Eukaryota > Metazoa > Chordata > Chondrichthyes > Rajiformes > Rajidae > Okamejei > Okamejei kenojei. The sequence continues at coordinate 72,447,876 of CM069132.1, forward strand.
GGACTTGAAATGTGGGAGGTGGGAAGAATCTATTTCTGCTGGCTAGGGAGCCAAGGACCATGGAGAATAGTTTATAAAAAATAGAGCTGAGCCCTTCGGGAATTAAGTCAAGACATTTCTACACAGCGCTGTCAGAAATTTGGAAAGCACTTCCACTTCCACTAACAAGTTAATTTTTGGTCAATTGTTAAACTTAGATCTGAGCTTGATGGACTATTGTTAACTTAAAATATTAGCAGATATTCATGCTTTGGATCTTATTGGATGGCAGTTCAAACCTATAGGGCAAAATATTAGGACCTCTTCCTAAGTCCATAAGGCAAGCACATGCATTCCTAGTAAACATTCAGTCAACTTATTTTGAAATATGCTTCCTGTAAATGGGCATGCACACATTTTTGCTTGTTTGAATTTTATTTATGGATGTAATTGTCATTGTTCATTGTATTTTGTTTGCTGACAGCCCCATGAAACACCTTGGGATATTTCACTACTAATACATTATTGAAGCTTTGTTTGGTTAAAGATATTTATTGAAATCACGTCAGAAGGGTGTTGTGAACAGTTTAAGTAGTTGTTTGAATTTGGTCCATAAATAAAATATGATCAGAAACCATGTGGCTTTGAGCCTGTTCCACCATTCAATGACATCACGGTTGATTTGTGTCCCAAATCAGACATCCTCCTTAACAAAATATTAATTTAAACTATCAGTAGACCTAAATCTCACATTTCTTTTATCCTCCATGTGCAAAATTATTTTGTAACTTTATAGTGGAATGATTTGGTTTATCTCATTTTTTTGGACTAAATTCCCTTCCTAACATTGAATCAAAGGGAAACAAACAATATGACTTAAACCACATTGCAGCCACTGTGAGAGGGGGCTGGTGCGAAATTGAGCCAGAGACTTTCTATTTTCGGTTTGACATTTAATTCTTTGCACTACGCATTTATCTATCTCTTGTTTTTTATTGTTTCACACATGCATGTTGGGAAAACATTGATTTTGTATGGTGACTAAAGCAAAGAAACTATTTAAAGCGCAGACATCAGGAAATGCAGCCAGACAAACTGTGGGTTAGATGTGAAGTAAGTGGACCAGAAGATGCATGTGCTATGTTCACTATGGTAACATGCAGGTGATATGATGCTGCATATTGTTGTGACAGAAGTTTAGCAGGGAAGGGCTGTGGCTCAGAAACAGCAGAAACGTTGCCCATTAAATGATGATCAGGAACAATGTGGCAAGTTACATAGAAATGTGATGAAAAACATAATGGATAGTGTAGAGAAATATTTAAAGCAGACTCCTTATTTCTATAATTCTATTTAGAGCATCAAAATATCTGAAAGCACATAACATATTACCAATGATATACTTTAAGAATAACGGATAAGCCATTTAGAATGGAGACCAGAAAACGCTTTTTCACACAGAGAGTTGTGAGTCTGTGGAATTCTCTGCCCCAGAGGGTGGTAGAAGCCGGTTCTCTGGATACTTTCAAGCGAGAGCTAGAGTGGACTCTTAAAGATAGCGGTGTCAGGGGATATGGGGAGAAGCCAGGAACGGGGTAATGATTGGGGATGATCAGCCATGATCACATTGAATGGCAGTGCTGGCTTGAAGGGCCGAAAGGCCTACTCCTGCACCTATTGTCTATTGAAATACTGCCACTATTGTACTGTAACGAACATAACAGTCAATTTGAACAGAACAAGCTCTTGCAAACATCAGAAAATGAACTTATCAACTTTTAACTATTGACTGAAGGATAACGCCATTGACTAGGACACCGCTAAGTATTTCTTTGTTGCTCTTTGGTCATTTTTACATCTTTTGCGGCAGAAGATAGGCCTTGGCATCTCTGACAGCCATTTTTCCGAAACCGAGTTAACCAGAATATCCTGGCCGAGAAGGAAAAATATAAGATTTCACTTCTGATTGGAAGTAATTAATTGTTTGTATCTGGATTAATACAATTGTCGACACTGTTGTTCAGTTAAATTCCCGGTTTGCCGATTTAGCAGCACTGAAAGAACAGTGTGCTGGATTGTCCTGGACCTGGTACTGCCTCGATTCAGTGCCTGGGGTCCTCGCTCTTCCACTTACATTTTTCCATATGTTGGTGGATGTGCTAGTTTCTTTTCTCACTAGTTATCCCAACAGAGAGTTTGAGTGCTGAGTAAAACCTCAGCTGGCCAAAAGAATTTTCAAATGTTTCTGATGAAGGCATTTTGAAAACTATTTCCCTTTGCAAATATCAGCCATCAGGCAGTATGATGTAAAGTTTCTCCAGCTGAGTTTCTCCAGCTCCTTAGATGCTGCTGCACCTGCTGAGTTTCTCCAGCTCCTTAGATGCTGCTGCACCCGCTGAGTTTCTCCAGCCTGAAGAAGGGTCTCGACCCAAAACGTCGCCTATCTCCTTCGCTCCTTAGATGCTGCTGCACCCGCTGAGTTTCTCCAGCCTTTTGTGTACCCATGATGTAAACCATCCTTGCCTATTAGTACATTATCTATGATAATTTGCAGGTTTAGGCTACAGTGAAATAGAGATCAGCGGTTCTCTACAGTGGGCTGTATTTGCAGCTCTGAATTTGTTGGTGGACTGCACCCATACATCTTGCTTCCCATGGAATAATTTTACGTGTTTTTGTTTCTGCAATTTGACAGTAATGCTATACATATTAATATTCAGCATTGTCTCCATTTCCACATTGTGAAAAGATCACGCAACACATTTTAAACATAGATACAGTTGAAGCGGTGGATGGAAATCCTATTCCCTTTAACAACGAGGTATGGGCTGCAGCCTTGTGCTGCTCGCATTGTAACCCACAAATCAGAACCACTGACCTAAACCTGCACATAGGTGTACACTGGCAACACCTGGGCAGGCAGGGCAAGTAAAATAAAAGTTCTAAACTGGAAGAGTTAATATAACACACGGAGACCTGTCAATGCCATGTTTAGAGCATGTGTGCAATGTAGCTACATTGCTAATGATAGGTACTCACATAAGTGTGTTCCTGTTGCCAAAAAGCCAAAACGACATTTAAAAAAACAACAAATGGGAATGTGAATAGTGTCCTATTTTATTATTTATCAGAGCAGCTTTTGGATTTGGACTGACATTCCATGATATATTGTTGGCTGAGGAGATGAGGATACTGACGGATCAGTTTCTAAGCTACTGGTCTGCAGCAGAAGCTGGGAGGTGACCGTGAAATCAGTGTCTCTGCACTGACAGCCCGTGCAGTGCTGTCAAATTCCCACTGTACTTGCTCACAACATTGATTTCAGATTTTTAATTGGATCTTCTGCATGGCGGTTTGGTATTATGACATTGGCAGAACCGCCGCTCAAACTTCGGAAAAAAAAAATCAGGAGCAGGTGTTGAAGGATGTCAAGACCTTGGAGGGAGTTCAGAGAAGATTAATCAGGATAACACTGGGGATGGGGGACTTCAGTGTTGGAGAGTAGCTCTACGGGGAATATAGAGGTTAAAAGAGGATTAATAGAAGGCCACAAAGTTCTGAAGGAATTTGTTAAGGATAAACTGTTTCTACTGGCAGCTGGATCAATAACCAGGAGGGGGCAGATTTAAAATGATACCCAATGAGGGAGACGCAGGGAGAATGTTTTTTTAATTACAGTATTTATGTGCATGGTGAGAATTTAACCTCTGTTAGCCATGGCTGGACTTGTTTTCCTGTTGTCAAGTCAAAGTACCCTTTATTGTCATTCAGACCTTTCGGTCTGAACAAAATGTTGTTGCCTTGCAGTCATACATATAAAAAAAAACAAAACACACAATAAACACATATTTAACATCCACCACAGTGAGTTCACCAGGCACCTCCTCACTGTGGTGGAAGGCAAAAGTCTTAAAGTCTTTGTCTTCTTCCCTCCTTGTTCTCCCTCTGCGCTGAGGCGATCCAGGCCTCCGATGTTGTCGTCGACTAGGCCCGCGGACGAGCCTCCGAAGCCGGGCTGCCGCCGTCGCAGGAATGCTGGAACATCGCCACAGCTCTAAATCAGGGTCCGCTGCTGGAGCACCACAGCTCTGAAGCCGGGTCGCCGCTGGAACGCCACCGCTAGAATGCCGCGGGAGCACCACCGCTCTGAAGCCGGGTCCGCCGCTGGAACACCACCGCTGGAACGCTGGAGCACCACAGCTCTGAAGCCGGGCCGCCGCTGGAACGCTGCCACAGCTCCGAGGCCGCCAGCTCCGCCATTAGGCCTCAGTGGAGACGGTGACGGGGGACACAACAAGAAAAGTCGCACCCCCCCCCGAAGGGAGAGACTAAAACTTTGTTTCTACCACCCACCCCTCTCCTCCTCCACACATACACAGCCTAATAAACTAAAATTTAACTAAAACAGACACAAGAAAACAAAGAAAAGAAAAAACAGACGGACTGCAAGCGAGCCGCAGCTGCCAGGCAGCACAGCCACTTCCGCCACTACCTGGGATCTTGTACCTTAAAGTAATATAGTTTTGCTGTAAAGTATACATTAATTCTTTAAATATTAGTCATCATTTGCTCAGTGTTATATTCCTAATTACCCATCTAGTAAGTTGTACCTCAAACCTTCACAGTTTGCTGTCCAGATTTAAGTCCCTAGTTTCACTTTATCTGACATTCTATATTATTATTATTACCCTTCGCTAAAGGCCACTTTACTGCTAGGTTTTTACAACCCTTTCTCATCCTGTAGTGTATCTAAAAGGGGCTGTTTCCTCTATGCAGATCCATCTCTAATTACTTGATTTATGCCAATGCGCTAAATTACCTTTATTGTTTGGGGGCTGTTAAGGATAGAAAACTCCCACAAATGTTTCCTGCCCCTTGTTATTTCTTGTCTTTATTTAAATTGATTCTACCTCTTGATTTTCTGAGCCAACATCCTTCATCCACTGCTGTTAATCCAACATTTATCACCAGCGTTTGGAAATGGGCAAGTGTTGTTACACTTGTTCAGGGTACGGCTGAGGCCACACCTGGAACTGTGCACAATGTGGAGGAATTTCAAACAAGTGGATGTAGTTAAATTTGAGATGTATAGGAATTTGCAGAGGATGATACATTTCTGGAACTGTCCATTCCAAAGGGTTGTGAAGGCAAAATCAATGGGGACATTTGATGAGGAGATAGACACATAATTGCAAGATTAGAAAATTGAGGGCTATGGGAGACTGAAGAGTACATGAGGCCCATGACAGATCAGCCATGATCATATTGATAGCGAAGCAGGCCTGAGGACCTGAGTTCTTATTAGGACTACTTTTCCATTTCCATTTTGCTCCATCATTCTTCTAAATGTTAACTATCCTGAAATATTTAATTTCATTTTGTAACTATGTCCCTGAAATAGCTATTATATCATTGGTAGACACAAAAATCTGGAGTAACTCGGCGGGACAGGCAGCATCTCTGGAGCGAAGGAATGGTTGCCATTTTGGGTCGAGACCCTTCTTCAGACCGTGTTGGGGCCGGTGTTGACGGCCTTTTACAGAACACCTAGTAATTCACCAACTTGCTCCCAGTTTTGTAATTGGTCTTGCTCTGCAGATGCAGCAGCATCAGATAAGAAAGAAACAGTAACCAACAGAATATTTTAACCCTTTGTTTATCATTTGATATTTCCACCAATTGCAGTATATTTCTTGCAATGGACAGACAATACTAAGACAGATGGTTTATCCATTGAACTCTCTTCCCACTCGTTAAAACAATTGACGCTGTCTTGTTTAAGAAGGAACTGCAGATGCTGGAAAATCGGAGGTAGACAAAAATGCTGGAGAAACTCAGCAGGGTGAGGCAGCATGTCTTGTTCTGATTTGTCAGCTTAATTTACATGGATTAGACGCAGGTGTACCTCTGTTTATAAGATAAACTTTATTGAGACACCCATGGTTTCAAAGCCTATGTTTATGCTGTCACGTAGGATTGTATCCAGTCGTTTTCTTCGTATTTGTCATAGCCAAATAAAAGGCAAGAAAGCATTAAATGCACCAGAGTCCTAATCTCAATTGATCTTTAAAGTTTTCTCAACCCCTTAATGATCACACTGATTACGCTACCTGTAAATATCCAACTTCAATAATGAGGGTTTCTGCCATTTTTGTCTCATTGTGATGAGTGTCAATTTGCAATCTACATTCAAATGTATCAATGGATTTCAACGCAGTCATTTGTTTTTTTTAGTTTTTATGTTCCAGTGTATTTGTAGAGGCTTGCAATGTCCTTGCATGAACTGCGTCAAGAGTGAAAGATCTCACTAAATTTGGATTCCTTTATTTTGTGCTGAGTGCTAGTTCCTTGGGCTTGCTGGCATTAAATGATACTACCTGAAATGTCACCTAAAGTAAAGTAAATTTTATTTATATAGCACGTTTAAATCAATTTGCGTTGAAACCAAAGTGCTTTACATAAAAGAAATAATAAAGTTTCCGCACATCCATAGAAAAAATTAAAAATAAGAAAAATGACACAACACATTATAGAATTCAACATGAACGTCCCCCCACAACAGAATCAACATTTTCCACAGTGGGGAAAGGCATCAAAAACTTTAGTTCTCTTCCTCTGTGAAACACCCGAGGCCAGGGTCTATTTGTGGCCTCCGCAGCCAGTCCGATGTTTTCAGGCCCTCTTTGCCGGAAAGCTGGAACTCCGGCGTCGGGTGAACACTCCTCTGCGGCTTGGAAAATGTCTGGAGCGGCCGCTCTCTCCCCGGAGACCGCGGCACCCATCGTCCTCAGGCCGCGTTGGCTGGAGCTCCAACTCTGGTGATCTCGGATCCCAGGCTCCGCGGTGTTCCAAATCCAGCGCCGCTAGCGGCTGGACTCCCCGCAGCCACAGCTCCGCGATGTTGGGAGTCGGTGGTCACAGCACTCCGGAGCTTACCGCACGGCGACCCGGGTAGGGCATCACCCGCTCACTGATGGTGGCCCAGCGCTGTGCCGCCGCCAAATTTGTAATCGCGGCCGGTCCCGACCGGAAACGGTGCTGCAGTTTCGATGGTAGGCCGCGAGGAAGGGGCGAAAAAACAGCTCGGAGGGAAGCTGCCTCTCCGACCAGGTAGGGACTGGGAAATAAAGTTTCCCCCTTCCCCTCCCCCACCCCCCGCATAAAAGACCTCCAACTAACATTTGTTTTTTCTAACAGGACAAAAAATAAAAATAAAAAAGGGTGAAAGGATGGACTGCAGGCAGAGGAGCCACGCACAACGGCGCTCCACTCCTGCAGTCCGCCATCTGTCCGTTTCCCTCACCAGATGCTATCTGACCTGCTGATTTCCTCCAGCAGTTTGTGTTTTGTTCAAGATTCCTGCATCTACAATCTCTTGAGTCATTAATTTATTTTCTGTCTGTTTTCTGGGTGAAAAAGTATTGCAAGGGAATACCGTTCACTAAACACAAGCAACTTCAAATGCTGGTTTTCAAAAAACAACCCAAAATGCTGGAGTAACTCAACGGGTCAGGCAGCATCTCTGGAGAACATGGACAGATGATATTTTGGGTTGGGACCCTTCTGCAGAATGGCCCCCATTTCTCCTAGTTGGGAGGTGGTGTTGGGGAGTAAGCAGAAGGAGAAGTGGAGGCAGACAAATTCTGGCAAGTGGTAGGTGGATACAGGCGAGGGAGGCTTACGATTGGCAAATGGTTGGACGAAGGCCAAAGATGAAAAGACAAACAGTGTGAGATAAGATAAGGATATAAGAGGCATGAAATGTGAAGAGGAAGGAATATGGATGAAAGGGGACAGGGGAGAGTGGAATCTATCACTATCCTGCTGGCAGTTCTCTGTGCTGACAGGTTTTGTGTTATCTGCAAAGTTAGTGATTGTGGAACTTGCCCTCTTAAGTCTAGGTCATTAACATAGTTCAAAAATAGCAATCAATGGCCCTCTCACTGATGCCAGCATGTCATCATTCATCTCCTCCAGTGAGAGAAAATCCATTCACAATATTCTTCTGCTATCTGTAATGTTGCCAATTTCATATCCATGCTATCAATGACCCTTTTATGCCCTGCGCTTCAACTTCGGGATAATAAGTCAAGTATTTATTGTCATGTATGCAGGTACGGTGAAAAACAGGTACAATGTATATCTTGCTTGCAGCAGCATTGCCACCACATAGGGTCAGACACAAACAAACATAAATTATACACAAATTATCCAAGGCAGCAAATAAAAAGACTTCGCAAAAAAATTCAAGGTAACAGGAAAAGCAAGACAGTGCAAAGTAGTCAGAATAACTTGGAGATACGTCCTGAATGTGATAGGGATTACTTTGCTAATTATAAAAGTGAGATGCACGGTAACGGATGCCTGCCTAATAATATCTGCCACTTCCCTTCTTGTGTAAAATTGTCAATATTTTATTGCAAATCCCATAACATTGCTTTGAAATCGTATCAATACAGTTCATGCCATTCCGTCCCCCACTTGCAAATCAGCCAACAGGAAGATATTTGGTATGTCACATCTACCCCAACATTTGTTTCCTTGAAGGCTGTGGGATAGCATTAGAACAGCATTGTCCAATTAGAATTCAAACATTTTACTAGACTTTTTATTAATGGAACTTTTATATAAAACTGTGCCCAGAGTTTGCATTTATTGATGAAGCAACACCGTTTCCTAAGAATGTAGATGGGATGGATTGGGGAATAATTCCATAATATGGGTGGGGGCCACAGTGGAGTAGTGGTAGAGTTGCTGCCTTACAGCACCAGAGACCCAGGTTCGATCCTGATTATGGGTGCTGTCTGTACGGAGTTTTATGCTCACTCTTTGACAGTGTAGGTTTTGTTTGGGTGCTCCAGTTTCCTCCCACAATCCAAAGACGTGTTGGCTTGCAGGTTGATTTGCTTCTGTAAATTGTCCCTAGTATGTAAGATAGAACTAGTGTATGGGTGATCGCTGGTCAACACGGTGGGCTGATGGGCCTGTTTCCACTCTGTATCTCTAAACTAAACTAAAATAAACTCTTTGGAACAATGCACAGGAATTTTAAACCTAAAGTTATAAAATGTTAAAATTCTCATTCATGTTTATGATCTCTGTTTCCTTGCCCCTCCCTCTATCTGTAATCTCTCCATTCCTTCAGTCCTTATAAATTAATTTACTTCTTAAATTTGAATATATTGATTGTCCTTGTATTGAATTCATTTACATTTGGTAGCCTTGATTTCAGCTACCAAGGTGCGAGGTTGTGCAAATTCTCTACTTAACCTCTCCCACCCAGCAATGCAAATGTGGGGAGATTATGGAGACTAAAATCTTGAACAAAAATCAAAGTGCTGGAGGAACTCGGTGGCTCAGGCAGCTTTTGTGGAAGGAAATGTTCAGGTGACATTTTGTGTCAGGACCCTTCTTCATGTTGAAAGATATGCTTCAGTTAAATCAGTTATTGATGAGATTAAATCTGGAGGACTGTGTACTGTATTTATTTGAGGAAGAATGTTAATGTTCTGAAAACCATTCTGAGAAAGCCAATGAGTGTATTACATGGAATAGTTAGGTTGTCTCATGTGGAAAAGTTGCACAGGTTTGTATCAGCTGGAGTTTAGAAGAATGAAACGGGAGTTAATTTGAAGCAAATAAAATACGAGGTCTTGATAAAGTGGATATGGGGTGGATGTTCCCCCTCTTATGAGCGAGAGAGAGAGCAGAACTAGGACTTCTAAAAATATCAGAGGTTGCCCATTTTAGAGAGAGGAGGTAAATTTAGTTTCCCGTTGTATTTGTACACTCTCATGCAGTGTAGGAAGCAGAGTCTGAATAGTCTTAAGGCAGAAGTAGGTAGATTCTTGATAAGCAAGTGGGTGGAATGTTACCATGGATAGACTGGAATGTAGAGTAAGTCTACCATCAGATCAGCTATGTTTTTATTAACTGGTAGACCTAGATGAGTGGCTTGCTTGGGCTCTTGTTTTGAATATTTGTATGTTCGTAGGAGACACTGTCTCTTTGAGCACAGTCCAAATATCAATTGTCGCTTGGGATATTTTGGCTGCTTTACTATATATATGCAAATTGTTATTTCTCCATTGAAAGATACGGCATGGAATCAGGCCCTTCACCCACCGTCCACGCTGACTCCAGTCAAATTAGTGCCGTGTAAAGCCACCTTTGCATTCCAATGATCACACAATAGATTGAATGGTGGAGTAGACTAGATGGGCCGAATGGCCTAATTCTGCTCCTATCACTTATGACCTTATGACAATAGGAGTAACTTAGGCCAATTAACCTACAAATCTGCACGTCTTTGGAACATGGGAGGAAACCGGAGCACCCAGAGGAAACCCATGTGGTCACAGGGAGAATGTGCAAACTCCACAACACCTGAGGTCAGGATTGAACTCTGGTCTCTGTTGCTGTGAGGCAGCAGCTCTCCCAGCTGCGCTGTGTCACCCAAATGCAATGTTGTTGAGTCATAACTGGCTAGGAGATGCCTCATGCTGACACACGATACCTGAAATGAAAGAGCAACTTGCTGACCACAGCAATTCCTGCAAACATAAAGATTGTATTTATTTTTAGTTTGCATGTGGAGACAAAGATAAATTTCAGCCACTCAACCCAATTACTCAAGTTGCATATATGACCCACATTTTCTGTTGTATTGTTGCAGAAAAGCATTAATTTCCCCAAATGTTAACTCTGAATGTTACAGATAAAATTGGGGGAACTATTTTAACCCTCCAAAATTTGTGGGTGCCTCGGAAGACTTATTCTATGGGGAGCGGTTGAACGGAAGTGATTTATTCTTTCTTGTTTCAAAAAGTCAGCAGAAATTAAAATTCTGAAAATGATTGACAGGATAGACACTAGGAACTGTTCCAGTTGTCGCAGGGGGCAAATTCTCTTTACTCAACTAGTTGTGAGTCTTCCACTATCCACTCCAGGTTGTTCAATCAACTAATACATTCAAGACACATTTGATTAGAGTTTGGGATGTAAGGATAAAGGGATTAGTTTGGAAGGTGGGTGAGGTAGAAGATCACAAAACAAACTGCTGGAGAATATCATCGGGTGGAGTGGCATCAGTGGAGGCAAAGAGATAGCGGACTTTTGGCTGAAATGTCAACTTTCCCCTCTGGCTCCAGAGATGCTGCCTGACCCTTTGACCTCCTCCAGAGGCTCTTTAGCTCCAGATTCGAGTATCTACACTCTCTTTTGTCTCTGAGCTAGAAGATCAGCTCTGATCTCATTGAATGAAGGGCAGGTGCAAGGGCCATGTGCCCCATCTCTGCATTTCACCCATTTTTGTGCACATTGTTTACCATGATTCAGCCCCTCCTTTGTTACTTTGCACTCTTTTTTTGGATTTCAATCCAAGAATTGGGAATGAGAAAAAATGACTCTAAGGGTCTCGACCCAAAACATCACCTATTCATGCTCTACAGATACAGATTGCAATCTGGAGATTGCAAACTGAGTCGGCCTTTCTCTCTAATACATGCCTATCGGTGCTGGCTCGAAGGGCCGAATGGCCTCCACCTGCACCTATTTTCTATGTTTCTTGGCTGATGCATCACCTGTAGGTCTTCTGGCCAGGAGTAAATGAACAGTGATCGATTATGACTCTGTCACAGCACCGAGTGATGGGCATGCGTTGGGAAACAAATTGCTGTCAGTTTTCCCCAGAAAGCAATCAAGCAGGAAAGAAGCACTTGAAATTCATGCTGTGCCACAGGCTTGAAGAAGAGTAGAGGATTTGGACTCAACATGTCTGTCCAAGAGGCTTAGCCATTAATTAAACTGAAATGAAAGTGAAATGTAATTGCTAATTTCCTTGCTAAAGGAAAACCACCTGCTGTATAAATTATTCAAGTATATTTAAAAAAATAATTAGCATATGCATAACACTTTTTACAACTCCAGGATTCCCTGAGCAGTCCACAGCCAGTGAAGTATGGTTGATGTGAAGTATTTCTTACAATGTAGGAAACATAGCAGCTAGTTTACCCCCAGCAGGATTCCACAAATGCCAATATAATATTTTTCAGTCTACAGTACTTGATTCTTCATAACTACAGGCTTTCCGTGGCCATTGCTTCAGCCTCCTTTTGGGGTTGAATTTCTGTCCCAATATATTTTTGTTCCTGTCCATTTGACAAGTGAGGTATGTCATAAGCCTGCTGTAATCTTCGTCGGGTTTACTTGAATAAGATAGGTGACGCACACACATCTTGGGAGTTAGTTTTAGAATCAAAAGAACTTTCATTTTATTATACAATGCCATTCTCATCTTCCGAGATCACTGACAATAAGTTACTTTTTGAGAGGTAGAAACAAGGAACTGCAAATGCTGGTTTACCAAAGAAGCCATCACCTACTGAAGTAACTTAACAGGTCAGGTAGCATCTCTGGATAGGTCACATTTCGGGTCGGGACCTTTCTTCAGCATTTTTAGATAGAGAGTCATATCGTAGAAACAAACCCTTCAGCCCAACTTGCTCACACCGACCAACATATCCCATCTGCCTGCGTTTGGCCCACATCCTTCTAAACCTGTCCTATCCATGTACCTGTCGAAAAGTTTATTTAACGTTGTGATAGTACCTGCCTCAACTACCTCCTCATAGTCATCGAGTGATACAGTGTAGAAACAGGCCCTTCGCCCCAACTTGCCCATACCGGCCACCATGTCCCAGCTACACTAGTCCCACCTGCCCGTATTTGATCCATATCCCTCCAAACCTGTCCTATCCATCATCTACCTGTCTAACGGTTTCTTAAATGTTGGGATAGTCCCTGCATCAACTATTTCGTCTGGCAGATTGTTCCATACACCCACCACCCTTTGTGTGAAAATGTTACCCCTCAGATTCCTATTCAATCGTTTCTCCAATCGTTTCGCCTAATTGATGGATTCAGTAATGATCTACGTAAGCATTTAGCTTGTGCCAAAGGTTCATTGACCCTAAAGTCTGCTCTCAGTCTCCACCACTCCTTAGCTCTTCCGCCTCAAGAGTCGGTAATGTACGATGCATCCCAAGGGGAGAGGTTTCTTATTCAAGATATTCTTATTCTTATTCATATTGAATGGCGGTGCAGGCTCGAAGGGCCGAATGGCCTACTCCTGCACCTAATTTCTATGTTTCTATGTTTCTAAGAGTTAGCCAACAGTAACATCTGCTGATTGCTTTGGAGGCTGAGGAAGAGGATGCAGGTGAACCTTTGGATTCAGAATCCCCTTGTAATGATACCTATGCCCTCTGGCCCTCGATTCACCTACTCAGGGCAAGAGACTCTATGCACCTACCCGATCTATTCCTCTCATGATTTTACATACCTCCATAAGATCATCCCTTTTCCTCCTGCGCTCCAAGGAATAGAGTTCCAGCCTACTCAACCTCTCACTATAGCTCAGACCTTCTATTCTTGTAAATCTTCTCTGTACCCTTTCCAGCTTGACAACATCTTTCCTATAACATGGTGCCCACAACTGAACACAATACTCTAAATGCACTCGCCAACGTCTTATACAAGTGCAACATCATCTCCCAACTTCTATACTCAATACTCTGACCAATGATGCCAATGTGCCAAAAGCCTTTGTGACCACCCTAACTATCTGCGACCACCTTCAAGGAACCATGCAGCTGCACTCCTAGATCCCTCTGCTCTACAACACTACCCAGAGCCCTACCATTCACTGTGTAGGCTCTGCCCATGTTGGACTTCCCAAAATGTAACACCTCACATTTCTCTGTATTAAATTCCGTCAACCATTCCTCAGCCCACCTGGCCAATCGATCAAGATCCTGTTGCAATTTTTCACAACCATCTTCACTATCTGCATAACTCACTTTTGTATCACCAGCAAACTTTTTAATCTTGCCATGTATGTTCTCATCCAAATCATTGATATAGATGACAATCGGTGATGGACCCGGCATCGGACCCTGAGGTCACCACTAGTCACAGGCCTCCAGTTCCACCATCACCCTCTGCTTCCTTCCATGAAGCCAATTTTCTTTCCATTCAGCTATCCTTGGACCCCATGCGATCTTCCAGAGCAGCCTACCATGCGGAACCTTGTTGAATGCTTTGCTGAAGTCCATATACACAACATCTACAGCTCTGCCTTCATCAACCTTCTTGGTCACGTTTTCAAAAAACCCAATCAGTTTTGTGAGACTCGACCTCTCACACACACAACTATGCTGACTGTCCCTAATCAGCTCTTGTCCATCTAAATGCATGTATATCCTATCCCTCCAGCAGCTCATTAAATACACCCACCACCCTCTGTATAAAAAGGTTACCCCTCAGGTTCCTATTAAATCTTTTCCCCTCACCTTAAACCTATGTTCAAGAAGGAACTGCAGATGCTGGAAAATTGAAGGTAGACAAAAATGCTAGTGAAACTCAGCGGGTGAGGCAGCATCTATGGAGCGAAGGAAATAGGCAACGTTTCGGGCCGAAACCCTTCTTCAGATGAATGAGTAAACTAGAGGTTGGAATGAGATTCCATATATTGTTGATTCCTACATTTGGATTTGATGGAATTTGTGTTCTTTGCCTGAGGTGAGATTAAGCTCTGTGTTGATTGTCATCTCTTCTGTTTCCCATCCTGAATTATAACATTCTGTTTGCAGAAGTACATGGGAATTGTGAGGATGTTACAGGAAAGGTCAGATGATTTGCCCAATCAATGGTCTGTCTATTGCAAGTGAATGGAAAATGTAATTAACTTGTGCTTCATTTTACACAGCAAAGTATTAATTCCCCGGGGGCAAATTTAAGTGAGCTATTATGGAGACAGTGGTAGGCTGCAAAGGTCTGTGTCTTTCCATCAATAACTGGAGCAATAATAACCCAAGTGTCTAAAATAAATCGCAGAACGCTCGATGAACACCACTTAGAAGTAAAGGTCAATTTGCCTAATTGATGGATTCAGTAATGATCTACGTATGCATTTAGTTTGTGCCAAAGGTTCATTGACCCTAAAGTCTGCTCTCAGTCTCCACCACTCCTTAGCTCTTCCGCCTCAAGAGTCGGTAATGTACGATGCATCCCAAGGGGAGAGGTTTCTTATTCAAGATATTCTTATTCTTATTCATATTGAATGGCGGTGCAGGCTCGATGGGCTGAATGGCCTACTCCTGCACCTAATTTCTATGTTTCTATGTTTCTAAGAGTTAGCCAACAATAACATCTGCTGATTGCTTTGGAGGCTGAGGAAGAGGATGCAGGTGAACCTTTGGATTCAGAATCCCCTTGTAATGATCGCTAATTGCAGCACTATTATTCATGCTTTGGCCTGTATAGGAAGGATGTGGGAACACCAGTGAAGATGGAGGGATGATTTGTGAAGAGGTTCCCAGCACTGGAGAATTTTCGGAAGTGAAGAGGCTGAGGTTGTTTACTTTGGAACGGGGAAACTGTGAGGAGATTTCATGAAGGTGTACAAATTAACATGAAGCTTGGATAGAAAGACCCCCCCCCCCCCCCCTAACAGTCAGTTCAATGAACAGAAGGGTGTAGATTTGGAACAATTGGTAGAAGAATGAGAAAGGGATTGAACAATCTTTTCATCCAGAGGATGATAAGAGTCTGGAACCTCCTGATAGTGGAATGGAAGCAGAAGCCTTTCACATATTTAAAATGTGCTTGAATAAGCATGTAAAGTGCCTTAATCTGCAATGCTACAATGGAGTTCGATTAAGCAGGACAATCTGCAAAGTCATGATAGAACAATGGCCTCTTCTGATCCATACATTTCTATGATCCAACAACTAAATTGGACTTGATTTGTCTAGTTTCTAAAGTCTGACTGAGTATGATTATTATTTATTTTTTTGCCTGGGCCCCATATTGTTCAAGAAGGAACTGCAGATGCTGGAAAATCGAAGGTAGATAAACGTGCTGGAGAAACTCAGTGGGTGCAGCAGCATCTATGGAGCGAAGGAAATAGGCAATGTTTCGGGCCGAAACCCTTCTTCAGACCTCATATTGTTTAACTGTGATGAATAAAGTCATTCAGAAATAGAATTGACACAGGAATCATGAATAACTATTTAAGACTTCCATAAGCCAAACAAATATTTAACACTTTGCCTGAGAAACAGAGTTGACCTAATTTGCAAAGATGGAAGCTAGAATAAGTTTGGGTGACATGGCAGAGAAAGTTGGTGAAGGAATTGCAGGCACTTTCCAATTGCTGTCCTATATTTCTAGAGGGAGAGTTATTTTATGGTCAGGGCAGTTGTATCATTACACCAGGGAATATCTTTTAGGAGCAGTAATGTACCACTCTATGTTCATGTGTAGGAAGGAACCGCAGATGCTGGTTTAAACCTGATAGGCACAAAATGCTGGAGTAATTCAGCGGGACATGCAGCATCTCTAGAGAAGGAATGGGTGACGCCACCCATTCCTTCTCTCCAGAGATGCTGCCTGTCCCGCTGAGTTACTCCAGCATTTTGTGTCTAACTCCGCATTCATGTTGGCTTCAGAAATTCAGGGTGAGCCATCCAACCTCAATTTTGAACACAGATTGGCAGGGTTAGTATTTGAAGACCCATGGTTGGATGTTCTGTGTCTGCCTCTCCCCCTTGTTCTGCAAGGCTGCTCCCCCCCCTCCCACCCACCGACCTTCCAGCTGACCCCATCCACCTTGCAGCTGCCCTGCCTTCCCCAACCTTCCGCTGCCCCCACCCTTCTACTCACTCTATTTCTTGCCCCCACCTCCGCCACCCCAGAAGTAGCTGGAGGTCACAAAGGCAATTAAGGTTGGATACTAAATGTTGGCTTTTGCCACACTGCCCATGTCTTGTAAACAAATAAAGGGCATCTGGCAGGAAAGATGCATCAAAGCCTGTGGTATTATTGACTGGTGGGGTAGGCTCAATGGCTTACTTATGCTTTTGTTTCTTATGTTGATACGTACAGGTCTTTAGAACTAACAGATGAGGAAGGTCTTGCTATGTTACAAGCTGCCACAAAGGTTAATAAATTCAAATGATGGTTTGTCTGAGCCCAGAGGAAATACGGGAGCTTTACAACTATCTGTATCAGTAGGCAAGCACAGCATGACTTACCTAATGAGCTGTCACTTCCTGAGCTTTGCTCATTGCGCCCGTGTCAGATGTTTTCAATGCAGGTCTCAATGACACATTGCACTTTGTCACCAGAAGTTTTGGGACAGATGGCCTAAAAAAACACTGGAGTTCTGGGAAATGAATGGACTGGGCATCCTAAAGCAGGAGTAATGACTGGAACAATTACTGTGGATTGGATTAATGTTTCCCACTAACCTATTCAATAGATCATTGCCTTGTTAAAACATGTTTGTAAATGTAAGTATTTTGTAGTGTAACATAATACTACATTGCATTATTTTGCGTGCTATTCTGCTAGAACAGTTTTGAGCTTTGTGGTCCCTGGCAAACAGTTGCACTGAAGCAATAAAAAGGACATCTCTAGATGGCTGTGGCTGTTTTATTTGAATCTGATTGTTTGATTCCAAAATATGATTTGTACACTTTAAGTGATAGCATTTCCAGCGCTTGGGAAATTATTGGCTGAGCAGCCTTCCTTGTTAAAATCTCTTGCGTGTTGTGCATGTGGCTGCAATTTGGCCGCAAACAAAATTCCCTCACCACCACTTCCTCTTCAGGGGCCGCGGAGCCCTGGGGTGGGGTGGCTGAACAATCACTGATCACTTGACTTGGGGGTACCTGGCGAGGGAGTGGAGCGACCGAGTGGGGGGAGGGTGTGGGAGGGGGGTGCACCCACGGTAGTGACTTTTTGAAATTTGATGTATTAAAATCATGTTTTAGTGCATTGTAGAAGTATGATTTAGAAGGGGAAAAGATTTCATAGGAATCTGAAGGGTAACCTTTTCCACACAAAGGGTGGTGGGTGTATGGAACAAGCTGCCGGAGGAGGTAGTTGAGGCAGGGACTATCCCAACATTTAAGAAGCAGTTAGACTGATACATGGATAGGATAGGTTTGGAGGGATATGGACCAAAAGCAGGTAGTGTAGCTGGGACATGTTGGCGGATGTGGGCAAGTTGGGCCGAAGGGCCTGTTTTCACACTGTATCACTCTAGGACTACATTATACCTCCACCATGCATAAATGCTTCAAAATCAAGTGGTCAGGTTTTATTCCAATATACTCAACCATGGAAACATAGAAAATAGTTGCAGGAATAGGCCATTCGGCCCTTCGAGCCAGCACTGCCATTCAATATGATCATGGATGTTCATCTAAAATCAGTACCCCATTCCTGTTTTTTCCCCATATTACATAGAAACATAGAAAATAGGTGCAGGAGTAGGCCATTCGGCCCTTCGAGCCTGCACCGCCATTCAATATGATCATGGCTGATCATCCAACTCAGTATCCCTCACCTGCCTTCTCTCCATACCACCCTGATACCTTTAGCCACAAGGGCCACATCTAACTCCCTCTTAAATATAGCCAATGAACTGGCCTCAACTACATTCTGTGGCAAAGAATTCCAGAGATTCACTACTCTCTGTGTGAAAAATTGTTTTTCTCATCTCGGTCCTACAAGATTTCCCCCTTATCCTTAAACTGTGGCCCCTTGTCCTGGACTTCCCCAACATCGGGAACAATCTTCCTGCATCTAGCCTGTCCAAACCCTTAAGAATTTTGTAAGTTTCTATAAGATCCCCCCTCAATCCTCTAAATTCCAGCGAGTACAAGCCGTGTCTATCCAGTCTTTCTTCATATGAAAGTCCTGACATCCCAGGAATCAGACTGGTGAACCTTCTCTGTACTCCCTCTATGGCAAGAATGTCTTTCCTCAGATTTGGAGACCAAAACTGTACGCAATACTCCAGGTGTGGTCTCACCAAAACCCTGTTCAACTGCAGTAGAACCTCCCTGCTCCTATACTCAAATCCTTTTGCTATGAATGCTAACATACCATTCGCTTTCTTCACTGCCTGCCGCACCTGCATGCCTACTTTCAATGACTGTTGTACCATGACACCCAGGTCTTGTTGCATCTCCCCTTTTCCTAATCGGCCACCATTCAGATAATAGTCTACTTTCCTGTTTTGGCCACCAAAGTGGATAACCTCACATTTATCCACATTATACTGCATCTGCCATGCATTTGCCCACTCACCCAGCCTATCCAAGTCACCTTGCAGCCTCCTAGCATCCTCCTCACAGCTAATACTGTCCCCTAGCTTTGTGTCATCTGCAAACTTGGAGATGTTGCATTCAATTCCCTCGTCCAAATCATTAATATTCCTTGTTTTTCCTTGATTTTACTAGCCCCAAGAGCTAAATGTAGCTCTCTCTTGAAAACATCCAGTGAATTGGCCTCCACTGCCTTCTGTGGCAGAGAATTCCACAGATTCACAACTCCCTGAAGAAAATTTGTCCTCATCTCAGTCCTAAATGGCCTACCCTTTATATTTAAACTGTGACCCCTGGTTCTGGACTCCCCCAACATTGGGAACATTTTTCCTGCAGTTACAGTAAGTGAAAATCCATCAGGCAAGCAGGATACTTTCTCCAACCACCCTCGTTTGAAGGTCACTATCTTCCACCGCTTCTACCCAGTGCTTGGTAGCTACTTCCAGCAGCCACTGGTTTTCCTCTAGGATGCATGGAGCCGCAGCCTGATCCATGCCGGTCACAGAGCAAATTCGGCGCAGAGACTATTATGGCAGCGGCGCAACGCTTCCGACGCCTCCGACGGCCTGGGACTCTTGCACTGAGGCTGCTCCATGGCCGGAGCTGCAGCAAGTGACTCGCCAGCCCGGCCAACACTCGCCAGTCCCGGCTCCCCGTCCGCATCTGCCCCACTGCTGCTTCTGCTTCCATACCTCCCTCCGCCCCGGCTCTCCAACACCCTCGACCAGGTTACTCAGAGCACAGCAGCGCCTCGTCCGAAGCCGGAGACTTTGAAACGTGTCTAGCCAAAATAGTGGGGGGGCTGCGGCCAATGCTCGTGGTCCTCCCTGCAGGCTTCAGGACTTCCAGACCTCTTCTTTCTCGACCCATGTTCTAACTCACTCCTGTTCTTCCTGATCCACATTGACTTTCATTTCTTGCTGTGCCACCATTTTAAAACACTCATCCTTGTTCTCAGATTCCTCCACAGCACAGTCCCGAGTGAACCTCATTCAAAAGCTAACTGAAGCTACAACAACATACTAGTTGGTAAGCAAACATTGTAGAAGCTCTATATAAACAGAAAATGTTGGCAACACTTAGCAGGTGCAAAAGTGTACGTGGAAAGAGAGTTTATGTTTCAGGTTTATGACTCTTCATCAGTATTGGGGAAAGTGTGAAAACAAATTAATTTTAAATGGGAGGGACAGATGGGACAAAGGGGCCGAGGGAATTCCAATGTTTATAGAATGTTCTGGGGCATGGATTTATGAGTTTTACTAGAGAGAGAGAAAGGAAACAGCGAAACATGGTAAAGCTGTGAAATGCAAGTGAACAGCAGCTGAAACATAACATCTAAAGAAAATGCTGTAAACGTCCTGATGTTCACAGAGTGAACATCCTGATGTGTTGAGAGAAAAACGAAGGCAATGTTTTAGATGGATAACCTTACCACAGAGCTCCTAAGTTCTGATGTAAAGAGAAAAGGTGAATCATTTGCATTGTTGAATTCAATTAGGCAATAGTGTATCTAATGTTCCTTGGGCTTCATTGGAACAGGGCAGGAGGCCCAGACAGATGGGTCAGAGTTGTGCCCATTGACTGAACGGAGATGTTCTGCCAAGTTGTTAGCCTGTCTACGTTTTGTGCCTCCAGTGTTCTCCAACTTTTTATTTATTTTTTAATTTTAAATATTTTTATTAGAAGTAATGTACAACAGTATAAGCCAAAAATAACATAATACCTTTCATGTACCACTTCTTGTTTTAAAATTTAATAATAGAAAAGTAACAGAAGCAAGGAAAAGAAAAAGAGAGAAAGTTAGATAAAATAGTGATAGAGTGATAGTGTGAAAGAGAGAGCCCATAAAGATGTAAAACGTGAGAAAGAGAAAAAAAAAGAAAAGAAAAGAAAATAAAAGGGATGTACCTGCTTCATATCTTTACACACCCCTCACCCGGTCCTGAAACAGTTTATTTCCAGAGTTATGTTGCACTGTATGCTTGTAATAAGTCGTTAAAGGGAGACCAAATCTTTAAGAATTGGTCTGATTTGTCTGCTAGGACGAATCTCATGTCTTCAAGGTGTAACATTTCAGACATATTTGAAATCCACATTTTTAGCGTTGGTGTGGGTGCATTTTTCCAGAATTTGTGTTTTTTTGGTTTAATAACCATAGCCATAGTTAAGAAAACTCTTTTGGAACGAAGTCAGCTTAAAGCCGACTTCCATTGTTCCAAAAAAAATCAGTTCTTCTCCAACTTTTTACTTGATTTCTCACGTTTCTTTTTCTGATGAAGGATCTGTGATCTGGAACTTTAATTCTTTTTCTCTTGTCACAGATACTTCCTGACCTAAAGGGACTTTCCAGTATTTTCTGTTGAGACTAAATTGTTGGTGTTGGTTGATGTATTGAATCTGTATATTCCATAGATGAGCAGGATGACAAATGCCCCAGTGGCTTACCTGCATGTGTCCTTCCTACACTTTTGATTTTCCTGATGAAGCTATGCTAATAATAGTTTAGATACTGAATGAGGATTTTATGGATGTATTTAATGTATTTCCTCAGTCAGTTAAATCATAGCAACACCAATAACAATCATTGGATGAGGAAAGACACTAAGTGCTAGAGTAGCTCAGCCGGTCTGGCAGCATCTCTGGAGAAAAGGAATAGGTGACGTTTGGCGTCGAGGCCCTTCATCAGACTGAGACTTGGGGAGGGCAGCTTACAACCCTGCAGCACAGTTTGCATTCCTTCGTTGTCACCTCCTCCCCCGCCAGCAATGGACCATTGTGCGCTCCACCTTTCCTGTGGCATTGATGCAGGCTCTACTTTGTTCTGTACTTTCCCACCTCTAGTGTCCCCCTACCTGACTCTCAGTCTGATGAAGGGCCTTGATTCATTTTCGCCAGAGATGCTGCCTGACTTGCTCAGTTACTCCAGCATTTTGTGTTTATCTTTGGTGTGAACTGGCATCTGCAGTTCCTTCTTACCCAATGGATGAGGAACAGTTTGGAAATTGAATTTGAAAAGAAATCTAGCACTTTATGCACTGGCATGCTGGCACTATTTGGTATTTTAATAAGTTTCTGTTAACATTCTTTATCAATGCTACAAACTGTCAGAAATCGTTAAAGGAGCATTACATTCCTACTGTACCTTTCCCATTCTCAAAACACATAAGTAGGTATCTTTAAAGAAAGTCAATATTGTAACAATGAAGTGCAGTAACCAACTCCCACAAATAGCAGATAGACCCAAAAAGTTGGAGCAACTCAGGAATGGGTGACGTTTCGGGTCGAGACTGTTCTTCAGTCTGAAGAAGGGTCTTGACCCGAAACGTCACCCATTCCTTCTCTCCAGAGATGCTGCCTGTCCCACTGAATTACTCCAGCTTTTTGTGTCTATGTTTGGTTTAAACCAGCATCTGCAGTTCCTTCCTACACATCTCCCACAAACAGCAGATGGGTTATGACCAGTTAATTTGTTTGATTAGAGTTGACTGAAGGAAAGTCTAGAGTTACTGAGGAGAATTCCCCTGCAGGACATCAAACAATGCAAAGGGATCTTTTCCATCACAAAGAGGGAAGTTTGGGCCTCCCTTAATTATCCAGATCATGTTGCTTCCACTAATACGTTATGTGGTGTAATGTCAACCAACTACTAATATTGGAGTTAGTCAACTTCTAATGTTGGAGTTGGTCTTCATGCCACAGTTACACCTTGGATGTGAGCGTACTACTTACTGAGGCACAACTGGTACTTGTGACTCGGAAGCCATATGAGATGGGTCTTTGTAGCAGTTGTTTACTTTGTCTGCTGAAAATGAAGGATCTGGACCCTTAAGTTACAGGAATGGGATTTTCGTGACTTATGGGATGGACTATTTTGGTGGTACAGTCACCACATGGCTGTAGTATGTTTGGACCATAGGTTTTCTGGGGGCAATTAGTAATGATGGTGTCAGTGTCCTGTGAATAAATAAAAATGATTTGGTGTTAGCGGTCGTGTTTGACTCGGGGAGCATAGGTCTTTTAATGACCAATGCCCCCCTCTATTTTGAAGGATAATGAAATACGAAGAGAAATGTGTGTTGTTTATTCTGCATACTGTAATATTCAGCCAGCAATATTAAATCATCAAACATGTTTTATTGGTTTCTGGCGAAGGTCATGCTGGTGTATTGGTGAACAGATAGCATTATACATCATGAGTCAAGGCAGAGTCAAGAGTGTTTTATTGTCATATGCCCTAGATAGAACAATGCAATTTTTACTTGCAGCAGCACCATATATACACACTGAACTTTTTTCCCCCGCTCTCAATTATTATATTGTTTACATATTCTTTGGTGCTGCTGCAAGTAAGAATTTCATTGTTCTATCTAGGACATATGACAATAAAACACTCTTGACTCTGATTTAACTCATGATGTATAATGCTATCTGCTCACCAATACGCGCGCGCGCACACACACACACACACACACTATATATATATACACATGCACACAAAAAACAAACAATTGTGCAATAATAGTCTATTGTAGTTCAGAGCTTATTTGAGGTTGTAGTGTTTGATAGCCTGATGGCTGTATGGAAGAAGCTGTCCCTGAACCAGGATATTACAGTTTTCAGGCTTCTGTAACGTCTTCCCGATGGCAGATGTGAAATGAGTGTGAGGCCAGGATGGTGTGGGTCTCTGATGATGTTGGCTGTCTTTTTGAGGCAGCGACTCCGGCAAATCCCTTCGATGGTGGGGAAGTCAGAGCGGGTGATGGACTGGGCAGTGTTCATAACTTTTTGCAATCTTTCCCACTGCTGGAGGTGTAGGTTTGCATCCCACTTCTGACACCATGTAATGAGTCGAGTCATACACACGTCAAGATACAACACATATTTATTAAAGTTCACTCACGGCGTTAGTCTGCAGGCCATTACAGTGACTAGCAGCTACTCTGATTTACGTTGGCAAGCTCTTGGTAATATAAATCATCTATAAAATGTAGGAAATAACCTATAGTGCTTTGAAAGATTGATTATGGTTTACATCAACTCCTACCTCAACAAGAACCTCGACCCACTACAGTTCGTCTACTGTCACAACAGGTCAACGGAGGATGTGATCTCACTGGCTCTCCATTCTGCACTGGACCAAACATAGAAACATAGAAAATAGGTGCAGAAGCAGGCCATTCGGCCCTTCGAGCCAGCACCACCATTAAAAATGATCATGGCTGATCATCCAAAATCAGTACCCTTTTCTGGCTTTTTCCCCATATCCCTTGATTCTCTTAACCCTAAGAGCTAAATCTAACTTTCTCTTGAAATTCTCCTGCCTTCTCCCCACAACCTGCGACACCCATACTAACCAAGAATCTATCTATCTCTGCCTTAAAAATATGCCTCCACAGCCTTCTGGGGCAAAGAATTCCACAGATTCACCACCCTCTGACTAATGATGTAATGACAGAGTACCTTGAAAAGAATAACAGTATGGAATGGAGTCAGCGTTGGATTTTGAAAGGATATTCATGTTTTAATAATCTACTGGAGTTCTTTGTGGAGGTGACTTGTACAATTGATGAAAGTGGACTAGTATTTACATCATACTGTTTTCGTTTGGCCAGGCCTTGAGGAACTGAACTATAGGGAACGGTTGATCACGGTTGACCACTTGGACAATAAAAATCCATACGTCATACTGTTGTTTATAGACTTGAGCTCTGCGTTCAATACCATCATCCCATCTAAGCTGGTTACCAAGCTCACAGAACTGGGTCCCTGCGCATCCCTCTGCAATTGGATCCTCGACTTCCTCATCCACAAACCACAGTCTGCTCTAATTGGCAGAAACACTTCTTCCTCAATAACAATCAGTACGGGAGCACCTCAAGGATGTGTGCTCAGCCCCCTGCTCTACTCACTCTATACGCATGACTATATAGCCAGACACGCATCCAGAGGTTTCGCGTTTTGTATACCCTCCCACTACCGGACTGGCTGCTCCACTAT
Organism: Okamejei kenojei; assembly: GCA_035221665.1. Taxonomy (NCBI): domain Eukaryota; kingdom Metazoa; phylum Chordata; class Chondrichthyes; order Rajiformes; family Rajidae; genus Okamejei; species Okamejei kenojei. The sequence goes on from CM069132.1 coordinate 72,473,030, forward strand.
CAGAGACTGTGTCCCCCGCGGGCTCCCCACGGCGTTCAGCGCCTAGCTCGCCTATCTCACCACCTCCACCCGGTTGGTCCCCGGTCACATCCCTGGTTCCCTCCCCGGTCACTTCACCGGTGAAAGGAGGCGATGCGGATTCATACCGCACACGTGCCGGACGGGTCAACAGGCCACCCATTAGAGACGGTGATTTTGTGCAACTATCTATACTTCCCCATATGTGTTATTAACGTTCCGGCTCCTATATTGTTTAGCCATCATGTTCCCATGTATCTATGCTTTCTTTTGTTTCTTCAAGGAAAGATGTAGATTGGTTATTTCCTACTAACTAATTGTAGTGCTTGTTAGTAGTTGCTCCGCCTAATATGCGATGCATATTACCAAGAGCTTGCCTACGTAGTTCAGTCTGAGTAGCTGCTAGTTACTGTAATGTCCTGCAGACCAACGCTGTAAGTGAACTTTAATAAACATGTGTTGTATCTTGACGTGTGTACGACTTGACTCATTACAAGCACTTCATCACCACGGACGTTAGTGCCATTGATCGATAGTCGTTGAGGCATGTCACCTTACTCTTCTTGGGCACCGGTTTTATTGATGCCCTCTTAAAGCAGGTGGGAAAATCAGACCTCAGTAATGGGAGGTTGAAAATGTCCACAAAAGCTCCAGCCAAATAGAATACGCCTTGGTTTAAAACAAAAAGGAATACTTTGTAAGGAGAAATGAGAAGAAAAAAGAAAAGAACGATATAATAGGGAATATTTAATCTTAATTTTCTGAAGGAATAATATAGAAAGGTTAGTTCAGTAGATATATTCCACATAGATTCTGAAGGGCTTCAATAAGATGGCATGCATTAAAACAATAAAGTAGGAATACACATGATAAGAGGACTAACAGCGGTATGAAGACGTAACAAGACTCAAGACAGGATCGAGGTAAAAGGATGTTCAGAGGCAGATGATGGGGAGTGGAGCCTCACACGATCATGGCTTGAATCATCATCGTCAACTAATTTATACTTTATCTAGATGTTAATTTCCAATTTAAGAAGGGGGAGGGGTTAGACGGGAGTGAAATCTAGTGAGAAAATGTGGTACTTAACACTGAAGAGGATTATCACAAATTGCGAAAAGCCTGAAAACCTGATAACCACATTATTTACAGTATATCGGGCACTGCATTGGTATGGAAAGAAAACTGTGAAATGAAAGAACAAATAGACTGAGCTCTTTGGGGGAAAAACAAAAGTTCAAAGAGTGATGAAATGGGGGTGGTTAAAACAATCAAAATTATTCAAATGTTAGGGGTTGATCAAAACTAAATGCCATCATATGACATACTCAGTAATTAAATGGAGAATATAAATGGAACTATCTTACTCGGAGATTGGTGAGAGTGTGGCAACCCTCCCACAGGGCTGAATGGCCAGTTTTCATGCTCTTTATACTATGCATGATGAGAAATTGTGCACATTTCTGTTCAACATTAATCTTTAGTTTTGAGACAGCAACAATGAAGGCAGATATGTTAAAACTTTGACACAGCCTACATTTCATTGTCATTTATTTACAGATGAATGAAGAACAGTCTTTAAGCATTAGTGATGAGGAGAATGTATCTTCATATATCCCATTTATCCTGAGGTGAATCATGCAAAGGTGCAAGGTGCATTGTTGATTAATTTGTATGAGGTTTTACTCTCTTTGACTCGCTCACTCACTCTTGCTGTTACTGTAAGTGCATAATGCCAAACTGTCTTGCTGCTCTCCAGCATTGACATCCTATATGTTGAACAGTTCCAAGTTAATTCTGTTTATGTGAACATTGTGCCATTATTACTTGTGTCAATGTGTTGGTTCTAAGTCAAAGGCAACCATCAATATGAATTTTGTGCAATGCCCATTTCCTGTCCTTAATTGGCTCCGCACTTAAAGAAGTCTCTTGAATCCTACATTAAGTATGTCAAAAGGAACAGCAGTCCTGTACAGTTTTAAAAGCTAAATATGCCACAGTACATTTGATGTCAGAAGATCATATCCCGAATCCTACCCACATTTTTGATTATTTCAGAGTTCTTGATACAAGAATGTTCTGTTTGTCGTTTAGGACGTGTAAGATTTTGGAATATTCAGTTTTTGTGTTTTTTTTCTCTCTCTATCCTCTGTTGTAAGGGATCGAGCACTGATGTGATGGGGTCATAGACAATAGGTGCAGGAGTAAGCTATTCTGCCCTTCGAGCCAGCAGTTCCATTCACTGTGATCATGGCTGATCATCCCATGGGGACCAGCTAATCTTTGGCAGTTGAACTTGGCATTGCTCATGAGGCTTGAGAGTAAATGTACCACAGGCCATCGAAATATGGCCAAGCCTCAGGTCTGTGTTAATGCTCTTGGATCTGCATTTTAAACTGAGGTCCTGGGACCAATTTTAATTGTAGCATGGTCACCTTTTCAGATGAGTTAAGTCGAATGGTAAAGTCCTGGATCTTTATCTCTGAATAGCCCAGTTCAGGGGTGGGGAACCTTTTCATGTTGGAAGGCCGCATTAAGTTAGCTGTAATCTAATAAGGCCGTATTCCAAGAAACTTCAATTAGATATAGAATTATTTTGTTGAATCTTCTTTTACTCTTTGGTATTTTAAATAGGTTCAATGAAATAAAAGATTAAAATAAAAATAATAAAAGACGAACAAAAACATATTAATAAAAATAAAAGGATTTGTGCTACAAAATTTGGATTCATTCAAAAGGCCGCACTTAATGGCCTAGAAGGCCACAGATTCCCCACCCTTGGCCCAGTTTCTTCTTTTTACAAGCATTGTCAGAAGAGAGAAATTAATCTTGGTTGGTGTTTCAAAATGGTAGGTTCAGATTAGCTGGTGTTGCGTCTTATTTAATTTTGCAAAAAGCAAGGAATTGTACATCGGGTGTCCAACTCGGTTTGCCTTGATCACTTGTCATGAATTTCTGCTTTATTGGCAGTGGAATGGTTAAGATGCTGTATTAGCAATCCATAGGCCTGGACGTAGCTGTTCAGTCAGTGTCATTGTTGCTGGACATATGGATCTCTTTGGACTAAAGCCTGACTGCCATCACTATTATACAATAGGGAATCTGTGATCTGTAAATCTGGAGCATTTTGAGAACAAGCTAAGTGAGAGGCCATTGCTTCATTGACCACAAACCATTAACCAAAGTTCTATCATCTCTTTAATTCTATTTTTTGTTCAGATAAGCAAATTAGCAGAGAGTTTTGTTTACTCTATTCAGGATCAAAAATTACTATTTATGTTTCAGTAAATGCCATTTTTGCTAATAGCTTATGCTTCAGAAACAAATCCATAAATCCCATAATTTATTGATATTGAGCGGGATTGTTAAATAAAATCACTCTGAGGCCACTGACAGACATCGTCATGGTTGATAATGAATAATGAATCCAAATTGTCATCTAAAGCTCCCTTTCTACAGTAATCTATCAATTTATCTAAAATGGTCACAAATCAATTAATGTTGCTTATTTGTTCAGACCCAAATGATATGAATGTTCATCATCATAATTTTGTCATTGCTGTGTGAGGACCTGAGCGTCTTTTAACTGTTTCTTTTAACATTTTCTGCTGCCTGGTCACAAATTTGCTTCCTTTCCATGTTTATGGTTCAATTCTAATTCTTCTGGATTCCTGTCAGCGTAGAATGGACTGCCAACATTTAGATGTTTACTGAATTTAATTGTAAGGTTTTGAATTTGCTCGTGTCTAACAGACATTTGGGCTACTGTTAGCTGGCTCAGTGGTGACCTTCTCTGCAGATGTCAATAAAATTGATCTGGCTGAGATTGAATAACTGAATAAATGCAGCAAGGCACAATAATCCCCACTGATTATCTTTGGTCAGGTCACATTGCTTGTTTGGGAAGAGACCCTCCCTATCATCATGCCCCTCCTTTACCGTATTGTTCCGATATCACGATGGTGGGCATGTACTGAATATTTACACCCTCAACTCTGCCATTGACTCTTCCTCACATTCTTCTATTGTTTTTCAAAAAAATGGGCTGACAGAAATCATTTAAGTTCCAACTGCTCAACATAAACTGTTCTGAAGAGATTGGCAAATGCTGCATGTCTATGGGCTATTGCATCTGCAGTATGGCAGTGTTTCCAGTACTTGTGTGTCAGTGAATCACCTGTCACTAATCCCACAACCAACATCTGTAAAATAGATTACTTGGTCCATTGTCGATGGCAGAAACTTCTGATATGAAAATTAGCTGCTGCATTGCTTACATTATAACAGTAGGTACATTTCAGTCAGAGTTCATTTAATGTTAAAGTGCTATGAAGAGTGCCATAGTATTAGAAATGATTTCATTTTTTTTAATGCTGTATCATGGCAGCCCGTCTCTTTTATCTTCTTTTTGTAGATGTCACAGGGAAAGTTTTCTATCTTTTATCTTATTTCTCGATCGCTGAAAGATATTTCATGAAAACTTCAAACGTCTTTAAATAGACAATAGGTGCAGGAGTATGCCATTTGGCCCTTCACTGTGATCATGGCTGATCATCCACAATCATTACTCCGTTCCTGCCTTCTCTCCATACCCCTTGACTCCACTATCTTTAAGAGCTCTATCTAACTCTCTCTTGAAAGCATCCAGAGAATTGGCCTCTGCCTTCTGAGGCAGAGAATTCCACAGATTCACAACTCTCTGTGTGAAAATGTTTTTCCTCATCTCCGTTCTAAATGGCCTAACCCTTATTCTTAAACTGTGGCTCCTGGTTCTGGACTCCTCCATCATTGGGAACACTACTGCCTCTAGCGTATCAATCCCTTCATAATCTTATATGTTTCAATAAGATCACCTCTCATCCTTCTAAATTCCAGTTTATGCAAGCCCAGTCCATTCTTTGTTTATAACTGCTAAATTTTTCCGTCCCTCAGCCATTTTGCACTCATAATTGTTTACCTTTGTCTCAAGGCCTTGGACAGTTGAAGAGGTGGACGTGAGTTTAATTGGCAGCTGCCAAGGGCAGAGGTGATATCCCTGAAGGGGCATTAGGTGACCATGGGCTCAGACAAACTAATTATTTGATAACCTTGAGCACACAGAGAGTGTAATCAGAAATGCATTGAACAAGTCAATCTGGAGATTGCAAAGGTATGAATGAGAGTTTCAGTTGCAGAAGAAATAAGGCAAAGCTGGCGGTGGCTTTGATCAGATGTACCATGGGTTGCCAACTGTCCCGTATTAGCCGGAACATTCTGTAGATTGGGCTAAATTGGTTTGTCCCATACAGGACCGCCATTTTCCCGTATTTGACTGCTACTACTCGGGTCGAGGGGATTGTCGGGTGGGAGCGCCGGCCCCGCCTCAGCCGAGGAGTTTTGGCCTGCTCAACGGACATTGCGCGTGACATTGCGCAGCCCGGGCCAAAACTCCTCAGCTGGCCCGCCGGCTGGGCTTTGTGTGCACCCAGGCCAACTCAACATTCACCCAGCCACGGCAGAGTCGGTCAACGAATTACCCCGGACTTGGTGACTCGGTTGATGTCCTGTCACTTTCCGTACATCAGTTGCATGCCTGGTTCGTCGAAAAGATCAAAATTAAAAAATCGAATTATGGTTTCTACTGACCGTGAATCACTTTTGCACCATCGTAAGTCGAAGCATCGTAAGTCGAAGAGCATCTGTACTCTGTAATCACCAGAGGGCACCCTTACAGACAGATCCTAGATCTGAGACAACAGCGTGCGTGCGTGTTGCATGTGCTGTTGATGCCACGTACGAGTGATTCACCTGTCATCCAATCACAGGCCCCCTTATGCGCATCAGCTGTACGCTATATTTTGCCAATTCCTGCCAAAACAAAAAGTTTCAGTAACGTCTGGTGTTGCTCGGCCGGTTTGGCATGTGCAAATATGGATAAACCTGCAAAAAAGTAAAGACTGTGCAGCTGTAACAAGCAAAGGGAAGCAAAAAAGATGTGGGTTAAGCCCGTCAGCGGTGGCTCAACTAAGATATTCTGTACTTTATGCCGTTGGGAATTTGTCCATTATTTTGACCTTTTGTCCCTTAATTGTGATTGAGAAAGTTGGCAACCCTACTCGGGACTGAATCGAAAGCTGCAAAATCGTTCTCACCAGCTTTCAATGCAGTGAAAGGGGAATGCTGTTCTTTGTCACTGATCAGCAACTCCACGCTGTTGTTTTGCTATTTAGACCAGCAAATGCCAGTAACAGTATTTTATTTAGATATATAATTGCGCATGTTTTGACCTTGGACAACCATTGCAAGAATAATATCTATCAGGTGGCTCACCAAAGACAGACTCGCTATTGTGTCCCTGTTACCCTGGCATTGTTCTCTCTTTATTACCACACTGAAGCTCCTGACCTCCCTTCCTTATTTTTTCCCCTTTAAAAGTCTTTGGACTGTTGTTTCAGCTTTTGATCACTTACCATGATATACTTATTATGTTTAATACTGTATATTGTGTGATAATGCTGTGCTGAAAAGCCTTGAGTGAATCTGATGTCTTTACGGTTAAATAAAGGCAATTTGACTTTGTATTGACCAAGCTATAATCACACATTTTCCTGTAGAAGACTCTAGGTTCTGTCTAAACCATGATTTACAAGGTTTTGCTTGTGTCCGAGGGGGACCACTGTTGCTTCCCTTCTCTAAGTAATTTATCCTGAAGGTATCCTGCCAACTGTTAATTGTATTATATTTCTCAGTTTCAAAATCACACATTATAATCCAATCTATAGACTTACTTGCATTGCAAAATCAGAGGTTTAAAAACAGACAAATTCCTGTTCCTTCATGTCTCATTAGGATTCCAATTAGTGCAATCTGTGGACAGGCAGTGGCTGTTGCCACGGCAACCTGTTCACAATAAGGTAGTCTTCTGAGTTTGGAAGTGTTAACTTTCCTGAAGGGCATATTATATCTATTTTGTATCAGCATGTGGCACTTGGTCAGAATCTAATGTATATTCTGTATACATCTAAACACACTGTTAAGGGATTAACGTGTAGTGATTGCAGCAATACCCATGCATTGAATGGATGCCATCACCAATAGAATACCATATAACCATGTAACAATTACAGCACGGAAACAGGCCCTCTCGGCCCTTCCAGTCCGTGCCGACCATTTGTTTTCCCCTAGTCCCATCTACCTGCACTCAGACCATACCCCTCCATTCCCTTCCCGTCCATATACCTATCCACTTTACTTTTAAATGTTAAAATCGATCCTGCCTCCACCACTTCTGCTGGAAGCTCATTCCACACAGCCACCACCCTCTGAGTAAAGAAATTCCCCCTCACGTTACCCCTAAACTTCCGTCCCTTAATTCGCATGTCATGCCCTCTTGTTTGAATCTTCCCTACCCTTAATGGGAAAAGCTTATCCACGTCAACTCTGTCTATCCCTTTCATCATTTTAAAGACCTCAATCAAGTCCCCCCTTAACCTTCTGCGCTCCAAAGAATAAAGACCTAACTTGTTCAACCTTTCTCTATAACATAGTTGCTGGATCCCAGGCAACATTCTAGTAAATCTCCTCTGTACTCTCTCTATTTTGTTGACATCCTTCCTATGATTAGTCGACCAAAATGTACACCATACTCCAGAATTGGTCTCACCAATGCCTTGTACAATTTTAACATTACTTCCCTGCTCCTATATTCAATGCTCTGATTTATAAAGGCCAGCACACCAAAGGCTTTCTTTACCACCCTATCTACATGCGATTCCACCTTCAGGGAACTATGCACAGTTATTCCTAGATCTCTCTGTTCCACAACATTCCTCAATTCCCTACCATTTACCATGTAGTCCTATTTTGATTTGTCCTGCCAAGATGTAGCACTTCACACTTATCAGCATTAAACTCCATCTGGCATCTTTCAGCCCACTTTTCCATATGGCCCAAATCTCTCTGTAGACTGAAAATCTACTTCATTATCCACAACACCACCTATCTTAGTATCATCTGCATACTTACTTATCCAATTTTCCACCCCATCATCCAGATCATTGATGTACATGACAAACAACAGTGGACCCAGCACAGATCCTTGAGGCACCCCACTGGTCACCGGCTTCCAACCTGACAAACAGCCATCCACCATTACTCTCTGACATCTCCCATTCAGCCACTGTTGAATCCATCTTGCTACTCCACCATTAACACCCAAAGATTGAACCTTCTTAACCAACCTTCCATGGGGAACCTTGTCAAAGGCCTTACTGAAATCCATATAGACAACATCCACTGCTTTACCCTCATCAATTTCCCTAGTAACCGCTTCAAAAAATTCAAGAAGGTTTGTCAAACATGACCTTCCAGGCACAAATCCATGTTGACTGTTCCTGATCAGACCCTGTTTATCCAGATGCTTATATATATTATCTCTAAGTATCCTTTCCATTAATTTACCCACCACTGACGTCAAACTAACAGGTCTATAATTGCTAGGTTTATTCTTTGAACCCTTTTTAAACAATGGAACAACATGCGCAGTACGCCAATCCTCCGGCACTATTCCCGTTTCTAATGACATTTGAAATATTTCTGTCATAGCTCCTGCTATTTCTACACTAACTTCCCTCAATGTCCTAGGGAATATCCTATCAGGACCTGGAGATTTTTCCACTTATATTTTGCAAAAGTGTCAGTACTTCCTCCTCTTTGAATCTCATAGTTTCCATAGCTACTCTACTTTTCTTTCTTACTTCACATAGTTCAATATCCTTGGTAAATACCGAAGAAAATAAATTGTTCAATATCTCCCCCATCTCTTTTGGCTCTGCAGATAGCTGTCCATTCTGTCTCTCTAATGGTCCAATTTTATCCCTCGTTATCCTTTTGCTATTAATATAGCTGTAGAAACCCTTTGGATTTACTTTCACCTTTCTTGCCAAAGCAACCTCATATCTTCTTTTAGCCTTCCTAATTTCTTTCTCAAGATTCTTTTTACATTCTTTATACTCCTTTAGCACCTCGTTTACTCCATATCTCCTATAATTATTGTAGATATCTCTCTTTTTTCGAAACAAGTGTCCAATTTCCCTTGAAAACCATGGCTCTTTCCAATTTTTACTATTTCTTTTCACCCTAACAAGGACATAAAGATTCTGTACTCTTACAAATTCCCCTTTAAATGTCTTCCATTTCTCTTCTACATCCTACCCATAAAACAGTGTCCCAATTCACTCCTTTTAAATCCTTACGCATTCCCTCAAAGTTAGCCTTTCTCCAATCAAAAATCTCCACCCTAGGTCCAGTTATGACTCTCTCCATAATTATATTGAAACTAATGGTATTGTGATCACTGGTCCCGAAGTGCTCACCAACGCATACCTCCGTCACCTGACCTGCCTCATTTCCTAACAGGAGGTCCAGCACTGCCCCTTCTCTGGTCAATACCTCTATGTACTGCTGCAAAAAACTATCCTGCACACATTTTATAAACTCCAAACCATCCAGCCCATTTACAGAATGTGTTTCCCAGTCTATTTTTGGAAAATTGAAATCTCCCACAATCACTACCTTGTGCTTACTACTAATATCTGCTCTCTTTACATATTTGCTCTTCCAATTCTCGCTCCCCATTTGGCGGTCTATAATACACCCCTAAAAGTGTTGCTACACCGTTCCCACTTCTCAGTTCCACCCAAATAGCCTCCCTAGACGAGCCCTCTAATCTATCCTGCCAAAGCACTGCTGTAATATCCTCTCTGACAAGCAATGCAACACCTCCACCTCTGGTCCCTCCAATTCTATCACACCTGAAGCAACGAAATCCTGGAATATTTAGTTTCCAATCACAGCCCTCCTGCAACCGTGTTTCACTGATTGCCACAACATCATATTTCCAGGTGTCAATCCAGGCTCTAAGTTGATCCACCTTTCTTACAATGCTCCTAGCATTAAAATATACACATTTTATAAACCCACCATCCCTTATTCTCTGTCTATTATCTTTTTCCTCTTTCTCGCCTACATTTTGGGTCCGAGTGCTTCCCTTCTCTGCCTCTTGCCCCACACCCTGTCCCCTAGCCCACTCTACCTGAGTCCCTCCCCCCAGCCTTTCTAGTTTAAAGTCTCCCCAGTAGCCTTTGCAAATCTCCCTGCCAGGATATTGGTCCCCCTCGGGTTCAAGTGCAACCCGTCCTTTTTGTACAGATCATGCCTTCCCCAAAAGAGGTCCCGGTGATCAAGAAACTTGAATCCCTGCCCACTGCACCAGTCCCTCAGCCATGCATTTATCCTCCATCTCATTCCATTCCTACTCCCACTATCACGCGGCACAGGCAGTAATCCTGAAATCGTTACCCTTTTGGTCCTTCTCCTTAACTTTCCTCCCAACTCCCTAAATTATCCCTTCAGGACCTCATCTCTTTTTCTGCCTGTGTCATTGGTACCTATGTGTACCACAACATCAGGCTCCTCTCCCTCCCTTTTCAGAATATTTTGGACACGTTCCGACACGTGCGAGACCCTGGCACCAGAGAGGCAAACTACCATCCGGGTTTCCCGACTGCGTCCACAGAATCGCCCATCCGACCCCCTAACTATAGAGTCCCCTATTACAATTGCCCTCCTCTTTTTGCTACCCTTCTGAGCATCAGGGCCGGTCTCTGTGCTGGAGACCCGGCCGGTGTTGCTGCCCCCAGGTAGACTGTCCCCTCCAATTGTACTCAAAACCGAGTACCTATTTTCCAGTTGTACAGTCACAGGGGTACTCTCTAGCCCCTGCCTCTTGCCCTTCCTAACCGTGACCCACTTGTCTGCCTCCTGTGGTCTGGGAGTGACTGCCTCCCTGTAGCTTCTCTCTATGACCTCCTCACTCTCCCTGATCAGACGGAGGTCATCAAGCTGCTGCTCCAGGTTCCTAACACAGTCCTTTAGGAGCCCCATCTCGACACACCTGGCGCAGATGTGGACGTCTGGAGGGCTATCAGATTCCCTGACCTCCCACATCTGACATCCAGAACAGTACACTGCCCTGGCCTTCATACTGCCCCCCTTACACAGGATACAATAGCAACACAATACAAAGTACACAACAAACTGCTGGGATCTGACTGCCAATCAGCTGCTTTCCCTAGTCGACTTCCCACCAATTAGCGGCTTCCTCAAAAAAAACCACAAAAAAAAACACTTCTCTGAATGGAATGTTATGGATTTAGGTAAAAACAAGCCCCGCGCTGGATTTTAAACCTTACCGGTCGGGTGTCGCTCCTCCCCCTCCTTCTCTTCCAACGGCTCCTGTGGGCCTCTGAAAAAACAAGCTCCGCGCTGGATTTTAAACCTTACCGGTCGGGTGTCCCTCCTCCCCCTCCTTCTCTTCCAACGGCTCCTGTGGGCCTCTGAAAAAAACAAGCCCCGCGCTTGATTTTAAACCTTACCGGTCGGGTGTCGCTCCTCCCCCTCCTTCTCTTCCAATGGCTCCTGTGGGCCTCTCTTACGATACCAAGCTCTTAGGATTTTGGGAGAATTTGATTGCCCATTAGATCGCCAGAATCATGGTATTGTGACCACTCTCTCGGCACACTAATCATTTCAGCTCCCACCCTAGAGTGGCCCTGAAATTCTACTGGGTCTGCCTTGATCTCGTAACAACTGCAGTACATGATCAGTGGAAAACTTGCAGAACTCTTGCTACCGCTCAGTTCCTGCCATTTCAGGTGTTCCATGAGCAGCCAGGTAACATGATAGGTAATGAGGGAAATATTGAAATGCCTCAAATATTTGGGTCTGTGTGAGTTCAACTTAACATGGAAGTTCACAAATTCTGCTATATGGGAATAATTGAGAGAAAATGAATCTGTTATTAAGGGAAGATTTAAATGCCAATTTTAAAGGTTACGGTTTGGGGATTCAACATTTGATAGAATACTCTATTTCATGAGCATTCATGAAATTCAAATTTAGGCCATTAATAACATAGAAGTAGAGAAATGTTTTCACTCCAAAGACCCGAGGCCAGTTCATTGGCCATATTTAAGAGGGAGTTAGATGGCCAATGAACTGGCCTCGGGTCTTTGGAGTGAAAACTAAGGGGCTAAGGGGATCTGGGGTATGGAGAGAAGGCAGGTACAGGATACTGAGTTGGATGATCAGCCATGATCATATTGAATGGCGGTGCAGGCTCGAAGGGCCGAATGGCCTACTCCTGCACCTGTTTTCTGTGTTTCTATGTAAGACTGTGCTTCTAAAAAAATTTAACCTATGCATCAATAGACACTTGGTCAGTGAGTATATTTAAATTTGAAATCCAGAGAATTTTGGACCATGAAATTTGAGGGATAGAGAATGGCAGGAAAATTGAGTTATCTCACATTTCCTTATAATGAAGAAATGTTTCCTCATCTTAGTCCATCAAGTCTAAGTGACTATTGGAGCATGCTGACTATTGGAGCAATCCCTCTTATCCTACCCTCACTTATTTCCCTTTATCTTTTTTCTCAGACAAATACCATTACTGCACTCCTACCCACCCCTCACTTCCCCACGTTTTCTTGCAAACATCATAATAATTCACTTAATAACAAGTGTTGGGAGATGAGGTAAAGGATATGGGCATAAAATTAATAAATGATGAGCTGGCTACAACGGCCAAATTGACTCCTCCAGCTTCTGTTTTTAATTCGCATTATGTGGTCTTGGAACATATGGTAACTACCCCAAAATGATCCAATGCCTCTGGTAATTAATGGAAATGAGTGTTTCACAGAACTTAGTCATGAACTCCAATGACTCCTTATTCAGGCCCAGGTGAGTACATTCAAACTCAGGGATTCCAGCCTTCTTACAGAGATGTGTGTGCCTGTGGCACGTGGCTTGAAGATCTTGCGTGAAAAGGGTTGAATATAAAATACTGCTCAAGCATAGCTGGATCAGCCTTGCAACTTTGAGCATTATTTGGAAACCTTTCCTCACCAAATGTGCTCCCTAACTTATTTTTGCAACTTCCTACTCACATTCCATTAAAAATATATATTTCTCTTCCCATTAACTTAATTTGGTTTATTCCAGTTTCATTTTAGGCCTGAATTTTATTGACAAAAGTAAATACCATATGAAATAAATCAAAGCAGTTAAGAAAGTAAACTGTTTAACTGTTTTCATTTTTCAAGAATAAAAAAACTCAAAACTCTTCTTTGAGTGCGCTGAAGAGTATTGGCATTTTAGAGTCCTTGCGCGCCAGCTTTAGATGACTGGAAAATGCACCAACGTCAAAGCATGTTCAACATCTTTCAGCAGTCATTCCAAGATGCTTCATGGTGGGATAAATAGACCAAACTGTCGGAGCAGAATGTTTCTTTTTTTAATCTGTTTATAAACAGAATATAGATAATACTGGAAATGCATGTAGTTATTGTATGCTTGATGTCCATCCCCAATTTACCCTAAACAGAGTAAGCACTGAGGTTCAAAAGCATTGGTGGATGTTGAATTTTAAATAAATAGGCCAGATGGGGTCAATGTGGCAGATTTCCATCCCTCATGAAAGGCATTAATACACCAAATGTTTCAAAACAATCCAGTAGCTTTATGGTTGCCATTACTGAGACCAGCTTGATCAATTTGATTCTCCTCCAGCGACTAGTGTAGGATTCAGTCTTGTATCTCTGGTGTGTTCAAATAGCCAGATACTGAAAAATCTGAAGGGGAGCAATGTGATGAGCTGGACAGGCTGAGCATAAGTATTCCAAGAGAGTCACTAAGAAACAGCAACATGTTGATATAGTATAGTACCTTTAATATTGAAATCTATCACAAGCATTATCTTGGACTATTGCCAAATACGATTTGCTAGCTTGACCAAAAATTACATGTACATTGATGAGAAAGATTTTTAGCTTAAGAGTTATCCTTTAAATAAACTATTTCTATCTTTTAAATTGACAGCACATTAGTAAAATTTGTAAAACCACAACAAATCAATTTTGTTTAAATTCACATTGTGAGAAGTCCTCAGAAGTACAATTATTATCAAATTAGTTTTGTGATTAAAACCATATTTGTCCAGCATTAGGCTCTAACCTAAAATGTTGACAATTTCCGTCCTTGGCTAGGTTGAGTATTGACTGCTCTATCAATGTTTGGGAGCCAGTTGACCTCAATGCAGAACGGGAGAGAGAGGAATGGCAAAGTCAGTGGCACCGACTAGCCATTCTGCCAACTGTCATGACGATGAGTCATGATGGTGATATGCAAATATCTTGACCTTTGTATCAGCCGACTTGGAGGTCAGATTGCATGTGTAAGCCAAGGCAGGAGGCCATGGCTGGGTGAGATAATAAACATGGAGACCAAGGAATGTAACCTGTAATCATTGTGTCAGTATTATTAATATTCCACATCTGAGGCGAATATGTGACATTGGCGACGAGGATATTTTGGATTCTGAATCTGTGGCTACGAGCTGGAAAAATATATTTTTTTTAAATGGCAGTCGCTGGAGCTGATTTCTTAGCACTTCGCGCAGTTCCACACTTCGATCCAACGGGTGATGCGAGTACCGTCAGCATGAAGTGGAATGCTTGGCTGGAGGAATTTGAAGCTTACACCGACAGTCGAGGGCTCTTTCTTGAGGAGAGTACGCCGGGGCAGAAAGTGCAGCGGAGAACGTTGCTTCTTTTCACCGCGTTTTCAAGAAATGTTTAAAACACTCCCTGAGATAGAGGAATGAAGGAAGACTATATGAAAGCCGTTGATGCTTTGAACAGTCATTATGTGGAGGTGCCGAATGCTACATTTCAATGCCATTTATTCCGTAAAACAATGCAGGAAGAGGGCGAGACTGTTGCTCAAATTGTGACGAGACTCAGACACATGTCTGTAGGATGCAAATATGTGGCTGCTGATGTGGGAAACCAGATATTGGATCAGGTTGTCCAGCATTGCAAACAAGCTCAGGAGAAGGCTGCTTGAAAAAGGGGGTGAGTTAAACCTTAATGATGTTTTGTCGATTGCAGCAGCACTGGAAGCTGTTGAGGGATAATTTCACAGCATGAAAATGGAAAAATTCCAAGACTGAGCAAGTTAACCAGCTATCCTACGTTCGACCAAGAAGTATGAATGAACGTGAGATCGAGTGTTACAGTTGTGGCTACAAGGCACACATAGGGAAAGATGCATGTTGTCCAGCAAAAGGTAGAATATATAGGAAATGTGGAGATAAAGATCATTTTGCAAATAAATGTAAAAGTAAGGCCAGGGACAAGACAAGTGATTACAACAAGAAAGAGAAGTTCAGTAAAAAGAAAGACAGACCTTGGCAGAAAAAGAAGGGTCACGTCCGTCACCAAAGAAGGTGATTTCGGAAGTGATGAAGATAGTGATGAAGCTGGTGAGCATGCTGTTAAAAGGAATTATCAGGTTCCATTGAATGAGAGCCACCACGAAAAAGGTACAGTGCCCATCGGAGGTGTTACAGTGCCAGTGATTGTAGATTCTGGTAACGACAGCAACGTAATTGACAGATCACTTTGGGAATGCTTGAAACAGCAGAAAATCAAGGCAGAAATTGAAAGGCCGGCAAGTGAAGTTAGCCATTGATGAAAATGTCAAGTCGATAGCTCAACCGGTGCGGAGAACGCCATTTGGATTTCGTGGAAAGGTAGAAGCGAAAATCAAGGAGTTGATTGGTCAGGACATTATTGAACCAGTTGAATGTTCGACACCATGGATGAGTCCAGTTGTGACTGTGCCGAAACCCAATTATGACATTAGACATCACATGAGAGCCAATGAGGCAATAATCAGAGAAAGACACTCAATTCGTACGGTTGATGAGATGCTACAAGAGTTATTAACCAGTAAAGTGTTTTCCAAAATTGATCTCAAGTGGGGATATCATCAGTTGGAATTACATCCAGAGTCAAGAGCGGTGACAACATTTGTCATTCACTGCGGATTGTATCAGTATAAAAGACTGATGTTTGGAATCAATGCTGCTCCCATGATCTATCAGTACGAAACCCACAGAGTGATTCAAGGTGTACCAGGAGTAGCAAACATATCAGATGACATCATCGTCCATGCATCAATTCGTGAAGAGCATGTCAGGAGGTTGAAGCCAGTGTTGACTAAACTTCAAGAAGCAGGACTTACTGTGAATGAAGACAAGTGCAAGTTTGGTGTCCCTGAGATGGATTTCATGGGACACAGACTCACAAGTGAAAGCTGAAACCAGCCAAAGCTAAAGTGAAAGCTGTTGCAGATGCACGTGAACCTCAGAATGCAACCGAGATGAGACGCTTTCTAGGACTGGTCAATTATTGTGCAAAATTTATTCCAAAACCATTCCAGTTTGGTAGTGAACAGAGGCAAGCATTCAAATCACTGAAACAGAGTCTAATGAGTGCAGAAACCCTTGGATATATTGATCCAGCTGCACCAACAAAAGTCATAGCAGATGCTAGTTCAGTCGGCTTAGGAGCAGTGCTGGTACAGACACATGCAGATGAACCCAGAATCATAGCATATGCCAGTCGATTGTTAACCAGGGTGGGGTGGGAGATTGCAACCTTCACGTGGTCCACCCTGTTTCAACTAATGCAATCAACCTGGCGTGCACAAACAGAAGATCAAACAGAACAGGTTGTCTTACAACTTTAGGCTGTGCACGCCATACGCAAGAAGAAGAAGAAGACATTAACCAGGGTGGAGAGAAGGTATTCGCAAACAGAGAAAGAAGCACTGAGACTAGTGTGGGCCTGTGAAAGGTTCCATGCATACTTGAATGACATTGAATTTGAACTTGTTACAGATCACAAGCCGCTAGAAGTGATCTATTCGACAAAGTCTAAGCCATGTGCCAGAATAGAACATTGGGTGCTGAGACTCCAACAGTACAAGTACAAAGTAGTCCACATGGCTGGGGAGGCAAACAACGCGGGCCCGCTGTCGAGACTGTTGAAGGATGAACAGCTGGGAGCAACATCCATGCTAAAGATGGAAGCCGAGAACTTTGTGCGATTCATCACAATTCAGTCAACGCCAGGAGCCGTGACAACGAAGGAAGTTGAAAGGGAATCAGAACATGATCCTGAACTCAAAGATATCAGAGAGCGTATCCACAGTGGGCAATGAGATCAATGCCCTTACAAAGCATATGTTCCCATAAAAGATGAATTTTGTGTAATTGTTCAGTGTGTGCTGAGAAGTAGCAGATTGGTGATCCCGCAGGCACTACGACCAAGGATCGTGTCATTAGCTCATGAAGGACATTTAGGCATCATCGGTACCAAACAGAATTTGCGGAACAAAGTGTGGTGGCCAGGTTGTGAGAAAGATGCCAGAAAATTTGTCAAGGCATTTCACTGATGCCAAATCACAAACAGGAGCAACCCACCAGAACCAATTAGAAGAACAAAGCTGCCAACAGGACCATGGGTTGACATAGCTGTTGACTTTCTTGGACCACTTCCAACAGGTGAATCAATTATGGTACATTGTGAGAAGTCCTCAGAAGTACAATCATTATCAAATTAGTTTTGTGATTAAAACCATATTTGTCCAGCATTACGCTCTAACCTAAAATGTTGACAATTTCCGTCCTTGTTATTAAGGTTACAAGAGTTAAAAAAGTTGCATTTGTTTTGTGGTTGTTATGCATCTGTTTCATGAGTTATTGGAACACAAATGAAAACACAAATATGTTTTGAAGGAATTTAATTGGAAAGTATATTAGAAAGAACACATATTAATTTAAAGTTTAATTCTGGTAAAGGAGGGATGTCATGACGATGAGTCATGATGATGATATGCAAATATCTTGACCTTTGTATCAGCTGACTTGGAGGTCAGATCGCATGTGCACTGTGTAAGCCAGGGCAGGAGGCCATGGCTAGGTGAGATAATAAACGGAGACCAAGGAATGTAACCTGTAAATATTGTATGCAGTGATGAAGTAAACCACAGCAGAAAAGACTGTACAGGCATTAGCAGAGATCTTCACCAGACACGGGTTGCCTGTTACATTGTATTCCGACAATGGGCCACAGTTTGTTTCTGAGACATTTGCGGAATACATGGGAATCACAGGTATCCATCATCACAAGGTGACTCTGAAATGGCCACAAGCTAACGGAGAAGTAGAGAGACAAAACCAGTCCAGAGAGAAGAGCAGACGAATCGCCCATACCGAAGGGAAAAACTGGAAGGGGGCACTGCTAGCATACGTAGCTGTATATCGGGCAATCACTCACTCATCGACAGGGAAAAGTCCAGCAGAGGTTTTGTTTGGAAGGAAAATTTGCACTAAAATACCAGAAGTGCGAGAGATCATGGAAGACCAGGAGCTGAGAGACTGTGATGCCGAAAAGAAAGGTGCAGCAAAATGGTTTCCGACTTGAAACGAGGAGCCAGGCACTCTGAAATAATTCCTGGAGATGATGTGCTTGTGAGGTGAGATGATGGCGGTAAGATAGACACTCCTTACCATTGCCAGGCATACAATGTTGTATCGAGGAGCAGCAGCATGGTGACAGTCAAGTCTCCAGAAGGTGTTATCAACAAGAGAAATGTATCGAGCGTTTATTAAATGTATCGCAAGGAGTTTATTAAGATTACAAGAGTTAAAAAAGTTGCATTTGTTTTGTGGTTGTTATGCATCTGTTTCGTGAGTTATTGGAACACAAATGAAAACACAAATATGTTTTGAAGGAATTTAATTGGAAAGTATATTGGAAAGAACACATATTAATTTAAAGTTTAATTCTGGTAAAGGAGGGATGTCATGACGATGAGTCATGATGATGATATGCAAATATCTTGACCTTTGTATCAGCCGACTTGGAGGTCAGATCGCATGTGCACTGTGTAAGCCAAGGCAGGAGGCCATGGCTAGGTGAGATAATAAACGGAGACCAATGAATGTAACCTGTAAATATTGTGTCAGTATTATTATTATTGCACATCTGAGGCGAAGATGTGACACCAACGATTGCAATAGTGTCTTAAATTGTCCTACTTTGAGAAATGTGTTGGTAATCGGAGAGTTAAAAGTGGGGGAGAAACTATTGGCTAGGAAGGGAAATACAGCTTGTTGTGGGATTTGACTTAATTGCAGGGAGAGTTCTCATACCAAAATCACCCAGCTGCACTGAGCTTTGTGCACATTGCTGATTTCAAAGTATAACCATTGCTACAGATTACAAATCACAGCGGTAAAGCTTTCTTCAAAAAAGAAATTGGGATAAAATAATTGCAGGTGCACATAGTAAATAATAGCTGCTTCTTTGAGAATATCAATGTAAGCCATTTGTTAAACAATAAAACTCATTAGGAAAGGTCACTGCTACTTTAATGTGCTCCAGCAATGAGCTATGTCACTTGTTTGGAACTAATCATCACTGAATGTGGCAGAATACATAGGTGACTACTAACCCCAAGGAGATTTTTGGGAAGTGCCTCCTTTCCACCAATGTGTTACCATGCATGGGGACCTGCTGTGGGATGCTGATTTGTGTTTCAGTAATATTGCAGATGGCTCGAAGTAATTTAGAGAGGAATCCATGGAATGCATTTGTGGTGGTAGTGTTCATGAGCAAAGGCAGTCATTTTACCCTGAACAGGATGAGAACAAAATTAAATAAACACAGTCCTGTGATCTTGCTTTAAGTCACTTTTATTCATCAGACGGCACTAAAAAAACCCAAAGTTGCACCATTTTGTCTCGCTTAATTTCCATAAATACTAAGACGTGCTTTTAGAGTTCTATCCTTCAGTATGAATAACTGTTAGCTATGGTCCAGTGGTAGCACTCTTGCCTCAGAGTCAGAAGATCATGGGGTCAAATCTTGTGACGGAAACTTCAGTTTAAAAATGTTCATGGCTGCACCGATGGAAGTTGTGTCCTTCAGATGAGAAGCATTTTTTGCTGCAAAAGTCAAGTGTTTTACTCTCATATGTCCCAAAATTGAACGATAAAATTCTCACTTGCAGCAGCACAACAGATATGTAAACATATGTAAGTGGCACTGCTGCGCAGCGGTAGAGTTGCTGCCTTACAGCGCTAGAGACCCGGGTTTGATTCTGACTACAGGTGCTGTTTGTAAGGAATTTGTAGTTTCTCCTCTTGCCCTGCGTGGGTTTTCCCCGGGTGCTCCAGTTTCCAAAGACGGAGGTTAATTGGCTTGGTAAAATTATATATTGTCCCCGTGTGTGGGATAGTGTTAGTATGCAAGGATCACTGGTCGGTGTGGACTCAGTCGGCCGAAGGACCTGCTTCCACTCTGCATCTCTAAAACTAAAAAAACAAACCTTGAACTCCATAAAGACCATAATAAACAACAGAGAAGAAGTTCAGTATTAAAAAAAAACAACAAACAAAGAATAATAGTGTAAAGACGGAAATGATTTTTTTAAAACAACTAAGCCCATATAGTTCAGCACTTGCATCTTAGTGTTTAATAGCACAATGGGTGTTGGGAAGAAGCTGCTCCTGAAACTGGGCATTACAGTTTTCAGGCTCCGATATAAATCCATGAGTCACCATTGACCAGGAACTGAACAGGACCAGCCATCTAATTATTGGGGTTACAAGAGCAGGGCAGTGACTGAGATTCTGTGTTAAATCATTCACTTCCTAACTCCAAGGTTCTTTCACTATCTGCAAGAAGCAAATTGGGAGCATTATGTAAACCATCCACTTACCTGAATAACTACAGCACCACTCACAAGAAGCAGCTTACTTGATTGGCTCCCCACCAATCTGCCTAAACTTTCAATTTCTCTGCTGCCACACACAATGGTTGCAGCATGTGCATCTACAAAATGCTTTGCTGCCACTTGCCCATATTATTGTATTAGCACCTCCCACAATCATGACTTCGGCCTCCAAGAGGGACAAGAGGAGCATGTGCACTGGAACACCACCAACTGAATATGACACAAAGTGCTGGAGTAACTCAATGGGTCAGGCAGCATCTCTGGAGAACATGGATAGGAGATGTTTCAGGTCGCGAATCTTCTTCAGTCTGAAGGGTCCTCACCCAAATTGACTGACCACTGAGTTACTCCAACACTTTGTGCCTATTTTGTAAAGCAACATTTACAGTTCCTTGTGCCTACCACCAACTGAAGGATCTCCTCAAATTGTGCATCATGCTGATTGGGAGATTTCCCATCCTTCTTTGTTCTAGGATCGAGGATCTAAATCCTAGAATTCCTTCGCTAACAATACAATGGGAGCACTTTCACCAGAAGGACTGAGGCGATTCAAGAAAGTAGATCATAATCACATGTTCAAGAGAAATTAGGTGTGAGTGATAAATGCTGGTCTGGCAAAGAAGTACATGATAAATTAGTACTTCTGCTTCCTCTACCTTCCTAACATCCTGTAAACTATAACTTGTAGAATGAATGTTTGATAATATTTAATCCCCTTTTTAGTACTTCCTTCCAGGAGGTTTTAGTAGGTAATGGAGGAAAATGGGCTAGAATACATAAGCAACCTACAGTTCATCTTTTATGTGGAACGTAAGAAGACATTTCTTTAAATGCTAATTGAGCTGGAAGACATGTGTGACGGTGTCAGGCTTTAAATTGGCTCCAGAGTGTTTTGTGGGCTCGCCAAATTAGTAGCTCTGTTGAAAGCTACAGCTGACAAATATATATATATATTTTTTTTTAACTCAGAGCTCCTGTGGATTTGGAAGCAACAGCAACAAAGATAAGCAGGAGAAAACACTGATTGGCTCTAGCCCGAGTGGGAGGAGAGTTAGAAGTGAGTCAGAGGGTGAACAGTTGAAAAGGAGAGGCAAAGTACAGGCAGACTTCACTCAAAGCTCCCATGGATTTGGAAGCAACAGCAACAAAGATAAGCAGGAGAAAACACTGATTGGCTCTAGCCAGAGTGGTAGGAGAGTTAGAAGTGAGTCAGAGCATGAAAACAGTTGAAAAAGAGAGGCAAAGCACAGGCAGACTTTACTCAGAGCTCCAGTGGATTTGGAAGCAACAGCAACAAAGATAAGCAGGAGAAAACACTGATTGGCTTTGGCCCGAGTGGAAGGTGAGTTAGTGAGTCAGAGGGGGAAAACAGTTAAACTGAGGAATTTGGTTTGTAAATTGGTAAATTAGGCAATTCATCAGTCAATATAAGCAAGACAGCTCTGAGGGAGCGGCCCTGTGAGAAAAGTGCTGTTCTTTGGCTCCAGAGTCCAAGGAGAGGAGGCTACGCAAAATGAGTAGCCTCCTCTCCTTAGGGAGAGACGAAAGAAGGAGATGGGAGAGGGAGAGACGAAAGAAGGAGATGTCAAACAAGCTGATTCAGTGTGATATTTGCAGTATGTGGGAGGTCAAGGACACTGCTGGTGCCTCTGGCTTCTACAAATGTGAGAAGTGCATCCAGGTACAGCTCCTGAAGGACCGTGTTGGGGAACTGGAGAAGCAGATGGATGACCTCAGGTTCATCCGAGAAACTGAGTCGTTCCTCGACAAGTCCTACAGTAAAATTGTTACACCTAAGGTACTGGAAGAGATAAAGTGGGTGACGGTGAGAAAGGGAGGGAAACTTGGAATGCAAAGGTCCCCGGGTGTTGTACCTCTTGTGAACAGGTTCACCCACTTAGAAGCTGTAGGGACAGAAGACATTAAAACACTGAGCGGCGGACTGGCTTGCGAAGCAAAAAGGGCTGTTGAGCCAAAACCAAAGAGGCCAATGTCAGGCAATGCCATTGTAGTTGGAGACTCCATTGTGAGAGGTACGGACAGGGGTTTCTGTGGCACAGACAGGAGTCGATGATGGTGTGCTGCCTTCCTGGTTCCAGGATGTCACGGACAGTGCAGAAAATCCTCAAGGGCGAAGGTGAACAGCCGGAAGTGGTAGTGCATGTCGGCACAAACTATGTCGGAAAGAGGGGGATAAATATTCTGCAGCGTGACTTTAGAGAGCTCGGAAAAATGCTGAAAAGCAGGACCTCCAGGGTTGTTATCTCCAGTTTGCTTCTAGTTCCTCGTGGTGGCGAGAGCAGGAACAGGGAGATACGGGACCTGAATGGGTGGCTGAGTAACTGATGCAGGGGGCAGGGATTTAGATTCTTAGATCACTGGGATCTGTTTTGGAGTAAGGGGGAACTGTACAAAAGGGACGGATTGCATCTTAACTGGTGGGGGACCAGCATTCTGGCAGGCAGGTTTGCCACTGCTACACGGGTGTTTGTAAACTGAATAAGTGGGGGTGGGGTGTCAAATGGGATAGTCGAGGACGGAGTTAAAGGGAAAGAGAGTAAAGGGATGGTTAATTACCCCAGAATTAACAGGAAAGGAAGCTCACAAAGGGATAGAAGAGTATGGCCAAGTGAAATAGGGATTGATGTGAAAGGTGAGATACGTAAGGAATTAAAAGTATTGTATATGAATGCGCAAAGTATAAGAAGTAAAGTAGATGAGCTTGAGGCTCAGTTAGCAGTTGGTAGATATGACATTGTGAGGATTACTGAGACGTGGCTGCAGGAGGATCGGGCCTGGGAACTTAATATTCAGGGTTATACATCGATAGAAAGGACAGGCAGGTGGGCAGAGGAGGGAGGTAGCTCTGCTGGTGAGGGATGGAATTCAGTCCCTTGCGAGGGAAGACATACGGACTGACGAGGTAGAGTCACTGTGGATTGAGTTGAGGAATTGTAAAGGCACAAAGACACTAATTGGTGTTATTTACAGGCCCCCAAATAGTAGCCCAGATATAGGAGTGTAAGTTGCAGCAGGAGTTAAAACTGGCATGTAACAAAGGTAATGCCACTGTGGTGATGGGGATTTCAATATGCAGGTAGACTGGGAAAATCAGGTTGGTTCAGGACCCCAAGAAAGAGAGTTTGTGGAAAGCCTCCGAGATGGATTCTTAGAGCAGCTTGTAGTGGAGTCGACCAGAGAAAAGGCAATTCTGGATTTAGTGTTGTCCAATGAATCAGATATGATAAGAGAACTCAAGGTAAAGGAACCGCTTGGAGGTAGTGATCATAATATGATTAGTTTTAATCTGCAATTTGAGAAGGAGAAGGTTAAATCGGAAGTGTCAGTGATGCAGCTGAACAAAGGGGATTAAGAAGGCATGAGAGGGGAGCTGGCCAAAGTAGACTGGAAAGGGATCCTAGCAGGAATGATGGTGGAACAGCAATGGCAGGAATTTCTGGGCATAATCCGGAAGACGCAGGATCATTTTATTCCAAAAAGGAAGAAAGATTCTAAGGGGAGTAGGAGGCAACCGTGGCTGACAAGAGAAGTTAGGGATAGAATAAAGCTAAAAGAAAAGATGTATAACACAGCAAAGAGTAGCCGGAAGCCAGAGGATTGGGAAACTTTCATAGGACAACAGAAGGAAACAAAACGGGCTGAAAAGATGAAGTATGAGGGGAAGCTGGCCAGGAATATAAAGAAGGACAGTAAAAGCTTGTTTAGATATGTTAAGGGAAAAAGTGTAGCAAAGTCAAATGTGGGTCCCTTGAAGGCAGACACGGGTGAAATAATTATGGGCAACAAGGAAATGGCAGAAGAGTTGAATAGATACTTCGGATCTGTCTTCACTAAGGAGGACACAAACAATCTTCCAGATGTACTGGAGGACAGAAGATCTAAGGGGGTAGAGGAACTGAAATAAATTTTCATTAGACGAGAAATAGTATTGGGTAGGCTATTGGGACTGAAGGATGATAAATCCCCTGGCCCTGATGGTCTGCATCCCAGGGTCCTCAGGGAGGTGGTTCTAGAAATAGTGGACGCATTGGTGATCATTTTCCAATGTTCAATAGATTCAGGATTAGTTCCTGTGGATTGGAGGATAGCAAATGTTATCCCACTTTTCAAGAAAGGAGCGAGAGAGAAAACGGGGAATTACAGACCAGTTAGCCTGACTTCGGTGGTGGGAAAGATGCTGGAGTCAATTATTAAATAGGTAATAATGGAGCATTTGGATACCAGTAAAATGATTAGTCCAAGTCAACATGGATTTATGAAAGGGAAATCATGCTTGACTAATCTTCTGGAATTTTATGAGGATGTGACAAGGAAAATGGATGAAGGGGTGCCAGTGGATGTAGTGTATCTAGACTTTCAGAAAGCCTTTGATAAGGTCCCGCACGGGAGACTGGTGACTAAAATTAGAGCATATGGTATTGGGGGTAGGGTGCTCTCATGGATAGAAAATTGGTTGGCAGTCCGGAAGCAAATAGTAGGAGTGAACGGGTCCTTTTCAGAATGGCAGGCAGTGGCGAGTGGAATGCCACAAGGCTCGGTGTTGGGGCCGCAACTGTTTACCACATATATTAATGATTTGGAAGAGGGAATTAGAAGCAACACTAGCAAGTTTGTGGATGACACAAAGCTGGGTGGCAGTGTGAACTGTGAAGAGGATGTTAGGAAGTTGCAGGGTGACCTGGACAGGTTGAGTGAGTGTGCAGATGCTTGGCAGATGCAGTATAATATAGATAAATGTGAGGTTATCCACTTTGGTGGCAAAAACAAGGGGGCAGATTATTATCTCAATGGGTTAGGTTAGGTAAGTGGAAGGTACAGCGAGATCTGGGTGTCCTTGTACACCAGTCACTGAAAGTTGGCTTACAGGTACAGCAGGCAGTGAAGTAAGCTAATGGAATGTTGGCCATCATAACAAGAGAATGTCAGTATAGGAGTAAAGATGTTCTTCTGCAGTTGTATCGGGCTCTGGTGAGACTACATCTGGAGTATTGTGTACAGTTTTGGTCTCCTAATTTGAGGAAGGACATCCTTGTGATTGAGGCAATGCAGTGTAGGTTCACGAGGTTGATCCCTGGGATGGCGGGACTGTCATATAAGGAAAGATTGAAAAGACTAGGCTTGTTTCACTGGAGTTTAGAAGGATGAGGGGGAATCTTATAGAAACATATAAAATTATAAAAGGACTGGATAAGCTAGATGCAGTAAAAATGTTCCCAATGTTGGGTGAGTCTAGAACCAGGGGCCACAGTCTTAGAATAAAGGGGAGGTCATTTAAGACTGAGGTGAGAAAAACTTTTTTACCCAGAGAGTTGTGAATTTATGGAATTCCCTGCCACAGAGGGCAGTGGAAGTCAAATCACTGGATGGATTTAAGTGAGAGTTAGATAGAGCTCTAGGGGCTAGTGGAGTCAAGGGATATGGGGAGAAGGCAGGCACGGGTTATTGATAACGGACGATCAGCCAAGATCACAATGAATGGCGGTGATGGCTCGAAGGGTCGAATGGCCTCCTCCTACACCTATTTTCTATGTTTCTAAAGACTTGAAGAATACTTCAACCTGTTTAATTTAGAACAGAGGTATAAATTCAATGCTTGCAATCAAAATTTGGGAGAAAATAAGTAATTATACTGTTGCACTCAAAGACCTGCCAAGATTTTATTTTAAATTTGGCTTTTGTTTTTGGATCAAACACAGACTGATTCACATGTTGCCTAAGAGATAAAAGCATCCAGTTGGTGTTGAAAGGCACACGAAGGTTTGCATTTATCACTTCTGTGGACATGGCATGCAGGAATGCTTAGGAATTCCAATGTCAATATCCATGGCTGGCAAAGGACAACTTGCAACGCTTTGTCTCAGAAACAGGGAGAGGATTGTGTGAACCCCAAGTGGCACCAGTCACTATTATAGACATGCAGCAGTTCTCCACAGAATTCTCCACTAAAATCTAAAGAAAAGTTTAAACAATTGTTCTATTAAACTGTCTAAAATAGCATTCATGTCAGAAAAGCACACAGCAGCGATTGGCAAAGTATACAACATATTCAGGATTATATTATTGAAGTGTTGGCACAGAGAAAGGTTTTCCATATGAAGTACAAAGAGGAAATCTGAATAATATTATAATCACTTCAGATGAAACAGAATTGACGGTGCAGCCGTCAGCGGTGCATCTGTGCTATAAGCAACTTTACTGTGAGATGAGAGGATTTAGAGATGCAGGCTGACACTCTAGCACGCTGTTATGGGGATGGTGTCTCGGTGTCAAGGGCAGTCACTTCCATCTCTCCTCTGGAGTTCAGCTCTTTGACCCTTGATTAGGTCAAGATCACAATGAAGTCTGGAGCTGTGAGGACCTGGCCAAGCCTAAAGTGGATAACAGTGCTTGGGTTATTGGTGAGCAAGTGCTGCTTAACAGCATTATTGACAATTGCTTCCATTACTGTTGACGATTGAGCAAAGAGCAGATTGACTAGGGCAGTAATCAGCTAGATTGGATTTGTCCATTTTTTGGTGAACGGTGCATACAGTTAAGACATCATTAATTTGATGCCAGTTCACTGGAACCTCGGCTACAGATGCAGCTAGTTCTGAATGCAGGTATTCTGCACTATAACTGGGTTGTTGCCTGTTCCCATAGCCCCTGTTGCATCCAGTGGTCTCATCTGTTTCTTGGTATTACATAGTGTGAACAAAATTGGCTAGAGACTGGCTTCATTGATGGAGGGGATCTTGAAGTTAGCCGGGATAAATCGTAGTTTTTACCAGAACTGGTAGTTCTGGGTGAATGTAATTATGAATGTTTTACCCTTTACTTTAATACCTACATATTGAGGATGGGAATGTTCTTGTGACAATAAATGTCCTTTGTATCCTTTGTTTCCTTTATATATTGTAGTCCATTCTTCTGTTCCTTTTTGATCATCTGCAAAATTAATGACTACATGTTTTAGAACTGCAGGTCTTCAGCCTAATCTATAAGTAATGAGATAGCTTGGCTCCATCTATTACATGTGTAGAAAGGAACTGCAGATGCTGGTGTATGCTGAAGATAGACAGAAAGTGCTGGACTAACAGAGAAAGGATGGGTGACGTTTTGGCTTGAGACCCTTCTTCAGCCTGAAAGTAGGAGGGAACTAGAGGTAAGAAAAGGTCGGAATAAAGCAGGAATAGCAACAGATGGCCAATGAAGGATGGAGCCCCTAATGGCCCATTGCTGGCTGTGGAAGAGGTGATAACGAAGGGATAAAAGGATGGGAACAGTGAAACTAGTAGGATGACTAGGGTGGGAGATGGGAGGGAGTGAGGGAATGCAGGGGTTACTTGAAATGGGAGAATTCAATATTAATACCGTTGGGTTGTAAGCTGCCCAAACAAAATATGAGGTGTTGGTCCTCCAATTTGCATGGCCTCTGACAGTGGAGGAGACCCAGGACAAAAGGTCAGATGCTGCCTGGCCCACTCAATTACTCCAGCACTTTGTGTCTATCCATCCATTGCAAGCTACTTTGCTATTTGTAATCCGACACGCAAGTATCCTACATTAATTGGAGCCTCACCCGACTGGAATTTCATCACATTTATGCATGTCTGGTGCTGCTCCTGGCATGCCCTTCTGCGCTCTTCATTAAAAAGTGCCTCGAGTCAGCCAAAGTTGTAGCAGACTACACAAAGTAATGGGTAGTATAATAAGCAAAGATTGCCTAACAAGACAAGAGATCGAATGGGCACAGCCATGCACTATTGACTCTGATCCCTCCAGATTACCGTATGAATCATCTATCATGGTATGAACATTCAATTTTCACACTGCAATCTGTAAAAGATTTCCCTTTAACAGCCACTGTGATTGTTCTGGTTTCTGAAGAAGATGGAGGGCTAAACGGGTGCAAAACACACACTTTGTGGAAGGGAAAGTAGAGAGCAGGAAATGAAGCAGAAGGTAAAAGTTTCAAAGGTAGAACAATTAAGTTTGGCCAAGGAAGAGTCATGAAACGATGAAAGAACCTTAGTAACTAACAACGGGAAGTTGTCCAAATTTGTTGTTTGAAAAGGTACATTGTCTGCATCTGAAATATTAATGTAGTTGAAAGATCACAGCAAGAGAAATAGCAATAAAGGCAGGAGGGGTGTACGATAAATCTATTCTTGGCATTGGAAGAGCTGACCACGGTTTAGTAATTTCAGAAAAGCAAGAAGTTGTGCCATCGTCAGCAATAGGAACAGGTAAAATGTCAGCAGTCAGTACATTACTGAGGTAAAGAGAGAAGGATTCATCACAGAGGCAACACCTGCAGGGTTGTGTATCTTCAATTTTATCCATATCCACCAGTATCGGGGAAGAACCTTCACCAGATGGATTGCTGCAGTTAAAATATACCCAGATACCAGAAAATGAATACATTAAAAAATATTATGTAAATGATCTACAAGCAAAATTATAAAACTGGATCGTCATGCCAATTGTCAGTTGTGACAATCTCACCTCACCTCAAAAGAGAGTACGCTCAAATTTCATTCCAGAAACCAGAGCATAGGAATTCAGACTTTCAGTATTGAGCAAGCATTACACTGCCGGAAGTGTCTTTTTCCTGACAAGATGTACAACTGAAGATCACAATGTTTCCTTGAAGATCCCAAGGCACCATTTCAAAGAATGGCAGGGGTTGTTCTTAGTGCCTAGACCAATATTTGTCCTTTGCTGAAAAACAGATGATCTGACCATTATCGTTGTTGTTTGTGGGAGTTAGCAGTGCACAACTTGGATTTCCAAACGGCTATTTTGCCTTCAGCTTGTTACAGATGTCACCCCATGAAGAAAGACAGTTCATTTGCTACGTCCAATTTTACTGGTATTTGAGAATTCCAATGAGATCTCACAGTTTACATAGGAACACGTTAATTGTTTTAGATGCCCCGAGGTGGAAAATTGAACCTATTTATTACCTGGTTTAACTGAAACATAACAAGTGCCTTCCTGGTTAAAATTACTGCTCAAAATTCGATTCCTTCTTAACTGGATTCTGAATTGATCCTAAGCAAATAGTTGGTGTCATAAACAGCCGAGGAATTCCAACCAATGTCCAAATCGGTGCATGTATGTGAATAATGTGATAATGAAAGTGAAAAATGTGTTAAGCACTCTCTGCTCAGTACCAGTGTGCCACAAAATAAAACTGCTTAAATATATTCCGTCTTTGTCTGCACATGCTTTTTACTTGTCACTTAAAGCTTAGAGTTCTCCATCAGTCAATGAATTGACTTCAAGATATTCTGCGTCGTTTTCCTTGAGATAAGTTAAACCATGTTGCAGATTCTTTAAAGGTCATAATTCAATCAGAGACAAATCTTATTTGAAAGATACATAATTTTTGGTCATCGGTAACAATTATTGATGCACATGCAGTATATCCTTTAATTTCTCTTAAATTCCATTTCCTTTGTTTTCTATCAGATTTTCTGGTGTCCAGTTGATAATTTTCTAGCTTTCACTTTCTATTTTTTTTATACAAACGTTCAAATCGGTGACTATCTTTGTTCCAACCAATATGCTTGCATTTGCAGAATAAAGATGTAGTCTTAGAAAGGGGTGAAAATGGACACACTACACCCAAATATTTATTTTGTATATGACATGAGTGATGTCTCCAAACATTTGAATTCCCCAAGATGAATACTTTTGTGGCTGCAGCCTGCTGTGAAGTGATGGACATAAAGTTGGAACCCCATCTGTTGCTAACATCCTCAGCCCAGCTGCACTGAACCAAGGGTGCAAACATTATGTTTCGACCATTCTATTGTGTACGTGAGATATTTGCACATGATGGATGCGGTGGAGAGACTTGCATGTTTATTTATGTCCAGGACAGCCAAAGAAGAGCAATGTTCCCGAATTCCACTCCTGAGGTCTCAATCCACAGCTTTGTAGGTCGTGCCATTTAAAAATGCTTGTCTAGGTCTTTTAAATTTGCAGGGCAAATTCTGCATCCATCACACTTTCACACGTGCCAGCACTGAAAAATAAGATTAGTGTGCTTCAAATGGAAATGTTTTTCTCGATTCATTCCGATAGTGTTCTGTTAATATGGAAGTTGAGGATCCAGCTGCAGAGGGATGCGCAGAAACATGTCCTTGAGCTTGTTAACCAGTTTGGAAGGGATGATGGTGCTGATCGCTGAGCTGTAGTCTATGAACAGCAGTCTGACATTCCAAAATTTATATTTAAACTCACCAACGACACCACCATTCTTGGACAAATTATGGATAGTGATGAGTCAAAATGTTAGGAGGGAGATTGATCACCAGATTGAATGGTGCCAGAACAACAACAGTACTCACAACGTCAATAAAATCAAGGAGCTATTTGTTGTCTTTAGGAGACGAAGGCTGGGGATCCACATACCTGTCGTTGTCAATGGGTCAGTGGTGGGGAGTCAACAGCTTCATGTTCCTGGGCGTGCATATTGCACAAGATCTGTTCCGGACCCTGCACATTGATGCAATCATAAGGAATGTCCACCAACCCCTGTACTTCCTTAGAAGATTAAGGAAATTTGGTATGTCGACAAATACACTTCTACATGTGTATGGTAGAGAGCATGTTGAGTGATTGCATTACAGCTTGGTTTGGCAACTTGAATGCCCAGGAATGAAGAAGATTACAAAAAATGCTGGACACTGCCTGGTTCATCATAGGTACTGACCCCCCCCCCCCCCCCCCCCAATCTTTGAAGCAATCTATAGGAAGTGCTGCCTCAAAAGGGTGACTAGCATCATCAAGGACCCACACCCTCCTGACCTCGTTCTCATTTCATTCCTGCCATTAGGAAAAAGGTATAGCAGGGCTCTCACTTAACTTTTTTTCCCTGTTGCCAGCCGGGCAACCTTGACAGCTTTTTAGGTTGCCAAATAACAGTTTAGGTGGTCATTTAAGACTGTTTCCATGACGCGTGCGATAATGTGCTCGGACGAAGTGCGTAGTTACCAGTCAGAATTATGCTCAATGAAGCATTCACATATTATGTGCAAGAAGGAACTGCAGATGCTGGAAAATCAAAGGTAGACTAAAGTGCTGGAGAAACTCAGTGGGTGCAGCAGCATCTATGGAGCGAAGGAAATAGGCAACATTTCAGGCTGAAACCCATCAGTCTGAAGAAGGGTTTTGGCCCGAAATGTTGCCTATTTCCTTCGCTCCATAGGTGCTGCCGCATCCGCTGAGTTTCTCCAGCACTTTTGTCTACATTCACATATTATTTCCGCTTCAAATAACTCACAAACTAAACATATTCACCAATCAAGACATGATATATACCACAATGACATGCAGCAAAATTATAATACAATATCTCAACTCTTTATACATATTACAATTAATGCAATTTCTATTAGTTCTTTCCACTTCCAAACAAAAATGTGGTTGGATTATTCAGCAAATGATCAACCTATGTCAATAAATCCTGGACCATGCACACTACAGATTGATGCAAGCATGTTTTCTGTGAAGGACCGAAAATGACCATGACATGGCCATAGCATGAGTCGTTATTGCTATTGGCACAGAAACACTCTGGCTTCCCACATAATTTATCCATAAAAAATATACAGGTTGCAAGGAAATTTCTAAAGGCATTTTATGATAATAGCTGTTAAAACCGACTATACCCATCTGACAGGTTAAACATTACACTAACTGACAAGAGATGGCCAAAAGACATAACTGCAGCAAATGTTCTTTTGGTAATATGATTAAAGGTGTCAAAACAAATAATAACATTGGGAATTAAAACACATTTGATTGCATTCCGTTATCAAGCATAGTTAATGTTCGCTCTGAAGACCATGATTCACAATAGGGTCAGGATGTGTGAATCAGTGCGGGGAGGATAGAGGGGGGGGGGGGGGGGGGGGGGGGGGGGGGGGGGGGGGTTGAGAAGGCAATCGGTGCGGAATGGATGGATTGAGGCAGGTGAATTAGTACGTGTTGGTTGGAGTATGTAAAATTGTGAGGGGAGAGCACGGGGGATGTCAGTGGTGTTGAATGGGGGATCAGTACGGGATGGATGCGGGGGGGGGGGGGGATCAGTGGAGGATGAATGTGGGTTGACAAAAATGCTGGAGAAATTCAGCGGGTGAGGCAGCATTTATGGAGCTAAGGAAATAGGCGACGTTTCGGGTCGAGACTATTCTTCAGACTGTTCCCCCCATTCTTCTTGAATGGAGGGATCAGCACTGGATGGATGGGGGGGAATCAGCACAGGATGAATGGGGGGGGGGGGTTCAGGACAGTGTGGATCGGAGGGTCTGTGCAGGTTGAATGGGGGATCACTACAGGATGAATGAGGAGATCAATATAGGATGAATGGGGGATCAGTACGGGATGAATGGGGGGATCAGTACGGGATGAATGACGGGGTCAGTACACGATGCATGGGAGATCAGTAAAAGATGAATGGGTAGATCGCTACAGGATGAATGGGGGGATTTGATGCAGGGTAAATGGAAGGTGGGTCAGTACGGAATGAATGGGAGGATCAGTGCAGTATGAATCGGGGGGAGAAGTGCAGGATGGAAGGGAAGGGGGGTCAGTGCAGGATGAATTGGGGGACCAGTGTAGGATGGATGGGGGTGGCAGGAGAATCAATGCGAGGTGGGTAGGGTGGTGAATAGATTGGGGGGTGGTGTAGATGGGGTGGGGAGCACAGGGGATGTCAGTGAGGACTGAATAGAAGAGGGAATGGGGATCAGTGCGGGATGAAGAGGAGGGGTCCCAGGATAAGAGGCGTGGAGGAGGGCGTACAAGAGAGAGAGAGAGAGAGCGAGAGAGAGAAAGGGGGGGAGGAGCAGAGGAGGTGGGGAGGGAGGAAGGTCAGCACCCCTCGGACAACATCGCCCCGCTGCCTTGGCCATCCCTGTCCAATGCCAAAGTGCCGCCGCCAAAGGGGGAGGTGGTTGGGAACTCGTCGCTACCGCCTCCCCTCCTCCGCCAGCCGACAGGAAGGTGCGGGGCTGAGCGGTGCAGCTCAAAGATCCTATAGCGATAGGATCTTTGGTGCAGCTGCTTAAGACGGCGGAAGGAGGCCTCTCCCTCTCCCTCTCCCTCTCCCTCTCCCTCTCCCTCTCCCCTCCCCCTCCCCCTCCCCCTCCCCCTCCCCCTCCCCCTCCCCCTCCCCCTCCCCCTCCCCCTCCCCCTCCCTCCCTCCTCCTCCGCATGCGAGAGGGGTTGTATTGAAAGCGGCCGTTATCAGGGCAATAGCGGCCGCAGCCTGCAAATCAAAAGCAACTGCTATAAATCCACCAACTCTGCTTTCAAAACAACCCCTCTCATACGCCGAGGCCAGGGGGAGGGAGAGGGAGGTCTCCTTCGCCGGGCGGAGGGCGGGAGGAGGAGGTGGTCGAGCCGCTGTCGCGGCCGCTGCTGCCGCTGTTCAGGGCCCGTCATTCGCTCCGACCCTTCGTCACCACGCACCTGGTATCTTTGCCTCGCAATCAAAGATACTAGAGGAATACAGCCGCCGCCGTCGACACGAAACGTCTCGCTCCTATTCTCCAGAGATGCTGCCTGTCCCGCGGAGTTACTCCAGTTTTTTGTGACTTTCGGTATAAACCAGTAGTTGCTTGCCAAGCCGGGTAAAATGAGTCGGCATTTAGGTTGCCCGGCGGCACCTTGGGTGGTCATTCGCACCCGGGCAACCGCTAATTTCGAGCCTTGTATAGGAGTCTGAAGACCGTGATGTCCAAGTCCAGGAGCAGCTTCTTCCCAACAGCCATCCAACTAAATTTGAATTTTTTGAGCATTTTCATAGATAACTCGAAATAATGCATGCAATTTTCAGATACGGCGATTTTTGACCACAGCATAAATCTCTATTGGAATATGTAAAAATGTCACCGTTAGCGCGTCGTGTTTTCGAGGAGATGTGAAACGCACACGAACATCACATAAATACATACACATCCAAGACCAGAGTTTTATGTATAGAGATTTCAGTACACATAACAATTAAGTTTTCTTGACTCCTGCTGCTAATGTACATTTTCATTTTAGTTGATGTTTTTCCTCTTGTTTTTTAAATTTCCTTAGACTGCACTATATGTGAGAATTCCTTTTTGAAGTTACTTTGAATTTGATCTCCAAAATATTATTTAATTGATTTCAATGAAACCACGTTTTGAAAATGGTTCAGCCAGTTACTGCTGCTTTGTTAGCACATGATTTGCAACTGACCAAGGACAAATTTTTGGAGAGTTGCCTTTGGATAAGATGCTATATTAATGTGCGCTCAAGTAAAAGATCAAATGTCTCTATAATGAAGAAGAGAAGAGTTCTCCCCAGTGTCCTGGGCAATATGTAGACTTTATTCAAACAGCAATGCAATAACAATCAAATAATCTTAAGTGTCGGAACCTGGTATAGGTAAATTGGCTACTGACTTATAGATGACAATAGTGA
Source organism: Okamejei kenojei (assembly GCA_035221665.1). Classification (NCBI taxonomy): domain Eukaryota; kingdom Metazoa; phylum Chordata; class Chondrichthyes; order Rajiformes; family Rajidae; genus Okamejei; species Okamejei kenojei. The sequence continues at coordinate 72,508,211 of CM069132.1, forward strand.
CAAGACTTAAAGAAGTACCACATTGACTATACAGTTTTGGAATTCACTGAAAAGCAATGAAGAAAACTTAACTGAACACATCTTTTGGAAATATTTAACTTTTCACATATCAATTGTTGTGATATTATTTTCTCAAGTGTCTGGTGGATGCTGAGCATTGTTCTAGTGTGGTATTGATTGGATGCTAGCTTGTCTCAACCTCAGTTCACACCTTGCAGCCTATCACTGAATCTACGGGACTGTGCCGCTGGATGTCACCCTGTAATGTTGCTGGATAATCCAAACTCTACACTAATGATGGAGAGATAGAAATTCAATTCCCAAGGCAAAAGGTGAAATAGAATTTAAATAGCTAAACAAATCTGCAAGAACAAGCTGGTGTTCGTAATGGTATTATCATGATTGCACAAAATCTGGTTATCCAAAGTGCTTAAGGCAAATAAATCTTTGTAATGTGTCAGCTACAAATGACTCCAGTGTACCAGGGATGTTGTTCAACAGGGCAAGTAGGCTGAGGAATGGTTAATGGAGTTTAATACAGGTAAGTGCAATGTATTGCATTTTTGAAAATCACGCAGGGCACTATTTTCATGGTGAATAACAAGGCTCGGGGGAGAGTTGTAAAGCAGAGGGATTTTGGAGTGCAGGCTAATAGTTCTCTGAAAGTGGTGTCACAGGTAGATAGGATGATCAGGAAGGCTGTCAGTACATTGGCTTTCATCAGTCAGGGTAGTGAGTGCAGAAATTGGAGTGTTATGTTACAGTTGTGCGACATGTTAATGAGGCCTTATTTGGACTATTTTGTTCAGCTTTTGTCTGCCTGCTGTAGGAAGAATGTCTGCCTGCTGTAGAAAGATTTATATGCTGTCAGGACCCGAGGTCTTGAGCTATAGAGAAAAGTTGGGCAGGCTAAGACTTTACCTGGAGTATTGCGTACAGTTTTGGTCTCCAAATCTGAGGAAGGACATTATTGCCATAGAGGGAGTGCAGAGAAGGTTCACCAGACTGATTCCTGGGATGTCAGGACTGTCTTATGAAGAAAGACTGGATAGACTCGGTTTATACTCTCTGGAATTTAGGAGATTGAGAGGGGATCTTATAGAAACTTACAAAATTCTTAAGGGGTTGGACAGGCTAGATGCAGGAAGATTGTTCCCGATGTTGGGGAAGTCCAGGACAAGGGGTCACAGCTTAAGGATAAGGGGGAAATCCTTTAAGACCGAGATGAGAAAGACTTTTTTCACACAGAGAGTGGTGAGTCTCTGGAACTCTCTGCCACAGAGGGTAGTTGAGGCCAGTTCATTGGCTATATTTAAGAGTGAGTTGGATGTGGCCCTTGTGGCTAAGGGGATCAGAGGGTATGGAGAGAAGGCAGGTACGGGATACTGAGTTGGATGATCAGCCATGATCATATTGAATGGCGGTGCAGGCTCGAAGGGCTGAATGGCCTACTCCTGCACCTAATTTCTATGTTTCTATTCTATGTTATCCCTCGTAACGCAAGAGGCTGAGGAGTGGTCTTACAGAGGTGAATAAGAGTGAAATAGATCATGGGTGAATTCACATTTTTTTTACCCAAAGTAGGGGAATCAAGAACTAGAGGAGAAAGGTTTAAGATGAAAGATTTAATAGGAACCTGGGGGGCAACTTTTTTACGTAGAGGGTGGTGGGAAGGGAATGAGCTGCCAGTGGAGATAGTTGAGGCAGGTGCTGTAATATTTATAAGACATTTGCGCAGATACTTGGATTGGAAACGTTTAGAGGGATACGAGCCAAACATGGGCAGGTGGGACTAGTGTAGACGGGACATCTTTTTTGGCATGAGCAAGATGGGCTGAAGGGCCATATTTCCATGCTGTATTGCTCTATAACTCTGTGTGCATGACTCTTAACTGAAGTGGCTGGTCACTCGGCTCAGGAGGAATTCAACATTTGGAATAGTAGTCTTGCCAGTGAAGCCCACCTTGTGAGTGACTAAAAAGGTAGAACTGTATATATGTTGAGGAAAATAACTTGACAAATGATGCATTGTCCATTGACTAACTGCAGCAAGAGGAACTGGTGTTTGAAAGTGCAGAAGTGATGTTATGTATGATGGAAACTTTTTCCAATGCATACAAAGCTAGACAGAATACAGTCTGGGTGCTATGTATGGACCTGACCTCCACTTTACAGGAAGGTCCCGTAGAAAATGTTGCTGGGACTGGAAAATTGTAGCTGTGAGGAGAGATTGGATCAGCTCGTGCAGTTTGTTGTTTTCTTTGGAACAAATGAGGCTAAAGGTGATGTAACTAAGATACATAAAATTCTTGGGAGTTTTGTATGGAGTATTTTCTGTTTCCTCTTTCCTTGGCAGAAGGTAGATTGTATTTGGCCCTAGTGTGATGGGATCAAGTAAGAGTGCTAAAGGCAGAACCCCTCATAGTTTTGATATTCTAGGATATGTACTTCAAGAAGTTGTGATCGGCATTGTTACAGAGCCAGTGCTTGAAGGAGTGTGCATACTGGGTGGTTTATTACTGACTATGTAAACAGAATGAGCTGAATGTCTCCTCTTTTCGACATTTATATAGATATATAGATAGATGGGGTTGGAGGGGCTGAGCTAAATTCAGGCAAAATGGTCTAGCCTTGAATGCCAACTTGCATGGAAACGTTTGCATGGAGAAGATGGGTCAAAGGGCCTGTTTTCATGCTGTTTACCACTCTATGACTCTATGACTTCTGTATGAGAAATGTTCCAACTCAATTCTATAATTCTCCATACGCAGCTTACAGCTTACTGTTATCCTATCAGGTCAGTAACAAATATGAGGAGCAGCTCTGGAGCAGTTCCAACTGCTCTTTAATATTAAAATGATGTTCAAGGTCTCTGAAGGACTTGTAACACTCTATGCATAAGCTCATTTTCAGAAAATGAATCAATAACGTTCGGATTTTGGCACAGCTTATGAAAGTTTTATCAGTATTTATTATTTTGCTGTTTTTCTATTGTCAATGTTTGCATGCTGTAACTGAATTAGAAACAACTTGTGCTTGTTTAGTACCTATAATGGTGCAAAGCTTCCCATGGGTACCTCAAGCTAGATTTGAAATTAAGCCACATAACGGTATTAGGACAGATCAGAGGTTGAGGAGTCAAGTTTTAAGGACTGGTGCAAAGAAGGAAAGAGGGATCGAGAAGAAAAGAGGTTTAAGGAAGGAATTCTAGAAGTTAAGACCCCAACAAATGAAGACATAGACATAAAGATAGAACCATTAAACTCAGGAATGGGCACAGGCCAGAATTGTGGTATCATACATAATATAGAGACTTGGATGGATGGGAAATATTACAGAGACATGTAGGATTGAGACAATGAGACAATTATAAAATTGCTTAAATGGAAGTGGATACAAGCCATTGAACAGATGGATGAAGGGAAAATAGGATCTGTTGCAAGTTAGAACATGAGCAACAAAGTTTTTTGTATAACTTAAGTTCAATAAGAATTAGGAATGCTGGCTTGAAATTTTATTGGAATAGTGAAGACTTTAGGTGATGATATACTTGAGCAACAAGTGACATCAAAGCAATCAGGGAATATTACAAATCTGGAAATAGGGATGGCACAGATTTATGATCTGTAGGTAGACACAAAATGCTGAAGTAACTCAGCAGGACAGGTAGCATCTCTGGCGAGGAATGGGTGACTTTTCGGGTCGAGACCCAGCTTGGGATTATGTGTAACACTGAGAATGTGACAGACAATTTAGTTTCAGAGAAACAATGCCTGCAAAATATAGTGGCTTCATAATGAAAGACTGAAGTCTTTGTAAATAAGAACTTTGATGATATTCTCTGATGTGCCTTTGCATCCTAACAAGCGTTGGTTACACAGGGTGGTAGTGTCAATGTTTCCACCGATCAGCTGCAGTTAATGTAGCTTTGGAGAATGAACTTGTTCATTGACTGTAAGAATGCTGATGTAGTCTTCATAGATTTGTGTCTGGTATTGTGAAGATAATCCTGCAGTTAAGTCACAAATGCTCTTGCAAGGAATTCTTTTCAGTATATTTTCATCACATTCCTGGTTGATTTAATTAATTATAGAATGCTGCATATTAATCTAATAGAGAATTACAAGGGAAAAAATATTTATTTTACATGTCCCTCCTATAGTGTTGGCTTATTAAAAGTCCCCATCATAGCCTAAATGTTAGAACTTGGATGTACGGTTTTAATGAATGCTTCAAGAATGTATTGATTTTAGAATTACAGAGCATCTGTACAGCTGTCTCAGACCCCACCTTTTGCTGTTGAAAGCCTTTTCTACAGTTAACCAATACCCGAATCCCAACCTTGTTTCCCAGCTTCTCATCCATTGAGACTTTGGCTCATACAGTATGTGCTACACCGTCGAAGGATCTTTTGGAACAGATTTTAAACTGCCGTTCAGTGCGCCATTGCAGACATTTGTAGAAGACCCAATGGCAACAACAAAGATCAACGAGTTATACCTGGCTAATCGTTATTTCTCAAACAACATAAATGAAATGAATTGTCTTGTCATGACCATATTGACAGCTGGCTGTGCACTGTTTATCAGCTGCATTCCTATATTCCAACAGTAGCTACATTTCAAATTAACTCAATACTTTGTGCAAACTGATGTACAGATGCATTTATATTCTAGCTCTGGATGGCTGTGTGTTCCTCTTCCATCCACTCTTTGAGAGTGGAAGCTTCAAATGCTTATGGCTTCCCTTTCCAATGACTGTCCTCAGCCCATTCCCTCACTATACTCTGAGACCCTTTTCCAGACTTCAAGAGTTTTATTGGCAGATGTCCCAGACAGAACAAGATGTTCCAGACAGAACAATGAAATTCTTACTTGTCGCAGCACGACAGAATCTGTAAACACAATGCTCTGTAAACAATATAATAAATTAAAAAAAGTTCTGTGTGATGGCTGTGGGGATGAAGCTGAATCTGGACGTTACAGATTTCAGGCTCCTCTATCTTCATCCCAATGGCAGGAGTGAAATGACAGCGTAGGCAGGCTAATGTGGGTCTCTGATGACGCTGACTCTGATGACTCCTGTAAATCCCTTCGAGGTCAATACCCGTGATGGACTGGGCAGTGGTCACTACTTTTTGCAGTCTTCTTCGCTCCTGAGCATTCAAAGGGCCTGTCCTACTAACGCGACTTTTCATTGACTGTCTTCGACCTTCAAGCTCGAGGGCACTCTCCTGAAAAACTTCGAGCTGGATAGACCGTCAGCAATGAAACCGTGAGCTGGATGGACCGTACACGCACGCACGCACGGCGGGGGACAGGGAAAGCGGGGGAGCGCTGTCTGAAATTCACACCCGCGATGAACACGAAGGTAAAAGACGACTGCCACAATGTACGCAGGGGAGAGAGGGGGAGAAGGAGTGGAGACACTTTTAAGAAGCCAGACAACTTTTAATAAAGTTTAGCGGGCATTTAACATTACCGGTCGGTTTTCCTTGGTCCTGATAACTCCAATGAGCCAATTAAAATGCCCGGTCAGCAAAGGAGTTTGCCTACGGCTATCCGCGACTGCCTTTAACTACATAGCGACCCCACTCCACTGCAACACGAGTTCAAATGAACCATGCCGATGAGCAACCATGAGCACTTTTTACTCGTGGAATATTTTTCAGCATGCTGAAAAGAATTTCTCGACCAAACTGAGGCTGCGTGTATGCGGGAACCTCCCTAGAGCATGAAGGAGAGTTCCAGTGACCTCCTAGGACCACGTGCCAACCATGCTGCGAGTTTGAGTCGAGAGAAAACTCTTCTAAACTCGCAAATTAGGTGGCCGCAGTGGGACAGGCCCTATAGTTACTGAACCAGGCAGTGTGCATCCGGCCAGTATGCTCTCTAAAGTACACCTGTAGACGTTCAAGAGACCTTTCTACTAAGGTTACTGAAACTGAAACTTACAGAAAGGTTCAGTAGCCTGTCTCAATTTTGGGAAGCTCCTTCATTTTGTTTCCTTGATTAAGATCATCCTATAATTGCAATTGTTTAATGGAGCTGAGACAGTTAGATTACACACTTAATGTGGTTGGTTAACACAAATGTATCCTTAGGATGAAATCATAATGGTCAGACCTAATATAAAAGCTTGACCAAGTGAACAATATATCCTTCATGTAACTCTATCCATGTCCTAACTGTTGCTACTCATTTGCAATATATACCTGAGCCATAGGAATACTGGGAATAGGCGGAAGAGGAGGTAATGTGGCTGCTCAACCTCACTCTCTTTTCAGTCCAGCACCTCAGCTCCTTATATCATCCAATTCCCTGGTGTCTGAAATATCCATTATTTCTGGTCTAGACCACACTTGGGCAGTGAGCAAATTTAGCCCTGGAGGCAGAGAATTCCAAAGATTTGCGTCCCCCAGTAATATGTACACGTGTTGAGAAACCTTTTACTAATGACGTTTCATTAAAGATATCACAAGCAAATGAAAGGCGGACACAGTAGGCTCCTGGTATTGATCTGCCACATCATTATCTTCAAACTGTGTCTGTATAGACCATGATAAATGGTGGATAGTTGAAAGGCAAACAGAAAGTAAAAGCTTCTCGTGTGTGATTATCATCAGGAACAGTCGATATACCCTCTGGCCACTCCTTATGTGATCCATAAAAAAGAGAGAGATGCCATGGTGATCCGCACTGCCAGTCCTGATATAATAATCAACTTCAAATATCAAAATGTAAAATTATATTGGGACTCCACAGCTGCACCAACCATAAAAAGTCTAAAAATAGACTACACCTCAATATATTTCTCCCAGAGGGTTTTTTACCAACCTGTTATCAACATTTATCAACTTCCCAATGTAAGGTGAACTGCCAAAGGTTATCAGTCCCCAACAGTTAACCAACTAAGGATATATTGGACACCTCTGGAAATATGGCTGGGAGAGGGCAGGAACTGTTAGCTCAATGTTCCCTGGTAGAGATGCTACAGGCATGATAGAGATGCAGGTAAGCGAGGAGCGAGGGTGGTTTATATTTTTAAGTGATACAGTGTGGAAACAGGCCCTTTGACCCACCAAGTCCATGCCGAACAGCAATCACCCATACATAAATTCTATCCTACACACAAGGGACAATTTGCAGAAGCCAATTAAACTACAAACTTGCACGTTTTTGCAGTGTGGGAAGAAACCAAAGCGCCTGGAGAAAACTCATACAGTTACAGGGAGAACGTACAAACTCCATACAGACAACACCCGTAGTCAGGATCGAACCTGAGTCTCTGGCTCTGTTAGGCAGCAACTCTACTGCTGCATGACTATGCTGTCTGTACATTAACCATTATTAATCCATGCCATTTATAATCTCCATTACACATATATGCATGCCACCCATTACATGGTATTACAGTACTACACTAACAAGGACACTGACTTATCAGAAGCTATGCCAAGCTGAGAATGCATGGCTGGCAGTTTGAAAGTTCTATATTACTTATGGAATAAAGACTAATGTTTCACCATGTATGCTGTCGTGAATCATTCACAAACATGGTGTCAGAATCTTTGAGCTACATCTCCAACTCTTTTGCCAGAATTTATTTTAGTTTATTTATTTACAACATCGCTCTGTTGTCATGGCTGGATCGTTTCGTAAACCCAATCCTCTGATATTCAACAGTGAACTTGCCGAACATTGGCACATCTTCGAGGTGGAATTCGGAATTTTCATTGATGCTGCCCACACGGGAGCTGCTCCCCACATCGATTCTCCTTAACGTAGCGGGCACAAAGACCACCCTGTGGGCACAGGATTTCTATTGTGCCCCACGACATAATGAAGTGGTAACCCAGGTTGTGACCCTGGCAGAGTCTATCAGGGACCCCACCTGCCTCCTCCAAAAGTTCCGTGAGCTGTGTCAACTTGGCACTAACGTTATCATGGAGCACCACAAATGTTTTTCCCATAGCCAACACGAGGGCGAGAAAGTCGAATCCTACATCAGTGCCCTGAAGAGCATTGCTGCAAGATGCCACTTCCAGGACCGCAACGTACTCATCCGAGGTAGACTCGTATATGGCATCCTGAATGACAAGGTGAGAAATGAACTACTCCCGGATGAGGAACTCACACTGGCTAAAGCTGAACGTGCTTGCCGGGTTGCAGAGTTCACTGACACTCATATCAAATCCCAGGGACTGGGACCTCACTCTGCTTACGTGGTCCATGCTTTCTATAGGTCCCCGCGACAACTGTTAACCAGCCCTCGACAACCACCTACAGCCCTAGGGAAGGTAACCGACCCTCTGGCCCATTACTGTGGTAATTGCGGCGGCTCACACCCAAAATCAACGGTGGATGCAATCTCACTGGCTCTCCACTCCGCTCTGGACCACTTGGACAACAAAAACTCATATATCAGGCTGTTCTTCATTGACTACAGCTCGGCGTTTAACACCATCATCCCCTCCAAGCTGGTTACCAAGCTCTCAGATCTGGGTCTCTGTGTATCCCTCTGCAATTGGATCCTCGACTTCCTTATTCACAGACCACAGTCTGCCCGTAACAGCTCTACAGCAATTTCTAGGCATGGTAAACTACCTGGGAAAATTCATCCCAAACTTCAGCGAGCTGTCAGCCCCGCTGCGACAACTGACCCACAAGGATACACACTGGTCCTGGCACCAGCACCAGCAGAGGGCATTTGACTGCAACGACCAGGTTCAGGAATAGCTACTTCCCCACAGCCATCAGGCTATTAACCCTGACTCGGACAAAACTCCGATCATTAATAACCCATTATCTGTTATTTGCACTTTATCAGTTTATTTATTCATGTGAGTATGTATTTATATAATGATATATGGACTCACTGATCTGTTTTGAAATGCCTACTATGTTCTTTCTGCTGAAGCAAAGCAAGAATTTCATTGTCCTATCAGGGACACATGACAATAAACTCACTTGAACTTGAAACCCTCAAACAACTAATGTCTTGCGCCCCAACCCTCATATACTTTGATGCTGGGTTACCCGTCACCCTAACCTGTGATGCCTCCCAGTATGGACTGGGTGCCGCCTACCTACAAGACGACAGGAAGGGCCCCTGACCGGTCGCCTATGCCTCCCGTACGATGACCGACACTGAACAGCACTACACTCTAATCGAGAAGGACCTACTCGCGGTAACTTTTGCCTGCAAGAAATTCAAGGACTTCATCTTTGTCAACCCGATCACGATTGAAACCGACGACCAGCACCCGGTCAGTGTCCTCAATAAACCGATCCACACGGCACCAGCGCGTTTACAACGCATGATGATGGAAATACAGAAGTACGACATCAAACTAACCTACAAACGCGGTAAGGACATGCACTTAGCTGACACCCTCTCACGAGCACCTCGCCTAACCTGCGAAAACCACCTGTTTGATGATGAGCATGAGGGGTACACGGTAATGATGGTCTCCTGCCTTCTATCCGTGGGCTTAGACATCCTAGTGGCACAAACAACTGCAGACGAAACACTACAATCGCCAACTGCCGCTGGCAATCTGCCCATTCTACCCTGTCCGTGATGAACTGGTCATTCAAGACGGAATTATAATGAAAGACATATGTCAGTTATCCCGACTTCTTTTCGCAGCAGAAATACACTTCCAACATGCAAAAGGAATGTTTTTCTGGCCTGACATGGCTGACTACATTGTCGAGAAAGTTGCTGCCTGCCTGATCTGCAATGGCCTGACCCCGCACCAACAGAAACAACCACTTCTCCCGCACACCACACCGGACCTGCCCTGGTCCACAGTGGCAGCCGACATCCTTGAGTGGCACTGCAAACAATACCTGGTTCTAGTCGATTCCTACTCAGGATGATTCGAAATCGACCTGCTCAGTAGCCCGACCTCAGCCATGGTCATTCAAAAACTCACTTGCCACTTCTCTGTCCACGGAGCATCCCTCAAGCTTCTTTCAGACAATGGAACTCAATTATCCAGTCAGCTCTTCAAGGATTTCACGAAACGCTGGGATTTTCACCACACCACCAGTAGCCCCGAATACCCGCAGTCCAACGGCCTGGCCGAGCGCACGGTAAGAAGTGCAAAGGAACTAATGGAAGGCTCACACAGGGCCGGCTCTGGTGTCTATCTTGACCTACTCAACCTACGAAACATCGTCCGCGACCCTCTCCTGGGATCTTCGGCTGAACGACTCATGTCACGGCGAACCCGCTCCACCCTGCCGATGGCCAAGCAACTGCTAGAACCACCAGTTTGCGCGCCGTCGGCGATCCAATCCCAGCTCCAACACTGCCGCGACATACAAAGAAACTACTATGGTAAAACCAGCCCTCCGCTTCAACCGCTCAACAAGGGACAGGTTGCTCAGAGGCCACCTCGGTGTCGTTCTGGGGTCAATCGCGGAGCCACGCTCATACCTAGTCAGTGTTGACAACGGCATTTACCGACACTCCCGCCAACACCTCCTCCTGGTTAATGAACCAGCACCTTCCCGTCCTTACCCTGACCAGTCTGACGGTTTTCCCTCACGCTCTACGAATGACACTCCAGTGATTCCTCTACCGGGGCCAGCGCCATCCCTGCCTTCCCCGGTGCCCCCATCTCCACCGGTGTCTTCTCCTCCGCGTTCATCCGATAAGGGACTTGCTTCCTTAGAGAAGGATGAGGTGCATGAGGGGTACTACCAGACATGTGCAGGTCGTGACTGCAAGCCAAACCCGCTGATTAGAAAGTTCACCGAACTGTGCATGACCCGTTTCGTTTTGTGTGCTCACATATGCACAATCATGTGCAAGTAAAATAAGGAATGCAAACACCTTATACCAGTGTTTTACAATATATACTCCACTAACCACTCTATATATGCTTTGCTTCTTTAAGAGGAAGGATGTAGATTTACCCTTATTAATCCATGCCATTTATAATCTCCACTACACATATATGCCTGCCACCCATTACATGGTAACGAACAAGGACACGGAGCTCTCAGAAGCCACGCTGAGCTGGGATTGCAATGGCTGGCAGTTTGAATGTTCTGTATTACTTAAGGAATAAAGACTAATGTTTCACCATGTATGTTGGCGTGGATCATTCACAAACACTGTCTTTTGATGAGAGAGGACATAATTAGAGTGCTCCGAGAAGATATTCTTGGCGGATCGTCCAGTGAGGCTGCATGGGTACAATTTAGAAATAGGAAGGGAATTATTACATTGATGGGACTGTATTACAGGGTTCCCAATGGTCGGTATGGATTAGTGGTACAGATATGCAGGGTGATCGCAGACAGCTGTAAAAATGCTTTAGTTTAGTTTATTATTGTCACGTGTACTGAGGTACCATGAAGAGCTTTCTTTGTTGCGTGCTATTCACTCAGCGAAAGGACTATACATAATTATAATCAAGGCATCCAAGGTGTACAGATACAGGATTAAGGGAATAATGTTTGGTGCAAGATAAATTCCAGTAATGTCTGATTAAAGATGGTCTCCAGTGAGGTAGATGAATCAGGAGGTATGTGTTTTAAAATTTCTGTACCACTTGCCTGATGTGAGAGGGGAGAAGAGAGAACGACTGAAGTGAGAGTCATCCCTGATGGCCTTGCCAAGACAGCGTGAAGTGCAGTCAATGGAAGAGAGGATGGTTTGCGTGATCGTCTGGGCTACGTCAACAACTCTCTGCAATTACTTGCAGTCTTGGATGGAGCTGTTTACAAACCATGCTGTAATATTTCCCAAAAAAAATACTTTCCATGGCGCATATATTGAAATTGGTGAGAGTTGTCGGTGAAATGCCAAACTTCTTAAGCTTTCGAAGGAAGTAGAGGCACTTTCTTGGACATTGCCTTGAGACAGCTGGATCAGGACAAATTGCTGACATTTATTCCTAAGAACTTGAAACTTTTAACTTACCTCAATGCCATCAATATATACCAGGGTATGTGTACGGCGGTGCTTTTGATGTCAATCACAATCTCCTTTGTCTTGTTGACATTGAGGGAAAGGTTGTTGCCTTGGCACCAGGTTACGAGGTTCTCAATCTCCTTCCTGTTTTGTCATTATTTGATATCTGGTCCACTGCTATCATTTGCAAATTTATAAATTCATTTGGATTGGTATTTGGCTGCAGTCGTGGATGTACAAGGAGTAAAGAAGGGGGCTGAGGATGCATCTTTGCGGGGATTCACTAGTGTTGAGGATTATCATAGGTGATGATTTGTCACCTATCCTCACTGATTGTGGTCAGAAAGCAGAATTGTAGTCTATGATTTGAAGTCTGACGTAGGTATCTCTCTTATCCAGATCTGCGGATAGTATTAGTGAGAGATTTCAACTTCCCTAATATTGACAGAGTCCCCTGTCACCTCAAGCGGTTGGACAGAGTGGAATCTGTTAAATCTGTTGAAGAAAGCTTTCATGATCACTATATAGAGGACCCTACTGGAGAGGGCACAACATTGGACCTCCTCTTGGGGAATGAGGTTGGGAAAGTGACTGGTGTTAGGGGGAGCACTTTTGAACCTGTGCTCAACTAATATTCTATTAGTTTTAAAGTAGAAAAGGAGAAGCATAACATTAACCTACAAGTTAAGGTCAGAAATTGGAACAAGGCCATTTTTGGAGGCATTAGACAGAAGTTTGCAATGGTTGAATGGGAGAGTGCAGGTAAGTGCACAGCTGCTCAATGGGAGGCTTTCGTAAGTGAGAGAGCAAGAATACAGGAGATTTATCCTCTCTTCTCATTGATTGTGGTTTGTTAGTCAGGAGTCGAGGATTCAGTTGCAAAGATGCATGCTGACTCGAAGTTCCCAGAGTTTGGAGAGGAATGTAATTATTACATTCCTAATGTAATAAAAATGAACTGCAGATGCTGGTTTATACCAAAGATGGACACAAAATGCTGGAGTAATTCAGCGGGGCAAGCAACATCTCTGGAGAAAATGGACAGGTAACATTTGGGGTCGGGACCCATCTTCAGACCTTCTTCAGTATTCTGCAGTCCCGACCCGAAATGTCACCTGTCCATTTTCTCCAGAGCGCCTGCCTAACCATCCTGAGGAATATGGATAATGTGGACACTCACCGTCTTTCTCCTCAGGTAAAAGATTCCAAAACGAGAGGGCTTAATGTGAGAGGGGAGATATTTTAGATAGAGCTCAGGGGCAATTTTTGCACTCGGAGGGTAGTCCCTATCTGGAATGAGCTGCCAGAGGAAACTGCAGAAGTGGATACAATACGACTTTTAAAATGCATTTGGACAGATATGTGGATAAAAAGTGTTTAGAGGGCTATGGGCCAAATGAGGGCAAATGGGGACCAGCCCAGTAGGTTACTTGTTTGATATTGGCAAGGTGGGCCAAAGGGCATGTTTCCAAACTATACAGTTCTGTACCTCTGTGACAGTATCTGACGTTTGAGCGAGAGCTTCATGATAACCCTGTTGAGTGGTGATGGGGACCACAGAGGGTGTCACCAACGTCTTTGTGCTCACGGGCACCTATCAATCACATGAAAATGGCTCCAGCCCCTCAATTACTCAAAAAGCTTCCATTCTTTTAGCCCTTAATACAATTTGCTTGAAAGACAGTTGCGTTCGGTGCACATGGTGCACCCTGATCCCCTGACAGCAACAGTTTACAATTTCACTGTCTGAACAACATGTAAATACCTTAAACAAATCTTTTCAAAATCTCTGATATTGAATTAATTATTTTTGCCTTCATATCTATGGATTCATTTCAAAGAATCCAAGGATTTTGAAGAGAGACTAGTTATGGTACTGGTATTCACTGCAGACTGGAAACTCCAGCGGTAGCATTGCATTATTGATTTAGTTGTCAAATGGTTTCTGATATCTTCCTGTTGAAGTGTTAGCATTTGGCATAGAACAGAGAAAAGTGCTGACTCACTTTTAATCTAAATGTTTGGTGGGTGAAAAATGGAAGTGAAAAGTGAGGAGGGGGGGAGAGGCATGGGCGAGGAGAGGAAGGGAGGGAGCAGTGTACGCAATCCATCAAATACACTACAGCATTGTGCAAAGGCTTATTGACAACACCTCCCAAAACCATGACCTGTATCACCGATTTGTACCACCGAGGAGAAGGCTGCAGTCACATGAAAGTGCCATCAATAATAGGATCAACCGCAAGTTGCACACTATTATTTTTTGCATCTCAATTGTTTTTCCTTCATTTTCTCAGTCCTGCAACTCCCTATTGAAGAGCGCTGTGGGATTAACTGTACCACGTTGATTGCGGTGATTCAAGGCAGCATGCCAACATTTATTTTTGATGAGGGATGGACAGTGAATCCTGAATTTATCCCTTTTCAGTGTCGGAATAAAGGAAACGATATTCTCATGCAGTTCAGAGTCCAGCCATCTGAAATTATCGATAGGAAGTTATGGCAAGTATTTTTAACCCTGTATGTTGGTGCTGCACTCACCCTGAAGTGTGGAGCATATTCATCATGCGTCTAGATTTGCCCCTCGAAGAAGGTGGGAAAGGTTTGAAGAGTCAAGTTGAGTTACTTGCTGCATGATACTTGGCTTCAAAAAACCCAGTGCCTTGTTTTGTCAGATTGGAAAAAAAACCCAAGAGCTTGTGGTTTGTCATCAATCATTGGATCTGATTTAAAGTTCAGGTTCTGTGACTGGCTGGGGTCCACTTATTCCAGGCGTTTATGAGCGGTGGTCAGATTTGCATCATCCTGATGTGGATCCTACATTAGGGAAGTGAATCCAGCCGAGGAACATGGAGTTTTTCAGATTTTTTAATCTTTTGTTGAGGAGGGGGTGTTTGGCGATGTTAAAGGTATTGTATTATTGTCACACATGTCAGATGTCACAGTATCTTACTTCAAAGGTGGAAGATCTTCTGCCCATTGCCGTCAGCCCATATACAACCCTGCAAATCTTCGGGCCTCTATAAAATTGTCCAAGATTTACTACTACTGCTCACGTTAATTATTTTTTTATATGATGCATGATTCCTCTACAATCTCCCCTTTGATTCCATCTCCCTCCTCCTTTAAAAACCAACTTTTATCCTCTTCTATTTCCAATTCTACCTTCAAGATTTAACCGTTAAGGCAGCATGGATGGTCATGTTGCTCTATTCTGTCAGCTACTTTGAGTAAGTCATAAAGCTACAAGTCGTTATGGTATTTATGTCAAATCAGCTGGTTCAATACTAGCTGCTTTACAACATTTGGGATATTTCCAGGCCTAGGTAACGATGAGTATTTTAGCTCTGATAAAGTGGAGAGGTTCTTGTTCATTTAATCTGGTGGTATGGGTTCGCTCAACATGCAAAGTAGCATGGCAATTAGGACAGTAATAATCTAGCTGTCTGGACTGATGATATGAAGATAAAGATATGAAGATAAATTCTGTGAAAGGATCACCCACTGGATGGTACAGGGTTGATCAGTGACATTTTACTTTACTTTGAAGAATGTGTAATGTCCTTCCAAAGCAAGCCATTAATCACAGGGCAGTATAGTTGAAACCAGTAAGTTATGTACTGTTAAATTATGTGATTACACAGGAGGTAATGAATCCAAAGAATTGGAGGGATAATATGTGGTTATCACTCTTAGATTGGAAAGATGTCACATCTATACTTGGAAGTGCTACAGTACTGTAGATGGGACATCTGGGCGGGTGAGATACATCTGTAAGATATCTGAGATACCTGGCCTCTATTGAGCTCCTTGGAGATAGCAGTGAAAGCTTGCAATGCAGGCATACAATGTAAATATTTGGTACAGTCAGGAAAGACTTGGTGTGTTAAACATACTTAACCAATCCACCCTCATGAACACAGGGTAGGTGTGCAAAGATGTGTGTGGCTAACATGCTTAACCAAACTACTTCATGGACCCGTGATAGGCTGTGGATATGGAGCATGAGGCAATGAACATGGCAAGCATATTCAAATATCTCAGCCATTGATGCGGTAGATAGAGCAGACTACCAGAGAAGATGATATGATGCAGTGAATGATTTGGACAGGATGGAAGAAAATACAGCATGGGGTTGAACCTGATCTCAGGCTATACTCCCACAGGAGGGATGAGCTGGGCACTCATGGCGAACTGCCTCGTTCCCAAGCCAGTGTCCCAAGGCTAAGTGTCCTCATTCCCAAGCCAGAGTGCATTCATTCTTTACATCTGGGGAGATGAAAGTAGTTTCTTGTGCAGAGTGAGATGAAGTACGATAAGGCCAGGAATAATGCGGTGTTGAAGAATTATGTGTGGAAATGCAAGGTTATTGAATGGAACCAGCCAAAGAAAGCGCTTTCATTAAATCACTTACAAACTACGAGCAAATCAGATTAGATCTGTCTCATTTACCTGGTGACGTGATTATTTTTCACATACCTGGGTGAAAGATTTATTTGAGTACACCCACTATTTAATGATGCTTCGCAACCTCGAAGCACAATGTGTGAAACATAGGTACTGATGTCACATTATCAACTGCAACCACTTTCCTCACATCACCATCAACGTTCCAAAAAAGACGTGCTGGTCTCGATCTCCAATTACTTTTCACACATGGACACTTTGTTCATTGAACATTTTCACCCCACCCCACTTTCTTTGTATAGTGCATGGTTCTCTCACCAGCCCCGCCTTGCTCAATTCTAGCTCACTCCTGCACACACCAATAGTTTTTTCCTTAGTTAGCCCCTTCCTTCTTATATTGTTAATTACGACCATTTCCCAATCTTTTCTGATTGGATTATTTTATATTCCCCAACCCACTCTCTGCTGCTCCTTCCCCCTACTCCAATAACTCCTCAGATTGCAGCAAAGGCTTGATTGGGTCACTGAACCACCAAGCCTGATTGCTTAAAGTAGCACCAAACTTTCAGCTCTAAAAACATAGTCACTAGTATGCCCAAGCCCTCATATGCAAGTGAAGTTTTTCAGGGGAATGTGTGAAATTCACTTTTGTGGGCTTGCATGAGTTTCTGTGGAATAGTTTTTTAAAAAGCGTAGTTTCCCTGGTGATAATGCCATCGTTCCCTCGAGTGAATAGGAAACCATTATTAATCTGGCTTTATCTGAAATCCTTGAAGCAGCATTCATTTACCAAGTCGCTATGATCTGAGCTGCAGACTCCAAGGCAGTGGAATTCTAAATATTGGTGTTCCATTAATTGACAGCAAATGCTCAGTGTAGAGCATTGCAAAACTCCTAAAACATTATATGTGTGGCAGATTGTCCACTGCTAATGAGGCACTGTTACACAAATTAGAAGTAAGTTTAATGAGAGGATGTATTCAATAGATTTTGCATAAATGATACTCCCAATTGCAGTCTTCTGGAGTAGTCTGAGAAACCCATCATTATACTGGTTAATTGCAAGACAATGCATAGCACAGTGGTCAACAAAATAGCCAGCCAAATGAGCAATGTGATGTGCAGCTTTAAATGAATACACAATATCCAAAGTCCCATCACACTATGCTGACTAGATCTAGTTTAAATTGTCATGGTATTAAAAAATTATCATCCTTGTTTTCAAATCCCTGTATAGATTCGCAACTTCCTGTTTCTGGAATATTGTCCGGTGCTCTTCCAAATTTAACATTCCCATGTTTATCCAATTTTGGCTTCTTGAATTTGGACGTATCTATCGGTAGCCTTGCTCTCTGCTGTCGAGGTTCTATATTCTGGAAATGTTCTCAAAATCTTTCCACCTTTTTCCTTTAAGACACCTTTTAGGTCAAACCTCTTTGGCCAGCTTTTGCATAGCTCTCTTAAAATGTATTTATCTGCCACATTTAGAATGTTTCGTCCGACAAAATACCCGTTAAGCATCTTGCAAAGTTCACCAGGTTAACAATAGTTTTAATCTAAATTGATCTTAAAATTGGAATTAGGTAAATAAATTAGGAATAGCCTGGGCTTTTACTCCCTGAACACTGAAGCAAAGGGAGGCCAGTTGTCTTGGTGCAGTCTTCAGTCTGTAAATTAACGTAATATGCGTTCTCTTGTTGCATTTTGCCTTCTTTCCCAGTCCAAATCCTACTGTCAACCTGATATTTCTCTGAGCCATCATACTTTTTATGTGCTTTGTACCTTAGTGACCTTCAAAGAGCTTCTACATTTTGTATAACATCCATAAAACATGGACCGAATGTCCAGAGTTACTCAGTGGCAAAATTCCCCGTGCCCTGGTTCACAATGCAAATGCATTCAGTCATCGCACAACTCATCATTCTGGATCTGCCTCTGCCACGCACTGAGCTGTGCAGTGCAGTTTGGCACTGTGGCACAGGAGGGAATAGATGGTGACTTTAATATGACATTCTGCTGTTATAAATCCAATTTACTACTACCAAAAATAATAGTGTCCGCCACACCTAATGCACATCAATGCACCCCTTTCAGCAATATAACTTTTGTCATTACCTAGGTCACTTCCTGCTCTTTGAGTGATAATATGCTAAATCTGAGGGTGATCAAGCAAATAAAATTGGATGAGCTTGGGGATCACGGGATGATAGGCCGTAGGTGCAATCAGGTCCTCTGATCCCGCTAACCACTCCTCAGTTATCCCTTCTAATCCAAGTGTCCCAGACCAAGACACTGTGCACTGAAGTCGGTGTGTCAGTACAAGCCATTGGATGAATGGAGACCTTGACTGGACCTTCAAGCTGCCAACTCTCCAAGTTGGGGCACAAAGTGCTGGTCCAACTCAGTGAGTCAGGCAGCATCTCTGGAGAACATGGATAAGTGACATATCGGGTTGAGATTCTTCAACTCTCCAAGTATTATCCTTGATTTGTTAGATTAGGTTCTTGATAAGTACAGATGTCAGAGGTTATGGGGAGAAGGCAGGAGAATGGGGTTAGGAGGGAGAGATAGATCTGCCATGATTGAATGGTGGAGTGGACTTGATGGGTTGAATGGCCTAATTCTGCTCCCATCACTTATGATCTTATGATCTATCCCAATGCTAACCTATCGACCATCCATGAATTCTGTGAGTTAATCCCAGAAGTAGTTAGAAATAATGGTTTTTATTATGATTTATTTAATGCTTTCTTTGGAAATTGGTAATGACATTTTACCTGTATTAAAAGCACAATATAAATAAAAGTTGGTTTGGGAAAGAAGAGATTCATTAAAGATATTGGAATATGTTTATGGTTTTAAAAGCTTGTGTGAATTTTAACTTTCGCTCAATACAGCAAGGAGGGTAAACGAGTAACCTGGGAGATGTTTGCCACAGGAACCTTTCATTGGGATAATTGACAAATTACCTGTGTTTTTTTGCTCAGGTATGCACTGGTACAGTGAACTAGCACCTCTTACAGCACTGAATCGCTTCTGCTTTATGCATACCAGGACTGTTATGTCTCCAAATAAAGCACTGCTAATTCATAACCATCAGAAATTTTCAGTACTGGTCCTGGTATCTAATTGGTTGAATTCAGTTTTTTTGTAATTCGGTGGAAACATTTCTGGCCGATTTGTAAAATCGCCAAGTGGGACAGGCCCTTTAAAGTAGCAGGCTATTGGTAACTAAGAGTCACTCCTGTGGACTGAGATCTGGTGCTGTCAAGCCTCGTGTTCCATTTGAGAATGATGCATTCTGCACGACTCAATTTCAAATTTTCCAGCTTTAGAAAACTCACTTTGTTCTGTTTGTACTGACTAGTTTTGCTTCCATCCTTTTTTTTTTCCCATTTCCATTTTTTCTGCATAATCAACCTACACAATGTTACACAGATGGTACCAATATTAAGCATATGCTGCTTAATATTATCCTAATATTACCTGCCCCATTGTTTCACCCTATCTGAGAAATCCTCTTGCTCCACCCATCACTCTCCTCCACTTTCTACGTTACCTTGACTAACCTGACCCACATGAACTTTAAATGATTTTCTTATCATTTTTATGTAGCCAAAGAAACTGTTGCAGTCTGTTACAATTATTGGATAACTTAGTGTTCTACTTTTCCTTTCTTTGTCAATTTCTTAATATTTCATTACTGAATTCTGAGCAATTCTCAGGCTTACTCAAGGCTACATACTTAGCCCCTGCTCTACTCTCTTTACACCCATGACTGTGAGGCTAATTTGAGCTCCAATTACATTGGTGGTGCAGCAGTAGAGTTGCTGCCTTTCAGCAGCAGGGGCCTGGGTTCGATCCTGACTTTGGGCGCTGTTGTACGTTGTTTGCACGTTCTCCCCGTGTCCTGTATAGGTTTTCTCTGGGATCTCTGGTTTCCTCCCACACTCTAAAGGCATCCAGATTTGTACACTAATTGACTTGGTAAAATTGTAAATTGTTCCTAGTGTGTGAAGGATAATGTTATTGTGTGTGGGGATCGCTGGTCTGTGCGGACTCAGTGGGCCGAAGAGATCTTTCTGCGATATTTTTCTAAACTAAACTAAACTAATCTATAAATTCACCGACAATACCACTATTCTGGATTCTTAAGGAATTGGACAGGCTAGGTACAGAAAAAAATGTTCCAGATGTTGGGGGAGTCCAGATCCAGGGGTCACAGTTTAAGAATAAAGGGTAGGCCATTTAGGACTGATATGAGGAAAAACTTTTTCACCCAGAGAGTTGTAAATCTGTGGAATTCTCTGCCACAGAAGGCAGTGGAGGCCAATTTGCTGGATGTATTCAAGAGAGAGTTAGATATAGCTCTTAGGGCTAACGGAATCAAGAGATATGGGGAGAAAGCAGGAACAGGGTATTGATTATGGATGATCAGCCATGATCATATTGAATGGTGGTGCTGGCTCTGAAGGCCAAACGGCCTTCTCATGCACCTATTTTCTATATTTCTATGTATCTATGTTGACCAACGGTTGAAGCTCCAAGCAATCCCTGGCAAAGGGATCGCGGGCTCTGCGATGTTAAAGTCCGGTAGGCTCCCTGCGGTGGAGCTCTTGAAGTCAGTCTCCAGCAAAGGCCGCCAACCCACGATGTTAAGCCGCAGTGCAGACGGAAATACGATACGGAAAAAAATCGCATCTCCTTCAAGGTAAGAGATTAGAAAAAGTTTCCCCCAACTCCCCCCACCCCCCAGATAAAACAAGCTAAAGGACACTAAAAACATACATTTAACATATACTGTAGTATTAAACACAAAGAAGGAAGGGACAGACAGACAGTTTTACATGTAAACTTGTATTTGTGTTGGTGTTTTTGCATTTTTGCCTGTGTTCAGTGAAAACACTGTTCTTGCCCCAGCCAAGTTAATGATTTTGGAGATGTGGGATGTTGGGTGTATTCATTTAAACATAAACAAAAGGATTTTCTATGAGGGAATTCCGTGAAAGATACAATATGTTTAACAATTAGTAAAGGTGGGTTAAAGGCAGTAAAAGTAGTAAAGGCAGAGTTAACTATGCTAACTAGTTCATAAATAAGTGAGGCTCCAAGAAAACTGATCTGTTATCAGGCAATTGAATTGAACAGTCCTTTCATCAGCTGGAGTGCGGACCTAATCTCCTATCTCATTGGAGACCATTGAACTATCTTTAATCAGACATTATTGGACCTGCACTAAATGTAGTATCCTTTATCCATGCACTGTGGACAGCATGGCTATAATCGTGTATTGTCTTTTCTTTCATTGGATAGCAAGCTTTGCACTGTACCTCGGTACACGTGACAATAATAAACTAAACTAAACTAAATAAAACAAATAATTTATAGTGGAAATTGATACCAAGCAAAACTGGAAAATATTGGTACCTACTACTCCAAAGAAGGTCCCAGTGCCACTTAATCTTTGCAGTCGCAATTGGTAACATTGATTCCATTCGCCCTCTCTGCAGTTTAAGTGGTGGTTATTTGGTTTGTATGGAGTTTTACCTTTTGCTTCTGATTATCATTAGGGGTCCAGAGTGTGGGCATCTCTACTCAGGGGAGTAGGCGATAGTTAACAACTCTGGGTTGGGATCCTTGGTCCCAAGAGCTATCAGTTGACGAAGTATTGGTGTTGGAGTGCGAAGAGTATAGAAGTGAGATCGACCGATTAACCAAATGGTGCCAGCATAACAACCTGGCTCTCAACACCAGCAAAACCAAGGAACTGATTGTGGACTTTGGAAGGGGTAGGATAGGGACCTACAATCCTGTTTATATCAATGGTGGTCAAGAACTTCAAATTCCTGGGCGTGCATATTTCCGAAGATCTTTCCTGGTTCCAGCACACTGATGCAATTATAAAGAAAGCACATTAGCGCCTCTACTTCTGAGAAAATTACGGAGAGTCGGTATGTCAAGGAGGACTCTCTCGAACCTCTACAGGTGCACAGTAGAGAGCATGCTGACCGGTTGCATCGTGGCTTGGTTCAGCAACTTAAACGTCCAGGAGCGGAAAAGAATGCAGAAAGTTGTGACCACTGCCCAGTCCATCATCGGCTCTGACCTCCCCATCATTGAAGGGATCTATTGCAGTCGCTGCCTCAAAAAGGCTGCCAACATCATCAAGGACCCACACCATCATGGCCACGCACTCATGTCTCCATTGCCATCAGGTAGAAGGTACAGGAGCCTGAAATCTGGTACATCCAGGTTCAGGAACAGGTACTTCCCCACAGCCATCAGGCTATTAAACACAACATCAAACAAACTCTGAACGATAACAGCCTATTGCACTTTATCTGTTTATTTATGTGTACATATGTGGTCTATGGTATACACGCTAATCTGGTCTGTATTATGCCTACAATATTCTGTTGTGCTGCAGCAAGCAGGAATTTCATTGTCCTATCTGGGACACATGACAATAAACTCTGTTGACTTGACTTGACTTGAAGTCATATCACACTCTTGGGATGAATTTTCCTTAAAAAGGACATAAAGTGCTGAAGTAACTGGGCGGATCAGGTAACATACCTGGAGAGTTACTCCAGCACTTTGTATCTTCTTTTGTAAACTAGCAACTGTAGTTCCTTATTTCTCCAGACTTCCTTACTGATTTATTATTGTTACGTGTGGTAAGATACAGCAACAAAACTTTGTTTGCATGTTATCTAGGCAAATCATATCATACATGAGTGTATCAGGTTAGTGAAAAAGAAGCAGAATACTGAATATAGAGTTACAGCTACAGAGAAAGTGCAGATTGAATACAATTGCAAGGAAGGACTGCAATGAGGTAGATTGGGAAATCAGGAAATCATCCTTAACATTTTAAAGGTCTGATAGCCATTCTTGCTTCTGGTGGTATGTTCTGCCAAGCTTTTGTAGCTAATATGTGATGGGAAAAGGGAGAAGAGAGAATGACTAGAGTGAGTGCTCCTTGATTATGTTTGTTGCTTTACTGGGGCAATGTAAAGTGTGGACGAGTCTATGGGGGGGGGGGGGGGGGGGAACACGTTGACAACTCTGCAATTTCTTGCAATCTAGGGCAGAGCAGTGGCCAACCCCAGTTGTGATGCTTCCAGATAGGAAGCTTTCTATGTGATCTGTAAAAAATCGAAAATTCATAAGAGACATTCCAAATGTACTTAGCCTTGTGAGCAAGTAGAGGAGCTGGTGTGCTTTCTTGGCCAGAGCATCAATGTGGTTGGACCAGAGCAAATTGTTGGTGTTATTTATACCTAGGAACTTGAAGCTCTTGGCCATCTCTGCCTCAGCACTATTCGCAGACTGGGGAAGAGGTCACTGCTGTAGCACCAATATAGATCAAGCATCTACTCATCTTGTCACTGATCAGTGTCTGGATTCTATAAGCCTTTATCATTCGTAGTGATGACATTATCAGATAAATGGAAAAAAAAACAACTGGTTCAATAAGAAAGTCTTTGTACGTGTGATTCTGTGCACTCAGCAATCTGACTCAGTTAAGGAAAGCAATAGATGATAATCAACAATACCAATACCCATGAAAGAATAAATAAAATATAGTAAGAAAATGCTGAGTATGGTGTATATTCTTCAATGAAACATCAGGCCTCAAATCAAGCTTCAACCTAGTATTTAATTTTTCTTTACCTGGATTTAAAAAACTTTAAGAGAAATATTCTTGATTTAACCAACTAATAATGCAAGAAAATAGAGACACAAGAGATTGCAGAAGCTATAATTGTAAGCAAAGAACCAAAGTGCTGGAGGATCTCTGCAGGCCAGGCAGCATCTCTGGAGGAAAATGGACAGATGGCATGTTGGACTGGGACGTTACCAGAATAAGGATGGATCCTGATCTGAAACATCGCCTGTCCATTTCCCTTGGAATGGTGTAGATCTGGTTTGGAGCGTAGCATGTGGTGCTGCAAATAGTGCAGTTGTCCCTCAACTCCAGTGATTTAGGTTCAAGTTGGGGTTCCGATATCCTCTGCATGGAGTCGACATATTATTCTGTAGCCCACGTGGACTTCCTCCAGGTACTATTGTTTTCCTTCAATATCCCAAGGACATGCTCAGTTTTAACAAAATTGGCTTCTGTTTAATTAATATTGAAATTTTGGAAGGGAACATTATCCCCCACAATTAAAATGTGGACAGTGGAAATGTTGGAGACGTTGCATTTGGAAAGAATCAGATTTGTCCTAATGGACAAATACGAACTCTTTGAACAGATATGGTCTCCATATACAGAATATTTGAAGGGGTAGCTGTTCTTGGCATCACAACTCAATGGGTACCCGGCAGGATCAGATGAAAATAACTTTCTGTTTGTCTTTTTGATTTGTATACATGTCTCTATTGATATTGCTATTTGAAATTGTGTTATTCACTATTAAGATGTATACTATAATCTCTTTTTTAAAAATATATATATAATACTTTGTTTTAATTAAATACATATAACAAGAATATATACATTTTTTTTCTTCTCTTTCTCTTCTCTTTCTATATCAAAATTATTATTTAATCACTACTCTTATTGATTAAAATCTATTCTTTTCTTTTTCTACTTTCTAAAAATATAGAAGTTTATAAGAATTACTTGTAACATTCGTATACTTATTGAAATAAGTTGGTTGTGTATTTGAAAAGTTGTTGCACCGTTGTTGATGGATTACTTATAAAAATATTATTACAAAATTGGCTTCTTTAAATTAACTTTGGTTTAGGTGGTTTGTGAAATAATTCAGGGTGGGGTAAGAGATTGTGGTGTTAATGGGCATGTGCGGGAGAATGGGATACAGAAAATGCAGGAGAAAGGGATTGTTTGAGAGCTGGCAAGTGACCTTCTTGCCAAAAGAAAATATAAAATGAGGATAAATATATGGAAAAGTATGTAAAATTATCACATTGAGCAATCACCTTAAGCCAAGAGAGATCCTTGCTATTAACTCGGGAAATTGCCTCTTGTGTTAATAGATTCCTTACTATAATATTGCAGAAGGAAATCAAATGCAAAACTTGGTGATCTCAATAAGAAACTTGGTTTTATCAGAGACTAGGCTACTTTCAAAGCTCAGAAGCTATTGCTCAGATCACAACCATTCCTTTCATTTTTGGATATTCTTTGATTGTTATATGTCTTACCTAAATGAAACATGGTATTGTACCATTGTATTATTACTGGTGACAATGATTCTGCCAATATTTTTTACACTTCCTCGTGACTTTTTCAATACTTATCTAGTTACAATCCCCTTTTCCTTATCTCAACATCCATCTTTCATTTCATCTCTCCTGCCATCCACACCACCACTGGCTTTTTTTGTTTCCTCCTTCCTTCTCTCCCCTGCCTCTATACTCAATTCATTCACATTCTATATCTTAATTTTACCCACTTCTGACAAAGGGTTATGTAGTAAGAAAAGTACATGTAGCAAGAAAGATCAAGTTCTATTGGTGCTGAGCATATATAAGAAATTCTGCTTTTATTGCAAGTGTTTCCCACACTTAGATCTTTAGAGACTAAATCCTATACCAAGTGTGAATTGATGCTAATTTATCCTGAATCCTGAATACCTTTGAACAGCACCAGTGTGTAAATCCCTGTGTAATTTGGGAAGTGACCCAAATCAAAACAATATGATCATGAATTGTACTGGGATGGCAGGTCAGTGTAACACCAATGCTCATGATGATCCATCAGACTGGTGATCATTGTTTACAAAACAAATCAAAGATGGTGTTAGTGCATCAGATGAATAGTTTTATACGAGTGATGTTGTATGTTTGGTTGATCCCCTGTGAAAGGAGTTCACATATGTGGTTTCTGGTGGATATATATATTGCTCTCCAGTAATCTGGAGGGCTGAGTCAGTTTATAATTGTGGCTTTCCATTTCCTTCATAATATAGCAAGGAGAGGTCATAGAGTTATACAGCACAAACACATGCCCTGTGGCCTAACTCATCCATGCTAACCAGAATGCTCCACCCAAGCTAGTCCCATTTTCCCGTACCTGACCCATATCCCTCTAAATCTTTCCTAATCAAATCCCTGTGTCCAAATGTATTGTAAATGTTGTTATTGTCTTGGCTTCAACTACTCCCTCCGACAACTATTTCCATATACCCACCATCATCTGTGTGACAAATTTGCCCCTTAGTTCCTCTTAAATCTCTCTCCTCTCACCGATGGCAGAGCAGGCTGTTTGTATTGATATTGTATAGATAGATAGATTCTCAATTAGTATAGATGTCAAGGGTTACGGGGGAGAAGGCAGGAGAATGGGGTTAAATGGGGAAGATAGATCAACCATGATAAAATGGCGGAGTTGACTTGATAGGCCGAATAGCCTAATTTTGCACTTATGAACCTTAAACCTATGCCCTCCAGTTCTTGATCCCCTACCCTGGGGAAAAAAACTGCATTTATCCTATCTATTTCCCTCATGATTTGAAGCACATCGTCAAGATCACCATCAGCCTCCACTCCAAAGAGTAAAGTCCTCGCCTGCCCTATCTCTCCCTGCAACTCAGGCACACATGTGATCTAATCTTCTGAAACAATTTACCTTGTGGAGCCTTATGAAAGGCCTTGCTAACATCCGTATAGACACATCTTGATGCATCAATGATATGGACGAGGGGATTGAAGACTTTGTGGCTAGGTTTGCGGATGATACAATAATAGGTGGAGGTGCAGCTAGTGTAGAGAAAGCAGGGACTCTGCAGAAGGACTTGGACAGGTTGGGGGAGTGGGCAGAGAAGCGGCAGATGGAATATAGTGTAGCAAAGTGTGGATTCATGCATTTCGGTAGTAGGAATAAAGGCGTAGACTATTTTCTAAATGGGGTGTGATTCCAGAAATCGGAGGTGCAAAGGGACTTGGGAATGCTGGTGCAGGATTCCCCAAAAGTTAATCTGCAAGTTGAATTGGTAGTAAAGAAAGCAAACTCAATGCTAGTTTTTTATTTCAAAAACAGGGATGTAATGTTGCTCTACAAGGTGCTACTAAGGCTGCATTTGGAATATTGTGAACAATTCTGGGCACCATATCTGAGGAAGGATGTGCGGGCTCTGGAGTGGGTCCAGAGGATGTTTACAAGAATGATTCCAGGAATGAGTAGGTTAACCTATAATTAGCGTTTGTCGGCACTGGGCCTGTACTCGCTGGAGTTTAGAAGAATGAGGGAGGACCTCATTGAAACATACAGATTAGTGAAAGGCTTGGATAGAGTGGATGTGGGGAGGCCTCAGAATTAAAGGACATTCTTTTAGGAAGGAGATGAGTAGAAATTTATTTTGTCAGAGGGCGGTGAATCTGTGGAATTCTTTGCCATCTGTACTATTGAATGATGGCAGAGCACAGAACTACATTTGCATTCTAATGCAGTTAGCTTATTTCTGGATGGATAAGTGGAAAAGCAACAGAACATTTGTTAACGTCGTCCCATTCGGTATCTTTACCTGATGGATAGGGTAATAGCTGATCAAATAATGGGTAAAGACTGGCTCAGGAAGCACTGAAAGAATGTGTTATCATTTTCTTTTTCCTCAAACCTGTTTCTGATTGAAAACCAAAGATATTAAAGGCAAATAATAATCCTATCAAATTCCTGCCATCCAAAGTGGGCTAGCCACCCTAACCACAAGAGGTGCAACACCTGTCCCTACACCATTTTACTCCCCCCTGACTGTTCCCTTCTACCCGCCATTCCTTCTTCAGCTTCTATGTTTCACTCCCCACCTCCCTTTCTTATCAGATTTCACCATTTGCACCCTTTTGTCTTCTCCAGTTGTCATATCGAGCCTTGTTACAATCTCCACCCTTTTCTCTCCCATCAGTCTCATTTTCCATTCAACCCTCCTTGATTTGAAATCACCGATCACTTGCCAGCTCTTGCCACACCCCTTCACCTCACCTCTTTCTACCAGTTATTTCCCCTCTCCCCCATTAATGTGAAGAAGGTAAAAACATCATCAGGCATTTCTCCACCACAGACGCCATATGACCCACTGAGTTCCTCCACCAATTTGTTATTTACAAAAACAAACACAAAGTGCTGGGGTAAGTCAGTGGGTAGGCAGCATCTCTGGAGAGCATGGACGGGTGATGTTTCAGGACAGGACCCTTCTTAAGACTGAAGAAGCATCTGCAGTTCCTTGTAACCCCAATGTGTTCTCTGCCCATCCTAATCTCTCCCTTCCCTGCATTTGAATCCATATACTTGTCAGTTAAGCACATCAGCTGCTCCTTCATGTACTGACAAAATGTTAGTGACAAATGTGCTGACAATTTCTGCCTTCACAAGCTGCAACTTCTCATCTGCGAGGTGAAAACCTTCTCCTTGTCCTCTCTTGGCCTTTTATCAAAGAACTTAAATCCATAGCTCTGGTTTATGATTACTGCTAAATGAATTTAGTCTTCCTATTCACCGTACCTAAACCATTTTAAACTTCAACTATACCATCCCTGTTCCAAGCAGAACAGCTCCAAGCTAGCAATCCTTCTTTGTAACCAAAGCTCTCCAGGTTGATAACATCATAATCAGATCAGAGAGTCATGGTTATACAACATTGAAACAGGTTCTTCGGCCCTACTTGTCGATGCCAGCCAAGTTTTCTGCCTGCATTTGGCCCATATCCCCATAAATCTTTTCTATCCAGGAATCTGTCCAAATGTCGACTGAACATTTTAATTGTATCTGACTCTACAACCTCCTCTGGAAGCTCATTTCACATATCCTATGTGGAAAGAATTGCTCCTCGGGTTCCGTTCAAACATTTTCCCCCCTCACCTTAAACGTGGGGTCAAGGAAAGAGCGTTCACGTCGCGACCCTGTTTTCACCAATCCTTCCACCACCACGTACAAGAAGCACAAGACAGACACCATCGTATGCAGATGCCGAGAAGTGTGTTTAGCTCTGGCTGAATGACTTCTAATCTTGTGTGTGGACTCGATAAGAAGAAGAAGACCTTAAACGTAAGGTGATAGACTTAGTAGACTTAATAGACTTAGATCACCATACCCTTGGAAAAAGACTGACCATTTATTTCATCCATGCTCCACAGAATTTTCTATACCTCTGTAAGGCCATCGCTCAGCCACCTGTGCTCCAGGTAAAAAAGCCACAGCCTATCTGTCTCCATATAATTCATACCTTCCAGTCCTGGTCATATATTTTTTAACTTTTCCACACCCTTTCCAGGTTAATGACATCCTTTCTGAAGGTGGGTGACAGTAACTGCACACAATACTTTAAATATGATCAGACTGATTCCTGGGATGGCACGATTTCCATATGAAGAAAGACTGGATGACTACTCGCTGGACACCAGAACAAGGGGTCACAGATGGCGAATCTGTGGAATTCTCTGCCCAACTAAGGGATCAGGTACAGGATCAGCCATGATGGCCTACACCTATTTTCTATGTTTCTATGTTTCACACTGTACTCATTGCCTTGGCCAATGAAGGCAAACATGCTGAATACCTTTCTCACTATCCTGTCCACTTGTGTCATCATTTTCAGGGAACTATGTACCTCTGGTTCTATCTGTACAACAACACTCTCAATGTCCTGCTATTTACTATGTGAGTCCTGCACTGGACAACCTTCCAAAATGTAACACTTAGCACTGCTCTGCATTAAATTCCATTGGCAATCCTTAGGCCACTATCATGCTGATCTAGATCTTGCTATAATCTTGGATAAACTTCTGCACTGTCCACTGCACCAACAATTTTGGTATCACCTGCAAACCTATTAGCCATGCAAATTACATACTCATCCAAATTGTTAATATAGTTGATGAACAACAGTGGACTGCACCAATATGTGTGGCACACCGCTGGTCACAGGCCACCGATTTGGATAAACAACTCTCCACCGTCACTCCCTGACTCTTACCCTTAAGTTAATTTTGTATCCAAGTTGCTCGCTCATCCTGAATCCCGTGTGACCCTTCCAATAATGACTAGAGCTGTACACAATACTCCAGCTGTGTTCTGATTAGTGTGTTATACAGTTCTGGCATGCCATCCCTGCTCGAGGAATATAAAGCAAGTGAGAAAAAATTCAAGCAGGCAATTAGAAGGGCCCAAAGGAGCCATGAAATGTCATTGGCAAGTTGGATTAAACAAAATGGGAAGGCTTTTTATATCTACATTAAAAAACAAGAGGTTTAGCTAGGGAAAAGATAGGACTGTCCGTGCTGTAATTGGGTTATATGGTTAGGAGGATAAAGGAGGGAATTTATGCTTGTAGGCAAAATGTGGGTGAGAAACTAAACAGGTATTTTGCTTCTGCATTCACCAAGAAGGATGTGGAGGATAGTGAAATAGTAAGATTAAACGAGGAATTACCAGTTTGAGGTTTGATCGTTATTTTATGAGGAGTTACAATGAGGGATTACGTGAAGAAGACCCACCTGGCGCATGCTCGGCATACTTCAAAGCAGCGGCGTGAAAAACACAGAACCAATAGCCGGAGTAAGATAGTAAGGCTTACATAGACTAGAACTACCAGATGATCATTTATTTTATGAGGGTTGGGAGTGGAGGGCACGTAATCCCTCATCGTAACTCCTCATAAAATAATGATCAAACTTCAAACTGGTAAGTTCTCGTTTAAACTTCCTATTTTACTTTGGAGTCACGTGAGTGACTACATGAAGATTTTGAAGCTCTGTGATTTTCATGCCGTAGATCATTCCATACGACACACTGCTTGAGTTTACACAGTAGTGAGTAAATAATATATATTGCTTGAAATTATGCAATAAATATTTTAATATTTTAATAATAATAATAAAAATAAAAGTAATAACCCCTCTATCCCTGGGGAAATTACAACAAATGATATGTAACAAAGCAAACAATTTGAACAGAACCCAACACAGCATGTGCAACCCTGGCACTGTGACAACAGGTTTATCTAGAAAAGTTCCTCTTTAGACCATCCTGTGGTCTCCAGAATTTGGTCGAGTGGCATGTCCTGCACCTTTGCTGCGGACATTGATACCGCCCTTGTGTAGTGAGATTTAAACACATCAGTGTCTACTCCAGTTAATCCAGAACCTGTTTATCCATCTAGAAATGGTTTGTACTGTCACTTTTTTATATGTTACTTGTGGGTAATGAACATTGGTGTCTCACAATCTTGGAGGCTCTTAATTCAATATATAATAAATCAGATAATTAACCACGCACAATGTTTAGTTGACAGAGTATGTTTTAAAGATTACATTGGTTCCAGCCTTTCTTGGCTTGCTTTGCTTTCTTAGATCATTGACATAAAACATCATTTTATCTACAGACAACTGCATACAATGTAACCGTAACATTTGTAATGTTTGTACTCATTGTGCTGATATTAATGTCATCAGCATAATCACTTTAAATATTAACTTCTGAAAAGACAGTGACGTAATTGGAGTCCATTGCCGAAGCAATGTGAGAACTATACTGACATCCCAGATTTCTGTACATTTGGGTTTGCTAGGATTTTATTAAAATTCCTCTCATAAATCGGGATATTAACGGATGACACCCGATAAATTGTCCTTCTGAAAATTGTCCTAAATAGGAGGACAAAGCACTCCGAGCTCCATTAATGGTGCTATAACTCAGGTGCAACATAGCAAAGAACTCCAATACATCCGATATGTTTGCAGTATGATAAAATATATCTGACTGCATACAAAATATTTCCCATTCCTTATATGAAACATATATTGTTTCTTAGTGCTATATCTCCAAACTGCAGTTATGACATCCATGGTCCTATCTGACATTCCATCAGAACCTGCAGATTAACAATTAATATGGTCATGTAATGGATGACTTCTGCTGTTACTGGATGTACCAACAATTACTGCACCTGAGATTTGTCATGAATGTCTGAATCATCAAAATGGCGAAAACATAAAAGACTATTCTTCCCCAATGTAGCGAGAATGCATCCACCGCTAATGCTCCTGGGTCTGGCTCCCATGAGACATATTTAGACCACTGGAAATTTAATCCAGACACAACAGATCAACATTTGGTACTCATACTGTCTGACAATCTTTTTTAAACTTTTTGAATTTTAACATTCATTCTGTATTGTCATTGAACTTTCGTGATCTGTTGTCTTACAACAATATTGTCTTCTCCCACAGCTGTGGTATTGTCTACTCGTAATTGAACATGTATTTGGAGAATTAAATCGTCTTGGACAGTCCATCAACCACCACAACTGGTGTCGCTGTCCTTGGCTCCCCATCCGAGAGCACTCCCATCAGTCTGTAATACCACTGAAGACTACTGAACAAGCACATTTTTACTTCTAGTAACTTGTGCAACATTGAGAATCCATCATTGCAATTCAGCTCAACCTTTTTAGTTGGTAACTGCATGGACCTAATCAATGACCTGCACGCTTTTTACGCTTATTCTCTGGTCTTTGCAGACTTTGATCATTTTACTTTACCACTATCACTTTATCAGTAACCGTATCTACTTCTTGGATGGTGGGATAATGTTTTT
Source organism: Okamejei kenojei (assembly GCA_035221665.1). Taxonomy (NCBI): domain Eukaryota; kingdom Metazoa; phylum Chordata; class Chondrichthyes; order Rajiformes; family Rajidae; genus Okamejei; species Okamejei kenojei. The sequence goes on from CM069132.1 coordinate 72,541,113, forward strand.
TTTGTTTGTTTTTTTTCCCCCCAAGACAAGTACAGGCATTTGTAACATCCCCAACCTTAATTGTTGGTAAAGTTACTGACATATCAACTGTATTAATGACAAATCCCAAATAATGAATTGTTTGGGATGCCTGTAACTTACATGTTGTTTGGATGTACAGAACCTTAGCCTTTCAATAGGCTTATGGTTGCTGAACCCAGTTCTTCAGCTGTCTCCCATTTACAATTAACATATCCTCTAGATAAGTCATTACAATGTGATTCTGAGCCTTCATTAACACCAGTGCTGGTTTCAGTAATTGTGTGAGCAATCTGAGGGCTGAATTTAACCCATTAGGTAATTCCTTCAGCTGACCCATCCAATTAATTTAAGTACCTGAATAATAAGGCATCTTTTTAGATCTAATAATAACCATATAGCAGCCTTGTGATAACAACTTTGTTACAGTGTTGAAGTGTACTTTAAAAAAAATGCCTATACTGAACTATAAATTTAAGTTCGTGAGTCCCAGAATGACTCTGCAACCCCCATACTTGTGTCTGGGATATATTATCTCTACCTGATGAGTTCCTGGTACATTCAAACACCAAGCCGATCAGATTTAATGCAGAATTACAAAACAATTGTAATCTTACAACCAACCAGAGGTTGTTTCCCAGAAATTCGACGTGTGATGGAATGACGTTTCTGTACTTCCGTAAATGAACCAGAAGATCTCCTTCTCTTAATATAGGGGTTCGTATTCAACCTGTTTGTTTTCTCAAAGCAGGGATGAGAAGTTTTATAAGGCAAATATCCTTAATTGTTTGGGCAGTTTTTCATCAATCATAAATTTGGTTATAGCTTGTCCACATAATCCTGCATTTTTGGGGTATAATGTTAGCCAAATGGCAATTTTCATACAATTGGGTTCGAATATGCATTGCAGAGTAACGCAAGCATGTCTTAAAAGTATTGGACATTATCGACCCATGTATGTCTTCCCCAAATGCAGTGATGCCAACTGAATATCAGCTAGAGGACATGCTGGAACACGTTTCCTGTCCTCGCATCGTTGCACTCATGGGTGCCCAATTACTGAGTTACTGTTGGTGTTTTATATATTTTTACTGTTTCAGTCATAACAGTTTCTTGGAGTAGGTGAGAAACCAAATAATGTTGGCCGCCAGGTTCATCCATAGCCTCACCAGTCCATACCAATATAGCAAAACCTGGTGCTGCATCGGGAACACCCGGAGCGTTTCTATTGTGCTCTGGTGTATACACATAAGTAGGGACACCAGCTTCAGGGTCAGTTTCATCCTGCCCTGGTACTCCCGAGTCTTTGCTCTAGGAGACTTCATCCAGACCTAAACAAGGCACTGGTGAATGAGATTCTCATTTTTCATAGGCACCATGTATGGAAACTCCTTTCGGAGCCTACCTTAGAATCTCATGGGCCTTAAACCCCTTAATTGTTTAGAATTTTGAGCATTTTATCTTGCTCTAAATACTTCATCCAGACCTATGTAAGGCACTGGTGAATGAGATTCTCATTCTTTATAGGCACCATACTCAGTGTATAGAAACTCCTTCGGAGCCTACCTTAGAATCTCATGGGTCTTTAGAACCCTTGACTGATTAGAATTCGGAGCATTTTATCTTGCTCTAGGGATCTCATCCAGACCTAACCAAGGTACTGGTGAATCAGAATCCTATTTTCATAGGCACCATACTCAGCGTATGGAAACTCCTTTGGAGCCTGCCTTATAGGAAGACATACCTGGGTCAAAAACCCTTGACTAAGTCAAGTGTGGAGCATTTTCTCCATTTCCAGCCTCCCCCACATTCTTGTCCTCCCTTGGAGGAGAGTTATTTCTTTACTGTTTTGTATTTGTGCATAAACCATATATGTTTAAAATTGTAATTCTGACAGCCACATTCAGCTTGCAGAATATTTCTATTAACCTCAGTATCACACAGGTTTATATACATTTCCATAAAGAAAACTGCATCTGGTAACATACTCAGAGCAGACTTTATTTTACACTTACTGGGTATGTGGAGCCGGAATTTAGCGCAGCCGTTATCTCCAAACCCGATCTAAATAGCGGTAAATAGCGGGAGCCGGCTTTTAAAGCAGCCCTTATGTCCCGATCCGATCTAAATCGGAAACTGGGGTTCCAGTTTAAACCGCAATACGTTCACTCTAGCTGGCACCGTATTTCGAGCCAGAGTTACAGAGTTTTAAAACTTTTTCAAAATACATCAGCACTCTAGCTGGCTCTGCAGACTTACAGAGTTTAAACCCACTAGCAAGAAAATTCAACAGCGACTTACCTGCGGGTTAAACTTACACTGGTGGAGGATCATTTAGAGCTATACCTCTTTTAAATACTGATCAAAAGATATTAACTAAAATATTAGCACAAAGGCTAAGCACAGTTATTAACAAATTAATTCACCCCGATCAAACAGGATTTATACCAAAACGATATTCCTCATATAACTTGAGACGGTTATTCAATATTATATATTCGAAAAGAGGTATTAAAAAAGATCTAGTAGTTATTTCGTTAGATGCAGAGAAAGCCTTCGATCAGGTGGAATGGTCCTATTTGTTTTCGGTTATGGAAACTTTTAAATTGGGAGAGAACTTCATTACTTGGATCAAATTATTATACACTAACCCAACAGCCAGAATAATAACAAATCAAATGCTATCAACTAAATTCAGTTTATCTCGAGGCTGTAGACAAGGTTGCCCTTTATCCCCACTACTGTTTGCACTTGCAATAGAACGGTTAGCTCAGAGGGTGAGATCACATCCTGAAATATATGGGTATGATACTAGAGATACTAAAAATAAAATTTCCTTATACGCGGATGATGTATTACTTTATATCACAAAACCAGAAATTAGTATCCAAAATTTGTTAAAATTAATAACTGAATTCGGATCTTTTTCAGGATATAGTATCAATTGGAATAAAAGTGAACATGCCAATAATGGTAAATAACTTACACATATTACAACAATTTCCTTTTAAGATAACAAACGAAAAAATTAAATATCTTGGAATTTATGTAACAAAAAGATTTGATTCTTTATTTAAATCTAACTTCCCACTATTATTGAATAAATTAAATAAGGACATTTTATATTGGAAAACTCTACCCATTTCAATGTTAGGTAAAATTAATGTAATAAAAATGATTTTTCTTCCACAATTATTATATCTTTTCCAATTAATTCCGATATATCTTCCTAAAAATGTCTTTAGGAAGGTGGACTCCCTAGCTACTGACTTTATTTGGGATTATAAGAGCCATAGAATAAATAAAAAACATTTATGTAAATTAAAAATAAATGGAGGTTTAGCACTACCAAACTTTATGTTTTATTACTGGGCAGTTAATATTAAAAATATGAATTTTTGGTTAGAAGAGGCAGATAACCAACTAATTTGGTTAAAAATGGAAAAAGAAGATTGTTCTCCTTTTGAAATCAGTTCAATAATATTTGCCAATATTAATTTAGGTAAGAAAACCTATAGTGAAAACCCTATAATAGAAAGTGGAACACGTATTTGGAAACAAATAAAGAAAACATTAAAATTGAAATAAGGGAATTAATAAGATTGGCGATCTCTACAGGGAAAACTCTTTCCTTTCATTTCAAGAATTACAACAAATTTATGGATTACATTCCAAAGATTATTTTAGATACTTACAAATCAGAGACTATGTAAAAGCAAACAGACAGGAACTTAGAAATAGAAAGACAGAAATTTTAGATGAATGTCTAAATAAACATCCGACCACAGAAAAAATGATTTCATATATATATAATATCCTATTGGAAAATGATGTCCCATTAACAGAAATATATAGACAATCATGGGAAAACGAATTAGGTCAAATTATAAGACCAGAAGTATGGGATGAAAGTTTACAACACATACACTATTGTTTGTTAAATGCTAGACACTCTCTTATACAATTTAAAATATTACATAGACTACATTACTCAAAATCCAAACTACATAACATTTTTCCAAAAGTATCTGCCATATGTGATAAATGTCAGCACTTAGAAGCTAATCTGACACACTCATTTACAAATTGTGTAAAAATCACAAAATTTTGGATAGAAATATTTAGGATAATTTCGAATGTTGTCAATATGAATCTGACTCCTGACAAAGTTAATAATACTAGGAATACTGGAAACAGATCAATTAATAACAACGAATCAAATAATTTTTATTGATTATAGTTCAATAATTGGGAAAAAATACTCCATTCACTTCCTTATTTTCTATATTATTTTTCTCTATCTTTTCCTACTTAATAAATTTTTTTTTTTTAAATGTATAGAAACATAAAGTCTTAAATGTTAATATTAATATTAATAATATTATGAATGTATGTAAGAAGTATTTTTATTAATATGTATTTACAACTAATAAAACATTTTCATCAAAAAAAAAAAAAACTTACACTGGTGGGAGCTGCACTCTCCACCCTGTCGGAGCTTCACATGCGTCGACGTAATGCCGAGCATGCGCCAGGCGGGGTCTTCTTCACGTAGTCACTCACGTGACTCCGAAGTAAAATCAGTGTGCAGTATACTAATATGCATGGACAGTTTGAGATCAAGAAAGAGGTGGCGTAGGTTAGTGAGTGAGGTAAGAGAGGGGATTGTAGAGGCCTTGACAAAGGTTTTTGTATCTTCTCTAGTATTACACGAGGTACATGGATGACCTGAAAATACGTGATGTTATGTCTTTGTTTAAGAAGGGACGTAGAGATAATGTAGGATATTTTGGACTGGTGAGCCTCGTGTCAGTGGTAGGGAAACCATTGTTGACGATTCTTTGGGATAGGATTAAATTGCATTTGGAAAATAATGGGTTAAGTAAGGACGGTCAGCATGGCAGATCATGTCTTACCATCTTGAAATATTTGAAAATGGTCAATTTTGGAATGAATAACAAAATGGAAAGTGGTATGTGCCTGCATACAAAATTGCTTGTGTGCACAAATCATGAGTCACCTTTCTCAGAGGTGCTCAGCTATTGTAGGGTAAAGCTTCAAGGAGACATTTTCCTGCCGTTGCTTCCGATCAATTTACTTAAGAGGCGTTTTTGTATTTTAATAAAATGTCTCTGAACAAGGTTGTGAGCAAGTACTATGATATAGTTTACACGGGTGGATCAGGTCCTCATCCTACCCATTAATGGGCTGGATGGGGCAACTCATCAGGATGGGATGGGCCAAACGGCTTGTTTCCGTGCTATGATTCTCTTCACATACCTCTTCTCGGATTCCTTTGCAACACATGGCCATCTCCATGAGCTTTATGAGTTCCATTTACTTTGTGTATTACTCACCAATGATATAAAATTACCAAACTCTTCCCACATTCCTGATGGCAGTCGTGATATTTTTTTTGTCTGGTGTCCAGCATTCAACTCCTTAAAGCATTTTTCATTTTGCAGTTTTTTGTAATATTTATGATTTTGTATACCCAGCTGACTGGAGTTGTTGCAGTTTCAAGATGTTGTTTTTGGTGACCTTCCTGAGGCAAACCTAATGCTGGGGAACTTGGAACAACAACGTTAAATCCAAACATCATGCAGTGGAAGTCGTCCACAGGTTGGAGTGACCCTGGATTTGGGCAAATTTACAAAACCAGATAGACTGCGGCTCCAGATTTAATATGGAAAAGGAGCAGCTGCTGCTGGGTCAGTCCGTATCCTTCAAGAGGGGATTTGTAAGGCTGAAGCCGAGACTATGTCTGATAATTGATTTAATGTATTATTGATGCAGCATCCATTTTAAACTCCCTTAACACCCACATAGACAAGCATATATTATTTTTCATGTCTGATACTTCCTCATGCCAATTTTTCTGGGGCTAGTGTATAATGTAAATAAAATTAAGACATATATGTATAATAAGTATATATTCACTGTGCAGCAAGAGACCTCAATTGACATGGTACACATGCCCCAGGGTCCTTAATTTGTAAACAGACTGTTGTTGAGCACAGCAATTATTTAAGGCACTGGCAGCATTGATAACCATGAAGATAGCAAACCCTGAATGTGGGCATGAGAGCTGAACTCCACACAAAAGAGAACAAATAGCTTACCTTGAGAAGCTTGTAGCACCAGAGGATCAAACACCCTCGACCACTGCTACACCACCATTAAAGATGCCTATTGTTCTATCCCTCGCCCTCACTTTGGTAAATCCAACCATACTGCAGTGCTGCTTCTTCCTGCCTACAGGCAGCAATTAAAGAGCGCACCCCCAGAGGTGAGGACTGTTCAGAGCTGGTCATGGGGGGTGGGGGGGGGGGGGGGGGGGGGGGCAGAGAAACAACTTCAGGAGTGTTTGGAGTCTGTAGACTGGGCAATGTTCAGGAACGAATATGCCACAGTTGCTACAGACTTCATAAAGAAATGTGTGGAGGACTGCATCCCAACAAAAACCTTCCGAGTGTTTCCCAATCAGGAGCCTTGGATGAACTATGAGATCCGCTCTCTTCTGAAGACCAGACACCGGGCATTCATGTCCGATGATACAGAGGTCTACAAGAAGTCCAGATACGATCTTGATAAGGCCATCAAAAAGGCCAAAAGGGACTTTTGCTCCAAGCTGGAGGATGAGATGAATGTTCGGCAACTGTGGCGGGGCTTGAATGCCATCACTTCCTACAAGGCGAAATCAGGAGGCAGCTCAAATGTCAGCGAAGCATCACTCCCTGAAGAGCTCAATGTGTTCTACGCACGCTTTGATAGGGAGAACACCGATGTGCCTTCCCGAGCCCCCATTCGCTGTGATGGTATTTCGGTCACAGTCACAGAGGTCGACGTCAGAAAATCCTTCAGAGGGGTGAATCCTCGGAAAGCGCCTGGAACTGATGGTATACCCGGTCGTGTTCTGAAAACCTGTGAGGACCAACTGGCAGGCGTTTTATTGGGCATTTTCAGCCTCTCACTTCTGAGGTCTAAGGTTCCCACCTGCTTTAAAAGGGCATCAATAATACTGGTGCCCAAGAAGAGCAAGGTGACGTTCCTCAAAGACTATCGACCAGTGGCACTAACTTCTGTGGTGATGAAGTGCTTTGAGAGGCTGATCATGGCACAAATCAACTCATACCTCGACAAAAACCTGGACCCACTGCAGTTCGCTTACTGCCACAACAGATCAACGGTGGATGCGATCTCGCAGGCTCTCCACTCCGCTCTGGACCACTTGGACAAAAAAACGCATATGTCAGGCTGTTATTCATTGACTACAGCACGGCATTTAATACAATCATCCCCTCCAAGCTGGTTACCAAGCACTCAGAACTGGGTCTCTGTAATTGGATCCTCGACTTCCTCATTCACAGACCACAGTCTGTTCGCATTGGTGGAAATGTGTCAGCCTCAATAACAATCAGCACGGGAGCACCTCAAGGCTGCGTGCTCAACCCCCTGCTGTACTCACTCTATACTCATGACTGCGTAGCCGGTCATAGCGCGAACTCCATCATCAAGTTAGCCGACGACAGCACTGTTGTGGGACGTATCACTGATGGAGACGAGTCAGAGTATAGAAGTGAGATCGACCGACTGACCAAATGGTGCCAGCACAATAACCTGGCTCTCAACACCAGCAAAGGAATTGATTGTGGACTTTGGAAGGGGTAGGATGGGGACCCACAGTCCCGTTTATATCACATTTGGAGTGATAGTCAAAGTTTGTCACGCAGAAAGATATCTTGTGAAAAGATTAGAAATATTCACATAAATCATTTAATTTTAGCAAGAGATACAGTATGTATGGGAATATTGTAGCCTTATTTAATCAGAAGTTTATTCCAGAAGATCCTGACTACTTGTGCTGTCTGCATGGATTTTGTATGTTCTCCCTGTGACTGCATGGATTTTCTCCAGTTACTCCAGTTTCCTCCCATTCCAAGGACGTAAGGGTTTGTAGGTTAATTGGCTTTGGTAAAATTGTATATTGTCCCTAGTGTGTAGGATCACTAGTCCGCACGGAATTGGTGGGCTGAAGGGCTTGTTTCCGCGCCGTATCTCTGTATCTCTAAAGTCTAAACACAAAGTGCTGGAGTAACTCTGAGTCAGGCAACAGCCCTGGAGAGAAATAGACATACGATGTTTTGGGTCAGGACACTTCCAGTCTGAAGAACGTCCTGACCCCAAATGATACCTGACTATTTCCCTCCACAGTTGCTGCCTGACCTGCGGAGTTCAACCAGCAGATTTAATTATTTTTTTTTAACCAGTGACAAAGGTTAATTTGAGAAGATCAAAGGCACCCAGAAAGTGGTGAACAGGTTAAATCTGCTAATTACGTGAATATGTAAATTGTTCTTTCTTTTGCAAGGGTTTCATCAAGCTAGAGAAATCAAATTCATACTGCTGGGTAGTAATCTGCCCAAGCGAACATACCCAACCCAGCTTGCATTGTCCTAAGTTGGCCAGGCTGTTGGGGAGGACCTGACAAAGCAGGTTAGGAGAAGGATGAGATGTGGCGGGATCCTGAAGGTGTGAGTGAGGTGTTCACTGATGGTCTGAGTGGGTCACTGGGACTGGAGGCTACGAGGTCACAGATCCATGAACTGTGGGTTGAAAGGATCTGGAAAATGGTGGGGTGGGCATTGAGGGGGGTGGAGGGGCTGGACCAAATGATAAAAGATAACCATGGGATCTGGCTGATCCAGATCCCAGTCAGGGACTGCTCAAGGAAGTTCCAGTAAGGCAATCAATTTTGGGTTTGGAGAAGGGGCTAAAGCATAATTTTCAGATTGACGCCAAACATTCTGGAAGCAGCAAAAAACTCTATGTGTCCTGTAATTGAGTCTCACAATCGGAAGTGTCTATATGCTACTCGGAAGAGAACGTGTACATTCCTGTCCTTGACCTTCTAAGTGGAGGAGGTCAGAGAGTTTAGAAAGTGTAATTGGGGGAAGTTTGCTGCATAATGCACTGCAATTAGAAGTGTGCTGATGGCGGGGAACTGAAGGTTTAGACTGTTCAATGAGCGCCAGTCAAGCGCTGGTGCTTATCATGGTGCTGAACCTCTTGGAATTAGTTGGAACTTCACTCATCCAGGCAGTTGGAGAATATTCCATCACACACCTGACTTGCGAATGGTCAGTAATTTATTGGCTGAGGGAACATGGATTTTGCCTTGGGGATGAGATGACCTTGGAGGGGTTGAGGAAAATACAGAAGGAAGTGAAGAGATGCGTGAGGAGAAATTGGGACGGTCTGCTGATCTAAAAAAAAGCAGCCTGAAGAATGGTTCGGACCCTAAGCATCACCTATTCTTTTTTTCCAGAGATGCTGCCTGACCCTGCTGAGTTATTCCAACATTCTGTGTCTATCCTTTAAAAAAAATCTTTCCAAGAAATTGAGGCCATCTGCTGATCTAAAATCAAAATCAAAGCCAATTCTCCTATTTCTCCAATGAAAATCACATCATCTTGCTGAGTGATCTAGTGATCACGGGGGATCTCCAGGCACCAGGTACAGAGGCTGTATTGATTTGCATGAATGGTGGGGCAGAAGACATGGTGACAAGAGATCCCCAGGCATGGTGTGTGTCCACATTGCCTGTGTGAGAGTATTGCCAAACTACTAAAATAGTGCTCCATATCTAACCCCATTAAAATTCATGGGGTGGAATGGTGCACTGTAATATGGCACTCAGGATTGGGGGCAATGATTGTGAAGCTCTGTGGAAAAAATAGCCAAGAATACTTCTCAGGGGCACGGTGACATGGGATTGGCCTTTAGAATATACTTTATTAAGTTTAGTTCTAAAATCTGCATTTACCATCTGTTAAGGTTTTAATAAAATTAATGCCTTACTTGATCTTGTTCACTATGATTGACAGCCATGCCAGACATATCCTCTATGCAGCAAATGAGCAATATAATGATCTAAATGAGTTGAACTCTGCCTCTGAGCTTTGGCTCTGTGGATTTCAAAACCACTGAATGTTATAAGTGAAGTTGCTGCACGTTCATTTGTACATCAGGCAGTTAGCACATGAAACGGAGGACAAATGTTTATATCAAGGGCTGTTCTGAGAGAAAGCTGTCAGGGTAGGGGGTGTGTGGGGGATATTTAAATTGATGGGTAAGGGAAGGTGGAAAGAATAATAGTAGCTGATTGCCCGATGTTAATGAATCGATAGGAATTGAATACCTGTTTCCATTATAATGAAATGACTTGGGTAGTTTTATATAGATTGCTTATGTGAACTCACCCCGCAGGCTGCTCACATCAAAGGCAATAGGGAATGGCCAATAAATCTGAACTTAGTAACAGTGCCTATATCCTGTGAATGGGTTAAAATGTATCCATATTTTGTCATATATCCATATTATCACAATCTTTAATTTTTGTCAAATTAATACTTAATATTAATGCCTAGAAGATGTAAACAGTGGCGCAAGTATTAGATCTGCTTCGTCAAACATCAGTGGAATCAATGCCGACCTTTAGTGTTGTCGGTGTGAAATTTGCACATTCTATCTGTGACCACATGTGTTTTCTCCAGTCGCTCCAGTTTCCACCCTGACCCCAAAGACATATGGATTGTAGATAAATTGATGATTGTAGTTTGTCCCTCGACTTGTCGTGAAGAGAACACAGAGAGAATAGAATTCTATTAGTATAGATCGAAGAAGCTCAATGGTCTACATGGACTCAGGGGGCTGGAAAGCCTGTTTCTGTGGTGTGCTTTCATGAGAGTACAACCCACTAACCGTGTGGTCACTATTATAGTGTTAGAACATGGTAGTAGATTTGTACACATCATACTCCCATGAGCAGCAGTGTGATAATCAGCAGACAATCTGTCTCTGTGATGGTTAAGGAATAAATATTGGCCAGGATACCTGGGAAACTCCTACACATTTCACATTTCCTCTAAATGGAGCCACAGGATTTTTTATGTTAAGCCAAGACAGCAGGCCTCATTTATTCTTATTTCTCCTTTACTGGCTCAATTTCTGTTTTCTTTTTATTTCCCCCCATTTTACTTTTATCCCCTTTTCCCCCCTCCCCCATTTCCTTTCTCCCTCTGGCTTTACATTTCACTTCCCAACCTATCATATCTGGCACCTTTTTGTCTGCATCTCACCTCTAGCCTTTGGCAGGTGGGTGGCGATAGTGACAATCAACCCTCCCCTGAATGTCACCCATTCCTTCTCTCCAGAAATGCTGCCTGTCCCGCTGAGTTACTCCAGCTTTTTGTGTCTCCTTTCTATTACTTGCTCAGCTTTGACCAGCCTTGAGAAACATCAGCCAACAACCTTAGTATTGTAAATCATTGTGGACCATTCCAGCCGGATTGTTTTCAACCTTAACTGTCTTGTTAAGTTTCAAAGGTCTTGAGTTCCATTTGGGTAGCGCAAGTGAGAGCAGTTTCCTGGTCCCCCAAAACCACCTGCCATCTCTTTTGCAGGGAATCAGAAGAACCTCAAATGCCTACCTCCATCCAACAGTGAATACTGATGTTGCTTTTCTGAGGTTCTTGCATGGTATCTACCAAGGTTATGGTAAGACACCTAGTTAATACGTTGTGAAACTTCCCAAAGTCTTTTTGAAAGTTGTACTCGAGTCATGCTGCGAATGAATATTTATACTGCCCTCTCCAGGAACGAGTGTATTAGGTCTAAAGATTAAGTCGGATCACATTATCCGTTTGCTTGCTTTACTGGCAGCTTGCAAGGTCAGCAGAGCTTTTGGAGAAAGGAAAGGTTGTGAGGACCCCAGGAGGATTGTCAGGACAGTTGATGACACTGCTAAGATTCTCGTGTTTTGTCACTCAAGCAAACAATATTAGGAGCAGAAATACTTCGAAATGCCATAGTTTGTGTTTGCAACTTGTTAAAATGCTGCAGACATTCTACCAATCAGTGGTTCCCAGTGCCATCTTCTTCACTGCCGTGTGCTGGGACAGCAGGTTAAAGGCTGTGGAGGCCAACAGGATTAACAAACCCATCAGGAAGGCTGGCTTCATCCTGGGAGCGGAGTTGGATTCATGAGAGGTGGTCATCCTGGACAATACAGCTCACCCCCTCCATGTCACACTGGTCAACCTGAGGAGTGCATTCAGCAACAGACGGGTTCCACCAAGATGTAGGACAGAACACCATAGGAGATCCTTCTTCCCTGTGGCTATAAAATCTGTACAAAACCTCCCCCTTCTGTCATGGGGTAAACTACCCCCACCCCTCCCCCCCCCCCAACTCCCTTCCAATCTTTGCACATCCCCAATCTTTTCCACTCGTCACTTTAATTTCATGTTTCATGTATTTTGTTTTTTATGACTGTTGGCAGATCAATTTCCCTCCTGGGATGAATAAAGTTCTATCGTATTGTTACACTGTTCCTTTTTGTACTTTTTTTCTAATTCTTGTTTGCAAAGGTTTTGGATAAACATGAACAAATGAAGGAGAAGCATTTTAAATTTATTAAGGCAAATTGTGTTTGACTATCTGAAGTTTTTTATGAGGTAGCAAAGAACAAAGTACATCAATGATCTGGATGATGGGGTGGAAAATTGGATAAGTAAGTATGCAGATGATACTAAGATAGGTGGTATTGTGGATAATGAAGTAGATTCTCAAAGTCTACAGAGAGATTTGGGCCATTTGGAAAAGTGGGCTGAAAGATGGCAGATGGAGTTTAATGCTGATAAGTGTGAAGTGCTACATCTTGGCAGGACAAATCAAAATAGGACGTACATGGTAAATGGTAGGGAATTGAGGAATGCTGTGGAACAGAGGGATCTAGGAATAAACTGTGCATAGTTCCCTGAAGGTGGAATCGCATGTAGATAGGGTGGTAAGAAAGCCTTTGGTGTGCTGGCCTTTATAAATCAGAGCATTGAATATAGGAGTAGGGAAGTAATGTTAAAATTGTACAAGGCATTGGTAAGACCAATTCTGGAGTATGGTGTACAATTTTGGTCGCCTAGTTATAGGAAGGATGTCAACAAAATAGAGAGAGTACAGAGGAGATTTACTAGAATGTTGCCAGGGTTCCAGCAACTATGTTACAGAGAAAGGTTGAACAAGTTAGGTCTTTATTCTTTGGAGCGCAGAAGGTTAAGGGGGGACTTGATTGAGGTCTTTAAAATGATGAAAGGGATAGACAGAGTTGACGTGGATAAGCTTTTCCCATTGAGGGTAGGGAAGATTCAAACAAGAGGGCATGACATGAGAATTAAGGGACAGACGTTTAGGGGTAACGTGAGGGGGAACTTCTTTACTCAGAGGGTGGTGGCTGTGTGGAATGAGCTTCCAGCAGAAGTGGTGGAGGCAGGATCGATTTTAACATTTAAAAGTAAAGTGGATAGGTATATGGACGTGAAGGGAATGGAGGGGTATGGTCTGAGTGCAGGTAGATGGGACTAGGGGAAAACAAATGGTCGGCACGGACTGGAAGGGCCGAGAGGCCCTGTCTCCGTGCTGTAATTGTTATATGGTTATATATGGATATATGGGGGCCATATTGTTGATGCTGTGTATTTGGGCTTTAAGAAAGTCTTTGATAAAGTGGCACATAAAACAATGTCAGCAAAATTGAAGCCCTTGGAAAAAGGATAATAACGCCATTAATATAGTATTGCCAATGGGATGAAAAACTGAGGCCCTCAAAGATCTCCATAAAAAGGGGACTAAAAGGTCACTAAAATGTACCAATGACTGTTGCAAAATGCAGTGGCATATTTAGGCCAATGTTTGTCTGTTGTTTTCTGTTGAAATAAAGGAGAAACAAAAACAACATTATTGGTTGGTCTGGTGCATTGAGTGGTAGTGAAGTGTTGAAATGAGGGTAATGGTTAAAGGTGTGGAGATTGGATTTTGAAGATTGTCAGGTCTGGAGATGATGGTGGGGCAACTGAAGTATGGTGGGGTATACTGAAGATGAAGGAAGAGCTGCAGTTGGCGTTGAAGAAGCCGGCATAAGGAGCTGTGTGGAAGGAAAGCTGGCAAATTGTGGTTGGGCACAGCAATGAGGCCACAGGACTGATAAATGCAAAGCAAAAGATGCTCTGTTTTGTTCTGCTTTCGTGTGCTGGGCTGGGGCCTGCTACAAGAGGACTCCTGTCATCTCTACAGTGAATGGTTGTTCTGAGAGTGCCAATTGAACAGTCCATGGAATAATGTGATCCAATTTGTCAGGCACCAGCCCAAAGGAAAATTGAACGACAAATTACATTACTCTGTGTGTACTCTACATTGCAGAAATTAAGTTATCTGTCTCAAGTCACCTTTGTATCAATGTGCAGAATGGAATTTTTACTGGTGTTGTTCAACATAGACCGAACCTCTAAGCCAGAGACTTGTAACGCATGGATGCTTTGCAGACTGGACGGAAGCTAATTATGAAGTTCAGCAATAAGCACTATCACAAAAAATAAGAATTGCAATAGTAGACTTCAGAAAGACATAGACAGGCTGCAAGATTGCAATTGGGTATATGTTTGTTGGACAGAGTTTTGAGTGCTACAATTTAGTTTTGTTTAGTGATACAGCATGGAAACAAACCCTTCCTCCTACCGAGCCTGCCCTGACCAATGCCCACATGCACTAGTTCCATCCTACACACTAGAGACAATTTATCAGAAGGGAAGACTGTGAAACACCCACTTCAAAATCAGTTGTTCAAATAAATCTCCCACAAATCGTGATGCTAGTAAATAGTCTATGACAGAATCAGTCTCATTGATGACCAGGTTAATCAAGGATGCACAATTATCTGACACCGTTCTCAATCTTTCTCATCACAATATTGTATTATGCCTCCCACAAGCTTCCTGTGGGAGTGAAGCTAATCTTCAGAATTAATGAAGACATTTAACCAACGCTGATTGCATTCCAGAACCGAGGTCACATGAGGCTCAGTAGTCGAACTGCAGTTTGCAAATGATGCTTGGATATTGTGTGTGATTGGATATTGGTTGAATATTGGTTTTCAAGCTATGGTGGAGTTCCTCAACATTCTTTAATCATGTATTCATGCTACATAACACTGCTCTCCAGCAGTAAAGGTTCATAGTGTCAACCATGTGGGAGAAAGAACATGGTTTGCATAAGAAGGCACTGCAGATGCTGGTTTACACCGAAGATAGACACAAACTGCTGGAGTAACTCAGCGGGCTAGGCATCATCTCTGGAGAAAAGCAATAGATGACAAACCACCAACAACAAGCACCTCCAGGAACCTGAAAGAAACCACCACTATAAAATGCTCCAAATCCTTTGGAAGGACAAACATCCGTGAACCGTCATCAGTGCTTTCTCCCAGGCTGGCATAGCTGCAATGAGGCCTTAATTGCATTCATTCAATTTTGCTGGGACGGCCACATTGTTCACATTAACAACACCATCTTCCTGAAACAGACTATCTATCCTGAGCTTCGTTAATGGAAGAGAATATTGAGTGGACAGAGGAAAGTATGCAAGAACGTGCTCAGTACTCCTTCGGAAAAAAATGTAAATTCCCAACTGACTTTTGGGAATCCCCACTCTAAATGGGGAAAGAGCATTGGCAATACTATAGAGAAGCTTGAGCCCATGTATCAGGAGGCCCCCGTAAACAGCCGGAGGAGCTGAGCTCCTCTCAAACCTCCAACCCGTGTCATCAAAGGAACCACAAAGCCAAAGCAGAAACAAGTCATTGTTGACCCTGACAAGCGAAGCACGAAGATGAAGTAGTATTACCACAAAAATGTAAATATTATCTACACAACACCTATTACTACAACTATTGCCATTACTATTAATAAAAGATACTAAGAGCTACTGGGAAAAAAATGAGATAACGCAGAAATCAGCCATAATCGCATTGATGGTGGGGCAGACTTAAGGGGAAAATAGCCCTTGTTGTTCCTAACTAGCTCAAAAAGAAGTGGAATACTGCGAGAGATGAGTCGATTGAAGATGTTTTGATTTTAGACTATATTCATTAATCTGGAATACGCAGAATGGGAGCATAGAAATGTTCAGTGTTGGACATGACAGCAACCACTTAATGTTCATGCTCTGCTTCATCTACCTTCTCGGGCATTATTTCAATCTGTCTAATGCTCGTGCTGCTTTGTCCTGTGGAGCCAGTGTATCTCATGCGTAATTGAGTCCTAGCCTACTTACAGTACTTTACTTTCTGTCTGTACTTTGTCCCTGTACCAATACAGAAAGCGATGCATAGCTGACTATTGGTAGCCATGCTAATGCTATTTTTAGATTGCTTTGGACATTATTATTATTACATTTAAATACCATATCCTGTAATTTAGCATCTGAACCAAAATGTAACTAAAATGGTGTCTCCACACAGAGCTACCGATCAAAATGACATAAAAGCTAAATTGAACTCTGTGCCTCGATTTACAGAGAAGAGTCTGGTGTTAGTGCATATAGGATAGAGTTAAAAGGCCATGATTTAGTGACCTGATAACATCATAAAAATACCGAAAGGGAAGCTAGAGGGTGCTTTTGACCATTAGAAACCTGAGAATGTTAGTGCATTACCTGAGTTACTGCCTTAATATAGTTTCCAATGACTTGCTGTAGTTGTGCAAATAGAATACATGATTTATTAATAGCCTGATTGTCTCTGGCTGCACTTAACATACATTGGGTGGGCATATCAAGTGTAGATGATAATGCATGGCACACTATGCAAAGTATGAAGAATCATATAACAACTATAACAGTTTTATTCAATCTTAAACCATTGCCCAATGTATTATTCTGTGCCGATGATTGCAGTTATCTATACATAACTAAAACTCTGATCTTGTGCTCTTCCGGTTTGCAGGGTTTTTCTATTTGGGCAAAAATGGTACGCGATAGGGCTACGATTTTTCATCAGCTCACCTGTGCTGCGAGTTCTCCTGTGCTGCGAGTGCGACAAGTTTTGTTCTGATCGATAGTATATTGTAAAAGCTAGCGAGGTTTAAAAATCATAAAAAACACGTGTGCGCAGATCGATCTCCTCTCTTGCCAGTCAGCGCCGCGCGGACAGATCTCTTCTCCTGTCACTCCCCGGGACGGTCCGCCCCTTCCTGCGCCATCGTGTCTTTACGGGAGCTGAGGGACGCTGTAGGTGGCCGGCAGAAGTCTCCAACCGGACATAATTTTCAGAGAGACCGGAAGCGGCCCGGCGCGGATTCGGAGATGTTGCCAAATGGAAAGTGGAGAGGCTGATCTCGGCAGAGGAGAACGTCCAGCACCTGCTGTGAGTCCCAAACGCACTGCCAACGCAATGCCCCGCAGCTCCAGCCCTTCCCCTCTGGGTCCCACTTAGTCTAATGTAAGCTTAAAAGGCTGAAGTTTAAAAGGAGTCGGCTTAACCGTGTGACCTGTGGCTCAGTTTGAAGCAGTCTTGTCCTGCGAGTCATAAAGTTAGAGCTTTGAGCCCCACTCTGGAGAAACGAGCATAAACCTCTAGGCTGACACAACAGTATGGACGCAAAAGATAACTTGTTTGTTGAAGATATCATCTTTTCAAAGATACAGAATGTCAATTCCCTATGGCTGTACTGTTATACAATTTGGAATTGGAAAATAGTTGAAGACGATACAGGTTTAAAGCAAGTGGGAAGAGGAGGAAAGAACAAGGGAGAAGGTCCAGAAAGTGTGGAAGGTAAGAGATTTTACTTCGGAGTCACGTGAGTGACTTCGTGAAGACCCCGCCAGCACGCATACGCGACATATCGTCGCTCGCATTTGCAGTCGACAGCTGGGGGGGGGGGGGGAGTGCGCTCCTCTGCCGGCAGCTTCAAAAGGCCCACAGGTAAGTTTTTACTAACCTTGAGTTGGTTAGTTTCTGTATTTGTTTGTTCACTTACAGAGACAATGGAACGGAGGACTAAAACGAAGGCTGCATCTAAGCATGCCTCCAAGGACCGCGGGACTTCGGATAGAAGTCAGCGGCCCATATCCCCGGAGCTGTCCGCTACACTGGCAGCACCCGCACCACGGGCCGGGAAAAGAGCGCGTAGGTCGCGGAGCCCCGCTCAGTCGGCAGGACCCGACTCTCCACCACAGCAGGGCAGGGAGCTGCACACTGGCAGGAGGACCGTGCGGGAGCAGGGTAGGCAAGACCCTGACTCCCTACTGCGTCAACCCGAACAGCACTGGGCCAGCGGTAAAAAGGTGCGGAAATCAGTGCCTCTTTCAATGGCACACTCTATCTCCCCACCGTTACAGTTCACTAGAGGGCGGACCAGTGGGAAAACTGCACCAAAGTCGAGTAGCCCCGCTGCAGCGGCCGGCACCGACTCACCACTGCTGCAGTCTGCCAGAGCGCGGACCGGTGGGGGTAGCATACACAAGTCGAGTAGCCCCGCAGGAGTGGCTGGCACCAACTAACCACCGCTTCAGTCCGCCAGAGCGCGGACCGGTGGTAGAATACACTAGTCGTGTAGCCCCGCTGCAGCGGCCGGCACCGACTTTGCGTCGCATCAGTCCCGTACTTCCGGGACTGGCGGCAAGCCCGCGCGGATGTCGTGTAGCCCCGCTGGAGCGGCTGGCACCGACTCATCACCATCGCAGTCGCAACAGACAGGCGGAAAAACCAACAGGAGGTCGTGTAGCCCCGCAGGAGTGGCTGGCACCAATACTCCACCGCTTCAGTCCGAAGACAAGCGGCAAATCCGCGCGGGAGTCGTGTAGCCCCGTAGGAGCGGCAGGCACCGACTACCTACCTAGGTTCCTTAGATATCACCTCGAGGAGGTGCGGACTGATGATAGAAGCCCCAATTGTTCATCAGAACTTGGGGAAGTCGACTTGCCGTCCGCAGATAGCGGCGACGGTCACATAGCTCGTATGGAGCGAATGGTGGAGCAGCTGCTCGAAAGGGATCTTCTCCATCAAGAGCGTGTGTCTATAGGATCCAGAAGACACACAGCAGAACTGCCAAACATCTCTCCCTCTTTAATAGTGCCAGAAGTCAGGCATTAGCTGACTTTGAAGAGGGGTTGGTGCAAGAGCCTGTGTTGCCAGAGATGCCTGAAGAGGAACTTCTGGAAGTAGTGTCGAAGTTCACCCAACCAGCACACTCAGGGCAACCTCTTCAGCCTAGGCCAACAACCAGTATCAATTATCTAACTACACACCAGCTGCAGGAACAGGTGATCACGAAGACTACCAACAAATACAAAGCTCTGGAAAATTGTGTGTCGCTCAATGTCGCCACCGTCAACACACCCATCTGGGGTAACATCAGTCCTGGGATCAGGGCCCAGGAATTAAAAATACAAAAAATCCTGAAATTATTGACCTCAGGCATTACTGCCTTTGCCAGGTCTATAGACGGGACGGACATGACGGAGGAGCAGCAGGATGCACTAGCGTTGCTGTGCAATACACAGTATGAAATAAACTGCTTTCATAAGAGCTCCATCCGTCCAACACTAAACCCAAAATTCGCGGGTTTGTGCAAAGCCAATGTTATGCCGCCACTGAGACAATTGTTTGGTGATGACCTGCCAAAACAGGTAAAAGACCTGGACGAGGAAGCAAAAGCGGTCGGGTTGATGAAACCACCATCCTCGAGCAGACCACAGGCGTACCATAGACAGCATCCATATGCAACATCAAACAGGCCTCGGGGTAAACCCGACAGGGCAACTATAACCAACCCTCCAGTCTCCTTTTTAGTACAGGGCCCACAGTGACCAGCCTGGAAGATGCGCCAATCCCAGCGACGCAACGAACCAAGAAAGGCCAGAACATCAAGCCCCGCCGGTAACCATGGAGGTAAGGGGGTCTGTTTCTCTTGGGAGTGCTGCATGTATAACCTCACAAGTAGGAGGGAGATTGCATACATTCTGGGATGCATGGGGTTCTATAACTTCTGACACTTTTATATTACAAAGTATTCAGGGTTATGAAATTGAATTCGTAAATGGACATCTTCCCCCAGCTCAGCATGTACCTAACCGGAAATTTGCACTTTCTCACAAAGAAAAAGTGGAAGGACATGCGGAACTATTAAAGTTATACACCAAGGGGGGTTATAGAGAAAACAACACATGAACCTCTTGAGTTTGTATCTAACATCTTTACTAAAACCAAAAAAGATGGTGGATGTCGCATCATAATTGATTTAACCCACTTGAATACCTTTGGACAATATACCCATTTCAAGATGGAAACATTTGAAACGGCTAAGCAATTGATTTCCAGAGGGCGCTTCACGGCCTGCATCGACCTAAAAGATGCATACTATTCAGTACCTATACGGGAACATCACCTTAAATACTTAAAATTTGTCTGGATGGGGCAACTATGGCAGTATAAAGTCCTACCTAATGGGCTTACAACAGCCCCTAGGTTATTTACCAAAATACTTAAACCAATATTGGCGTCTCTAAGAAGACAAAACCACATAGACATGGCATATCTAGATGACATTTTAATTGTGGGAAAAACTTTGGAATTAGCTAAATTAGCAGTAACAGCTACCAAATCATTATTCTAGAAAGTAGGGTTTGTCACCCATCCAGACAAATCTAAGTTCAATCCCTCTGTGATTATGGACTATCTGGAATTCACAATTAACACTAATGATATGATTGTCACTGTCCCAGGGAACAAAGCAACAGACAGAATAGAGGCCTGTAACAGCCTTGCTTGCGCCAGGAAACCGACTATTAGACATGCTGCTAAGGTGATTGGGAAACTTGTAGTTACATTTCCAGCTACACAATTTGGCCCGTTACATTACCAAAACTTGTAAAGAGCAAAAATCTCAGCGTTAAAAGCAAACGCTGGACATTTTGACAGACCTATGCAGCTGCCAAACAAGGCAAAAAAATTGAGCTACAATGGTGGATTAGCAATATTCGTGATTGTTTTAATCCGATCATTATATCAAACGCATCAGTCGTGTTACAAACCGATGCAAGCGCCCAGGGCTGGGGAGCTACCGACACAACTTCCATTGTGGTGGCAGATGGGATTTGCACGAGTCTACT
This sequence comes from Okamejei kenojei, assembly GCA_035221665.1. Lineage (NCBI taxonomy): Eukaryota > Metazoa > Chordata > Chondrichthyes > Rajiformes > Rajidae > Okamejei > Okamejei kenojei. Next base: position 72,562,131 of record CM069132.1, read on the forward strand.
CTTCTTCAATCACAAGGTATAAACTGTTTGGAAATGCTGGGAGCATTTCACGGGCTGCGGGCTTACTGCACAAATCTGCATCATACGCATGTCCATCTTCAAATAGATAATACCACAGTGGTGGCATATTTAAACCATATGGGTGGTATCAAGTCACTATCTTGTGATGAATTGGCAAACATAATTTGGCTCTGGTGTATTGAAAGAAATATTTGGATATCAGCTATGTACCTTCCAGGTAAGCTCAATACAGTGGCGGACGCCAGGTCACGAGTATTTAATGACAACATCGAGTGGATGTTGAACCCCCAAATATTTGTTAAAATTATTGCCAAATATGGAACACCAGATATCGACCTCTTTGTGGCCAGGTTGAACCATCAGATACCAACTTATGTCTCTTGGGAACCAGATCCTGGGGCAGTGGCGATGGACGCGTTCTCGCTACATAGTGGGAAATTGTTTTTCTATGCATTTCCCCCATTCAGCCTCATCAGTCGGATATTGCAGAAAATTCAACTAGATTCTGCATCCGGTATACTGATAATACCTGACTGGCCCACACAACCATGGTACCCGGTGGTCCTCAACATGATGAAAGAACCATGGGTACAGGTTACCAAATGCCCGAATTTGGTGACTAATCCCATAACAGGGAAAAATCATCCGTGCCATGGTCATCTGAACCTGTTGGCTTGCAGGTTCTGAAGAGGCCATTACTGGAATTCGGGCTGTCAACAAGAACCATGGACATCATCACAGCATCGTGCAGAGAGTCCACAAGAAAGCAGTACCTCACCCACATAAGAAAATGGGAGGCCTTCTGTAGTCGGACCAAGACCTACAACTCTGCTACGATCACCAATGTGCTGGAATTCCTCGCGAGCCTTCATTATGATGAGGGCCTCAGTCACAGTGCCATGAACAGTGCCAGGAGTGCACTGTCATCCTATCTCAACATTGGAGTGGGATCTCACCAGCTGGTATCTAAACTCATGAGGGGTATATTCAATTCCAACCCTCCCCGACCATGATATAATATTACCTGGGATATTGGGGTTGTGTTGTCCCTACTCAGGAGCTGGTCGCCTATGACTGATTTAACACTGGACAAACTCACCTTCAAAGTGGTGATGTTAATGGCACTGACCACAGCACAACGGGTCCAGACCCTACATAAACTAAAACTGGATAGAACGGTCTCGACCCCCAATAAAGTGACTTTCTTTATAGATGAGTTACTTAAACAACACAGGCCTGGATCTACAGGTTTGAAATTGGAATTTCTAGCATACCCCGTTGATTTACGACTGTGTATAGCCACCTATCTCCAACATTATACCTCGCCGTAAGAAAATGATGAGCTGTAGAATCGTTCACAATATTATTGAATTGCAGAGCACATGGCTGGGCACATATCACTTTTTTTGCATTTTGTTGCAGAGATTGAACGGGACAGTTTTAGTGATGGAAAGAGAGCGGGAGTGGGAACTGGGATAAAAGTTATCAAGGATGCGAACAGTTGGGTTTGGCATGAAATATCAGCATTTCTGTGGAAGTTTGGAGTTTCATGCTATTTAGGGTTGGTGGATTTGAATATCAATCTGAATCCAATAAAGGCTTGTGGAACCTATTAAATCTAATGGACATTTTATTAGCTTGAGGATGATGAGTAAAAAATACATTTATTGAAATTGAATTCTGGATTTTCAGGATATTTAATTCTTGCATGCCTGTGCATGTAAACGCCACAGCATAGCTTCAATTTAGTGTCCAGGCTGCCACTCACAGTCCGCAGTATAATTGGGGAATCACTGGCTGCAAGCTCTACTCTACAGGTATATATCTCAAGCTGACAATGCAGCACGACTCTCCAGTTAGTCAACTGTTTGCTGTGCCTGTTTTTATTAAGCCAGTACATAGACATATTTAGGCAACTACATACCCTTGTGTTTTCCAGCTCCACCGAGTATTTATAGTGACGTTTCTTGCAACATTCTGCATTGAGACAGAAGCTATTCAAAGAGATAGCAAACCCCTCTGAGTATTTTAGTGATGAGCTCTGCTAATGAACACCAGCGGTGCTAGCCTCACTATTAGTACATGGCCTCACGGGCCCTGCTGTCAGGGAAGCGGAAGCCACAGCAACGATTTAGATAGTTTCATTTCTTTTTTTCTTTTGGGAAGACTTTTACAAATCATTATTCTTGCAATATGACTGCAGTAATTAAGATCTGAAGTATTCATGAGGAGTTATTTTTTCAAGTCCACTGATTCATTAGATGCTCCTTTGGAAATCACTGGTGCTAATATCCAGTATAACGGCTACCTTCAGTGTGTTGACACTAATCTTGGTTGGCTTCAGCCCATTCTATGTCCTAATGCACCAGATCTTGTTTGATCATCATCTTTGTGCTCACAGAGATACCTTGTTTCCCACTCTGTTTTGTTGGCAATGCTCCTGAGAAGTAACCCAGGATGTTTTACCATGTTTAAGGTGCAAAATGAATGTACCTATGTTATAAAACAGAATTTGAAATTGTACATCCCTACAGATAATATTTAATGTGCCTTCAACATTACTAATTATGAAATGTTTGAGGATCATCATGCAAATAACCATTTATTTTCATTAATTCATGGAATCAATGACAAGGCCAACTTTTATTGTCCATTTCCAGCTACTTAGTTTAGTTTGGAGCTAGCTTAGTGCGGAAACAGGCCCTTCGCCCCACTGAGTCTGCGCCAACCAGCGATCCACTTACACTAGCACTATTCTACACACTAGGGACAATTTACAATGTTTACCAAAGTTAATTAACCTAAAAACCTGTATGGCTTTGGTGTGTGGGTGGAAACCGGAGCACCCGGAGAAAAGCCACGTGGTCACGGAGAGAACGGACAGACACTGTTCAGACAGCACCAGTAGTCAGGATCGAACCTGAGTCTCTGTCGCTGTAAGGCAGCAACTATACTGCTGCACCACCGTGCCGCAAAGAAGGAGGCACCATGCCTACATTGAGAAGATAATTGTGAATTGCCCTCTGTGGTTCAGCTACTCCCTCTGTGCTGGTAGATGGGCAGGAACAGGACCCTAGAGCCAGCAATGTTGAGGGCAGGTGATATATTTCCAAGTCTGATAAAATATGCTTGTTTAGAAGTTAAGTGAAGCACAATTGTCCTTGTTAAGTACAATAGCATCTGATTGAGTACATTCATGAATATAAATACAACTGCTGTTAGTAAATTAAGCTTTTGGATGAAAAGCTGTATTCCTTAATATTTCTTAATAGCTTAAACTGTCTTTGAATTAAGCTCTTGACCCCAACAAGTCAGTGTGGGTGTCCAGTAAATGTGATGGATAGTCTGCAAAGAATAATGAATGAATTAATAATATATGAAGCCATCATCTGAAGATAGATTTTATCACGTACAAGTATAAGCTTTTAATGTTTAGTTTAGTTTAGTTTAGAGATATAACCTGGAGATATGCACTTTTGCCCTCTGAGTCTACGCCAACTATCAATAACCCGTTCTTGGTTCTTGTTTACTTGGTCCTTCAAAATATTCCAACTGGTATTTAAACTGGAGATGGTGAAGGGAGGAGTTAAGCCAGAGAGGGTTATTGGGAAGAAAGTGCCACTTTAAATTTAGTTGCATCTGGCTGGGCAAACGTGGTTTGGTGGAGATTATTCAAGGCTTTAATTGCTGTACAAACCTGTCTTTGTGGCTGGGACCACAAATTGGATCGAATGCCCTCGTCTGCTCCTAATTGGTTTGGGGTTGGTGTAGGTCTTGTGATCTATGTCTAGCTGACCATTTAACATTTTGTAAAAACAGGTCAAACGGTGAGCTTCACGTCTGTCTTGGAGAGGGTTCCAACCCAGAGAATTCAGAAGTTTGGTGACACTCGCTTCTCTCTTGTAGGTGTTAGTAGCAAATCGAGCGGCCTGTTTTTGGACACGCTCGATGAATGAAATGTTTTTATCTGTGTATGGGTCCCAAGCTGCAACTGCGTAGTCCAGATGAGGTCTAACAAGGGTGAAATACAGCTTCTCCTTGACAGAAGCTGAACAATGATGGAAGTTGCGCCTCAGGAAGTTTAGGACACCTGTTGCTTTCGCTGTTGCATGATTAGTCTGACCATTCCAACGTAGATCATTCTGCAATTTGATGCCAAGATACTTGGTTTGTTTGGATTCTTCAAGGGTGACACCAAGTATGTTGTAAGATGTGACGCCTGGATTCCTCTTTCTGGTGACACGCATGGTTTCACATTTGGAAGGGTTGAACTGCATGCTCCATTGTTGTGACCACTCAACCATTCTATCGAGATCCTTTTGGAGAGCATCTTCATCATCAGCTGACTTAATTGGACGGTACAGCAAACAATCATCAGCGAATAGTCTGGTCGTACTTGTGACTTTTTCATGGATGTCATTGATGTAAAGCAAAAATAGGTGTGGGCCAAGTACTGTGCCCTGGGGTGCACCACTCAACGCTGGGTGCCAATTGGAGCACTTTCCGTTCACACACACATGCTGAAGACGTTTTGTCAGGAAACTGGAAATCCAACGTTCATACTGTGTTATCCCACTTTCTCAGTCACTCTGGCTGGCTATGTATAGAGGCCAATGTCTTTGGGATGTGGGATGAAACCAGAACACCAGGAGAAAACCCTCACGATCACAAGGAGAACTTCACACAGACAGCACCCGAGGTCAGGATCGAACCCGGCTCTCTGGCAATGTTAGCCAGCATCTTCTCCTGTCGCACCACTGTGCCACCCCAACTTTCATGTTAAAATGTGAAATGCAAGTTCAAAGGGGCAAATTATCCAGACAAAAAGGAAAACAAAATTTTTGATCCTTCAAAAAAGGTGTAACAGTTGCCGTTAACAGGGGTGAGCGTGCAGATCAAGATGTAAAGAGCAGTTTAGCTCAATATACAGGCAGTGAAGTTACGATATTGACCTGATACCTGTTCTTGATGGAGTCTTCATCGGATGGTCCTTTTTGTGAGCTGAAATTATGCAACATTCAGGACTGGGTAAAGAGCTAGGATTAGATATGTGTGGAGATAAGAATTACTGCTGAGATTAGTTGAAGTCTCTCTCAGGCAGCTCAGATGACAACACCGAATGAAGGTTCACCAATTATTTCCTTGGTTGTTAAATTGGTTTGACTTCAGTTGAAACTTATGATGCACTACTGTCAGCTGTGAGTCAGTGGGCAGCACTATCATGTCTGTGTGTCAGAGGTCCCATTCCATGGACCGAAGTAAAAAACTCTCAAGACTGATTTTCAGACTGGTGCTTTCTCAGCGACTTCCTTTAAATGAGGTGAAAACAAGACTGCATCTTCTCTCTCAAGACTGGACATTGAAGGGCAGCAGCATGTTGGGTAAATGCAGGCCAGTTAGTAGAACAAATACAGTGAGATTGGATTAATTCATAATTGGAAAGGCAGCAGTTGATTAGGGATAGTCAACATGGTTTTGTTGGTGAGAGATCCTGCCTGACCTACAGTGGCTTGCAAAAGTATTCATACCCCTTGAACTTTTCCACATTTTGTCATGTTACAACCACAAACGTAAATGTATTTTATTAGGATTTTATGTGATAGACCAACACAAAGTGGCGCATAATTGTGAAGTGGAAGGAAAATGATACATGGTTTTCAAATCTTTTTACAAATAAAAAACTGAAAAGTGTGGCGTGCAAAAGTATTCAGCCCCCTTTACTCTGATGCCCCTAAATAAAATCCAGTGCAACCAATTGCCTTCAGAAGTCACCTAATTAGTAAATAGAGTCCACTTGTGTGTAATCTAATCTCAGTATAAATACAGCTGTTCTGTGAAGGCCTCAGAGGTTTGTTAGAGAACATTAGTGAACAAACAATGTTCCTGGGGCATCATGAGGCCCAAGGAACACTCCAGACAGGTCAGGGATAAAGTTGTGGAGAAGTTTAAAGCAGGGTTAGGTTATAAAAAAATATCCCAAGCTTTGAACATCTCACGGAGCACTGTTCAATCCATCATCCTAAAATGGAAAGAGTATGGCACAACTGCAAACCTACCAAGACATGGCCGTCCACCTAAACTGACAGGCCAGGCAAGGAGAGCATTGATCAGAGAAGCAGCCAAGAGGCCCATGGTAACTCTGGAGGAGCTGCAGAGATCCACAGCTCAGGTGGGAGATTCTGTCCACAGGACAACTATTAGTCGTGCACTCCACAAGTCGGGCCTTTATGGAAGAGTGGCAAGAAGAAAGCCATTGTTGAAACAAAGAAATAAGAAGTCCCGTTTGCAGTTTGCCACAAGCCATGTGGGGGACACAGCAAACATGTGGAGGAAGGTGCTCTGGTCTGATGAGACCAAAATTGAAGTTTTTGGCATAAATGCAAAATGCTATGTTTGGTGGAAAACTAACACTGCACATCACCCTGAACACACCATCCCCACTGTGAAACATGGTGGTGGCAGCATCATGCTGTGGGGATGCTTTTCTTCTGCAGGGACAGGGAAGCTGGTCAGAGTTGATGGGGAGATGGATGGAGCCAAATACAGGGCAATCTTGGAAGAAAACCTGTTAGAGTCTGCAAAAGACTTGAGACTGGGGCGGAGGTTCACCTTACAGCAGGACAATAACCCTAAACATACAGCCAGATCTACAATGGAATGATTTAGATCAAAGCATATTCATGTGTTAGAAGGGCCAAGTCAAAGTCCAGACCTAAATCCAATTGAGAATCTCTGGCAAGACTTGAAAATTGCTGTTCACAGACGCTCTCCATCCAATCCGACTGAGCTTGAGCTAATTTGCAAAGAAGAATGGGCAAAATTTTCAGTCTCTAGATGTGCAAAGCTGGTAGAGACATACTCCAAAAGACTTGCAGCTGTAATTGCAGTGAAAGGTGGTTCTACAAAGTATTGACTCAGGGGGGCTGAATACTTTTGCACGCCACACTTTTCAGTTTTTTATTTGTAATAAAATTTGGAAACCATGTATCATTTTCCTTCCACTTCACAATTATGCACCACTTTGTGTTGGTCTATCACATAAAATCCCAATAAAATACATTTACGTTTGTGGCTGTAATGTGACAAAATGTGGAAAAGTTCAAGGGGTATGAATACTTTTGCAAGCCACTGTAAGTGTATTAATGAAGATTGTAGTTCATATCAATCTACACGGACGTCAGTAAGTCTTTGTTAAGGTCCCACGGAGGTTTTTGTCAGTCTCCCTAATGGTCGAAACTGACAAAAACCTCCGGGAACCTCCGGGAATCTCACGGAAACCTTGGGTGGGGCACAAAGTCTCCAGAGGTTTCCGTTCTGGTTTCCTAAGTGGGACAGGGGCATTAGGCTACTGAATATTAATGAACACTTGATAATATGTAATGGTAGATGGAATTTAACCCTGAAGCATGCGAGGAGACTAATAAGGCTAATAAGAACATAAATGTGGAAGGGCAGAGCCCTAGGGATCATTGAGGAACAGAGAGGCGTTGGTATGTTTGACCATTGATCCCTGAAGATGGCAGTGCAGGTAGATAAGAGGCAGAAGAAGGCATACAAGATGCTATCTTTCATTATCCAAAATGTAAACTATAACAGCAGGCAGGTTATCATACAACTTTATAAAATATTGGTTAGGCCGCAGATGGAGTATTGGTGGGGTTTTAGTCACTATATTACAGGAAGGAGATAATTCTACTGGAAAAGGTACAGAGAAGATTCACAAATATGGTATCTGGGATTGAGATTTTCAGTAAGGAGGATAGAAAGGGAAGGCTGGGTTTGTTTTCCTTGGAATAAAGGAGGGGAGTGTGGAGCTGACAGAATTATGACGGGCATAGATAAGGGACATCGTAAGAAACTTCCTCCACAGCAAAAATGAGTAACGCTGCAGAGCATAGGTGTAATTTAAGAAACAAAAGGTTCAGAAAAAATCTGAGGAAGTTTTATTTTACCCAGAACCTGGAATGTAGTGCCTGAGGGGATGGTGGAGGCAGACATTCTCAAAACATTTATGAAGTAGCTAGATGAATACTAGAATCACCAAAGCATAAAAGGCGATGGATCAAGTGCTAGTAATTTGGATTATTATATGACCAGCGGGCTGCTTGATGGTCAGATTGAAATTGCAGGACCAAAGGGCCTGTTTCTATGCTGTATAAATATGTGATTCTGAGCCCATGGCACTGTGTTGAAGAACAGAGGAGTTCTCCCTCGGGTCCAGGAGAATATTTATTATTCTGTTCACATTTCTAAAACACATTATTTGGCCATTACAAAATTTTAATTTGTAGGAGGTTATTGAGCACCTCATTTCTTAGACAGTATTCACATTTTTGCAACTGGTGTGAAATCAGATGAGGTCCATTTTTTTTCTTGGAAGTCATCTGAAAACAGATCAGTCTGGAATTAGTTCGTCCCTCCTGCGCTATAAACTGTCAGACTGGAGTTTTCATTGAAGTCTCTGCAATGTGAATTCTAAGAACCTCTAACTCAGAGGCAGGGATAATACTGTCTGATGCACTGCACAAACTGAAGTATGGTCTCAGTAACTATATTCAAGATGGCGTTAACTCCCAAACCAGATTATATTTTAACCGTTTTTCTTTGCTTAATGCACTTTAACTCAATTGGAATGTAGTTTTCTGGATAACAGAACAAACATTGTCTTTTTGACTCTACTGTAATATTATAGTATACATATTTGTATTATATATATATATATATATATATATATATATATATATATATATATATATATATGTATATACATATATATATATGTATACATATTTATATATATATATATATATATATATATATATATATATATATATACACACCATATTACATATTTCTGCTCCACTAATTGTGGTCTCATACTGTCATTGGTGATTCCAGTTATCAGAGCCCTACGTCTTTCTCCAAACAAAATAGACAATAGAGAATAGGTGTAGGAGTAGGCCATTCGGCCCTTCAAGCCTGCTCCGCCATTCAATGTGATCATGGATGATCATCCCCAATCAGTACCCCGTTCCTGCCTTCATTCCATATCCCCTGACTGCTATCTTTATGGACCCTATCTAGCTCTCTCTTGAACACCTCAAAGTTGCAGTCGGCAAAAATATTCCTAAACTTCCCAGGCCAGGAGACATGCTGCAAGGCAGTTACCTTTTCCACAAAGCTTCCTTTCATCTGCAAAATTCCCTGAAGCCAGGACTAAATGTACAGAACAGATTACAATAGAGACCCTGACCCATATTGACACAACCATTCATGACCTCCATGTCAGAGAGTCATTGGGCCACACAGCACAGACACAGGCCCTTCAGTCCATGCTATCCAAGATGCCCCATCTAATCTAGTCCCAAGAGATTGTCAAATGTCCCAAAATGTAACGCGGAAATTGTAACTTGCAGCAGCAGCAGCATAACCGGTATGCAAAACATTTGGCCTATATCTCCCCAAATCTTTCCTATCCATGTATTAAGTGCATTTTAAGTGTTGTTGTACCTGCATTAACTACCTCCTCTGGCAGCTTATTCCATATACCTATGTTCTCTGGTTCTTGGTTCCCCTACCCTGGGAAAAAGACTGTGCTTTCACCCATTCAATTATGATTTTATATACATCTATAAATCACCCTTCATCCTCCTGTGCTCCAAGGAATAACCTTCTCCCTATAGCTCAGGGCCCTCGAGTCCAGGCAACATCCTCATAACTCTTCTTTCAATTTAATTGCTCTGTTTCCAGCTTATGGATAGCTTGGCTTCCTTTATCTCACCTCTGTTAAACATAGAAGTGGGTGGGTTTGAGCTTTTAGAACGCTTAGCAACAGCCATCTGTTATACGGGGTACAAACAAGCTCTTAATTTCCCATCTAATGAATTCCAATTCACTGTCTTTGAGGGATTATAGAGTCATAGAATCTTACATCGTGGAAACAGGCCCTTTGGCCCAATTTACCCACTTGCCAATTTGGGATTGTAATCTTAGCATGTTTTATTACAGCTCGTGTAGACTTTCCTCAAGCTGATCCATATCTCTGATGTGTTCCTTCCACAGGTTGACCGGACTGAGGTCATCCGCACCTGCATCAACCCTGTCTTTTCCAAAGTTTACACTGTGGATTTTTACTTTGAGGAGGTCCAGAGGCTGAGGTTTGAGGTCCACGACATTGGAAGCAATCACTTGCACAACGGGGTGAAGGATGCCGAGCTCCTTGGAGGAATGGAATGCACTCTCGGACAGGTAAACATTTCAAACAGGGCAGCACAGTGGAACACCGGTAGAGTTATTGCCTGTGTAGGATAGTGCTAGTGTACGGGATTGCTGGTCGGAGTGGACTCGGTGGGTCAAAGGGTCGGTTTCCAAGCTGTGTCTCTAAACTAAACTAAACTAACATCAGAATATCCGACTTATGCCAGTGCAATGGTGGGACAGCTCTCACTTGTGAATCAGGTTGTGGATTCAAACTCCTCCATTGGCTTGAGCATATAATTGGAACCTGGATAAACATTTGCTTTATATCCTTCCTTTCATAACTTTACAAACCACATTATCGTCAATTAAACTCTTTTCAAGTGTCATCACCATTGTCATGTAAACATAGTTACTGATCTATTTCTGCACTGTTGGATCTGATGTTTTTCAGGGAATATATTTAATCTTGGACCTTTTGGGCACATTTATTGTCTCAACTGATTGAGCTCTTATTTTTTTTGGTCATGCTTGTTCACAGTGACAGAGCTGGAGTCAGAGGTTTAAAGGGGCATAACATTCAACTTTTATACATCATGCTGAGCATCTTCACCCATCTGAGTAGATTTACTCATGAAAACAATTGACGTACGCCCCTTTATATGAAAACACCTCACAAGGCTGCTCATAGAAGTCTGAAGATAACAGCAAGGAAATTCTCGGCCCCCTGCTGTAAACTAGACCCCTTAGTTACCTAGAAATTGGATTGCATGACACAATCATTGTTTGTTCTGCATGATTTAGTTTCCAAAATATGCAACGCATTTCAGTCTTGAAAAAAACACCCGCATCCCCTGCAAATAAAAAGTGAGGAAAGATATGAAAGTTTTCTAATTTTTCTGACCTACTTTTTAGAACATAGAACAGTACGGCACGAAAACACAAGGTTTTTGCCACACATTATGTCAAGACCAAATCTATTACAAGACCATACACATTACCCATATCCCTCTTTATCAAATACTGTATCTTATTAAAATAGATGTAGACATCATCGACTGCCTTATCTTGATCAATTACCTTGATCACCTCAAAATCTCGATCAAATTAGTAAGACACAACCTGTTGTGTGCAAAACCATGCCGTGCCTCTCTAATTAACCCTTTCACTTTCAAATAGGAGTAAATCGTATCTTGGAGAATGCTCTCCAAAAGCTTACCTATCACTGACGAGACAAACAAGCGTTTTGACTTCAGTGAATGGGACAAAAGCAAGTCCAAACATTAAATATTTATTTGATTTACCTGACAGGCAAGAATTGTGGGATTGCACTCACCAATTATGTGGCTCCCCTCCTGATATCAGGCCAACACATGTTTAATAACCCTACTACCCTAAGTTTGCTTATTTTCACATCAGAATTATGCACACAATTGATCATACTTTCAGCGGACTTCTGGCTAGGGACAACGATCAACGATCTCAAGCAGCCAAATCTTCTTCTGTGGTGGCTTATCAGACTCTCGTATTTTCTTTATCAGTTGTAATTCCTGGAATGAGTTGACTGTTTTTGGGGTCTTTATTCCTTCGTTTGAAAAGAATGAGGGATAACTTTATATAAATATATAAAATTCTAAAGAGGCTTAACTTGGTAGATGTTAAGTTGTTTTCACACAAGAGAAAGGGCATAACTAAAAGATAAGGGGCCAGTCATTTCAAACTGACTCTCGTGGAAATATTTTCTCACAGAGGGAGGTGAATCACTAGAATTCTCTGCCAAGTAGGTAGAGGAAGCTGGATTATTAAAGTGAACCTAAACCTAGGAGGTTGTTAAATATTCAATACATTGAGGAATAGTGAACTGCAGAGAAATGGTACAGAGGAAGTCTGATGCCAGCATAGATCAGTATTTAGGGCCTGATGGCTCCTATTGTCTTGTCTCACTTGCTCCATTCCTTTCACTGGCTTTGTTTGTCAGTTTATCGTCCTTTGTCTCTCACTGTCTTTAACTCTCCCCCCACCTCCCTCCATCTCCCGCTTCTGACCTCATCCAATCCACCCCCATGCCTTTCTCTACTCGTATTCCTCTCACACCCAAGAATGAATCTCTCTCTTGAGATACCTTCATCACGATCTTGACTTCTGAGAACAATTGAGCTAACATTCCAGAAATTGATATTGCCCTCTGGGGACCGATTTGCCTCACTGCGCTGACGGGATCTTTCAGTTTTTCTTTGAATATACGGAGAGAAAAAAAAGTGTCATTCAGATATTTTGATTTCATCTAAAAATATATTGGATTCGTTTCCTTTAGAGCATGCCAGAGGTATTACATGGTATAACTGTCAGTACTAGAAATGGTCAGAAAGACATTCAGACTGGAAGGTTGATCTCACTGAAGGTTGGAAGGTTGTATCCACTGGCCCTTTTTGACATTCTGATGGTGGGAATTTTATCCCGAACTTAACTTAAAAAACCCAGTCTGATGATTAAGATCAGTACCAAGGGAGCGACACACTGTCACGGGTGCTGTGTTTTGAAATAGATGTTGAACTAGTCTGTTTTTTTGCTCCCATTTAAGATCCCATATTCACCATTTAGTAGAAGGAGATTGCCTGGCAATTTTTATTTCAATACTCCCAACCTACCTCCTTACAGCCCTTGCACTTTTTAATTAAAAATCTGCACTTTCTCTGCAACTGTATCACTGTAGCAGTGGGACAGTAATACAATGGGTAATACTATAGTCTGCCGCCTTCTTGCTTTTCTCATTGCACTACCTGTTTTCTTGCGTAAGGCTTGATTATACTCGTGTATGATGAGATTTGACTGGATAGCACCCACATTTTTTTACTGTATCTTGGCACATGACAATAATAAACCAATATCAAGATTCTCATGGGAAGTGGATGCTGCTAGGGACCGGCAAATATGTATTAATGAACTGACATTTTAAACAGATGATTCTCATGTCACAGTTGTCTGTGGAGCTGGCGGTCTGCAAAGTAGATAACTCATGCCCTGCACAACAGTGACTGTGCTAAAGAGTTAAAGAAGGAACTGCAGATGCTGGAGAATCGAGGGTACACAAAAGGCTGGAGAAACTCAGCGGGTGCAGCAGCATCTAAGGAGCGAAGGAGATAGGCGACGTTTCGGGTCGAGACCCTTCTTCAGACTGGTCAGGGATCAGGGAAACGAAACGAGAGATATAGACGGTGATGTGGAGAGATAAAGAACAATGAATGAAAGATATGCAAAAAAGTATCTGGATGATAAAGGGAACAAGCCATTGTAAGCTGTCTGTGGTGTGAAAATGAGAAGCTAGTGCGACTAGAGTGGGGGAGAGAGATAGAGAGAGAGGGAATGCCAGGGCCCGAGGGCTGAGGGAGAGGTGGAAGGGGAGGAGACAGCAAGGGTTAACAGAATTGAGAAAATTCAATGTTCAAGCCCAGAGGATGCAGACTCCCCAAGCGGAATATGAGGTGCTGTTCCTCCAACTTGCGGTGTTGCTCACTCTGGCCGTGGAGGAGGCCCAGGACCGAGAGGTCGGGTACGGAATGGGAGGGGGAGTTGAAGTGCTGAGCCACCGGGAGGTCGGCTTGGTTATTGCGGACCGAGTGGAGGTGTTCGGCGAAACGATCGCCAAGCCTTCGCTTGGTCTCACCGATATAGATCATCTGGCATCTGGAGCAGCGTATGCAGTAGATGAGGTTGGAGGAGGTGCAGGTGAACCTCTGTCGGACCTGGAAAGACTGCTTGGGTCCCTGAAAGGAGTGGAGGGGGGAGGTGAAGGGACAAGTGTAGCATTTCTTGCGGTTGCAAGGGAAAGTGCCCGGGGAAGGGGTGGAGCGGGAGGGAAGGGAAGAATTGACAAGGGAGTTGCCGAGGGAGTGGTCTTTGCAGAAGGCAGACGGGGGGGGGGGGGGGGGGGAGATGGGAAGATGTGGCGAGTGGAGGGGTAACGTTGGAGGTGGCAAAACTGGCGGAGGACTATGTGTTGTATTTGCCGGCTGGTGGAGTGAAAGGTGAGGACCAGGGGGACTCTGCCCTGTTTGCGAGTGGGAGAATGGGGAGAGAGGGCAGTGTTGCGGGGTATGAAGGAGACCCTGGTGCGAGCCTCATCTATAGTGGGGGAGGGGAATCCCCGTTCTCTGAAGAATGAGGCCATTTGTGATGACCTGTTGTGGAACACCTCATCCTGGGAGCAGATGCGGCGTAGACGGAGGAATTGGGAATAGGGATGGAGTCCTTACAGGAAGCAGGGCGGGAGGAAGAGTAGTCCAGGTAGCTGTGGGAGTCAGTGGGTTCATAGTGGATGTCGGTCAGGAGTGTATCACCTGCAATAGAGATGGTGAGGTCAAGGAATGGTAGGGAAATGTCGGAAATGATCCAAGTGTATTTGAGTGCCGGATGGAAGTTGGTGGTGAAATGGATGAAGTCAGTCAGTTGTGTGTGGGTGCAGGAGGTGACACCAAAGCAGTCGTTGATGTAACGGAGGTAGAGGTCGGGGATGGGGCCCTGGTACGCCGAGAACAAGGATTGTTCGACGTACCCGACAAAGAGGCAAGCGTAGCTGGGGCCCATGCGTGTGCCCATAGCTACGCCTTGTGTTTGGAGGAAATGGGAGTCAAAAGAGAAGTTATTGAGGGTAAGGATCAACTCCGCTAGGCAGAGGAGGGTGCCAGTGGACGGGTATGGTTGCTCCTCTGGTCGAGGAAGAACCGGAGGGCTTTGAGACCGTCCTGGTGGGGGATGGAGGTGTAGAGTGACTGGACGTCCATGGTAAAGATGAGAGGATGGGGGCCTGGAGAATGGAATGCGTGGAGCCGACGGAGAGTGTCTGAGGTGTCTTGAACATAGGTGGGGAGGGATTTAACAAACATTGAATTTTCTCAGTTCTGTTAACCCTTGCTGTCTCCTCCCCTTCCCACCTCTCCCTCAGCACTCGGGCCCTGGCATTCCCTCTATCTCTATCTCCCTCCCACACCCTAGTCGCACTAGCTTCTCATTTTCACACCACAAACAGCTTACAACGGCTTGTTCCCTTTATCATCGATACTTTTTTGCATATCTTTCATTCATTGTTCTTTATCTCTCCACATCACCGTCTATATCTCTCGTTTCCCTGATCCCTGACCAGTCTGAAGAAGGGTCTCGACCCGAAACGTCGCCTATCTCCTTCGCTCCTTAGATGCTGCTGTGCTAAAGAGCACTTTGTTGATTATAAAGTGCATTAGGATGTTCTAAAATTATGATGGGTATGATAGAAACAGGTATTTCTTATTTTTAGTGATCAAGCAAAAACTCTTGAGCAATGCAATTTGGAAAAACAAAAGGTTTTTCTTCATGAACCTTTGAAATAGCCTGTTTCAAGTAAAATAGTACTTTATATTTTTTGTTTTAGTCATGTTGATTTGTCCGAAACTGAACCAGACTGCGCAGCACCTTGGGGTGGTAACTTCATTAATCTTTTAGTTTCGTTTAGAGATACAGAGCAGAACCTGGCCCTTCGGCCCACCAAGTCCGCGCCAAGCAGTGATCCCCGTACACCAGCACCATCCCACCACGAGGAACAATTTACAATCTTTACTGAAGCCAATTAACCTACAAACCTGTACCTCTTTGGACTGTGGGAGGAAACTGGAGCACCCGACGAAAACTCAAGTGGTCACGGCCGAATGTACAAACTCTGTACAAACAACATCTCTCTGGCGCAGTGAGGCAGCAACTCTACTGCTGCACCACCATGACACCCCTGTTCTTAACATTGCCAAGACCCCCTATTTCCGCCTTCATTCCATCTCACGACTCTGCCACTGCCCCAGCAAGCAGGCTGCTGCAACCTTTTGTTATTTGATGGTTCTAAAACACTCCCTGTAAAACTTGATTATCCACAACACTGTGGTCATAGTCATAGAGTCATAGATTGATACTGTGTGAAAACAGGCCCAACTCGCCCACACCTGCCAATAATGTCCCAGCTACCCTAGCCCCACTTGCCTGTGCTTGGTCCATAACCCTCCAAACCTGTCGTATCCAGGTACCTGTTCAACTGTTTCTTAAATGATGGGATAATCCCAGCCTCAACTGCCTCTTCTGGCAGCTTGTTCCAGACCCCCTACCACCCTCTTTGTGAAAAAGTTCCTGCGACTCGATCTTCAAGGAACCATGCACTTGTACTCCTAGATCCCTCTGCTCTACAACCCTACCCAGAGGCCTACCATTTACTGTGTAGGACCTGCCCCAGGGCTCATTGTTATAACCCATGTGTTTGTTAATCCACATTGGCTCCTGATCAGACCCTCCACAGACTTCCTCCTCCCTATCCACTGGCCCTAAACCTTTCCTCTATCCCTCAACCTATTTGCCTGGTTCTGTTTTGTCTCTAGTTTATCCTTGGAAGACTCTGCCAGCAGCTATGCTCTGCTACTGACGTCCTAGCCTCTGGAATTCCCTTCCACCCACCTTTTTACCTTTCTTTCCTCCTTTAAATTTCCTCAGGACATTTGGCTACTTTGGAGAAACTTTTCAAGTTTGTAGTTGTCATTCTCATTCTCACAGCTGTGCAATAACATTGAGAAGGTGTTCGTCCTGTCTCATTCTCTGCCTTGACTAGTGTAATGGAATTTTGGCTTGTTTGTTTGTTTTCTTGCAGATTATTTCGCAGAGGAAACTCTCCAAATCACTCCTGAAACAGGGAAATACAGCAGGAAAGTCATCGATTACAGTAGGTCATTTCTGGTGTTTATTATCAGCCTGGAATTTACAATAAGATTGTCAGTATTCACTGGTAAAATGGAGTAGACATGCACAGTTAGATGTCGAAATCCTGATGTTGCTCTAATGATTCCATGCTCCTCCCCGGATGCTCTTCTGCAGCCATCTCCAGCGCAGTCTTCAGAAATCAGATCTGCTGTGAGCTTCAGCTATTTGCAAACTATTCCAATTGGTTTAAAATGTCTTTGATTGTATACTGAATTATAATTACTCTTTAGCAACTTATTTGGTTCCCAAAAAGTAATGAAGACACAAGGAACTGCAAATGCTGGAAACTCCCATAGAATACAAAATGCTGGAGTAACACAGTGGGTCAGTCAGCATCTCTGGAAAACATGGAAAGGCAGCGCAATGTAAGAGTAATTCCTGGTTTTCCAGATCCCTACTTTTCTGTTGGTTATCTCTATTATAAGAAAATATTGAAAGTGCTGTCACTCTAATGGGATTGTACTGTAGGACCCCAATGACCAGCATATGCAGACAGTTTACCAAAAGATGCAAATCACAAGGGTTGCCGTAGAGGTTGACTAACTTCCCCAATAGTGACTGGAGCATGCTTTGTACAAATGGCATAGACAAGGCAGAATTTGTTAGGCATATACAAGAGGGTTTCCAAACCCCTTGCTGTTATCAGGCAACTGAACCATTCTACCAACAACTAGAGAGCAGTCCTGAGCTACTATCTATCTCATTGGAGACCCTCGGACAATCTTTAATCGGACTTTACTGGACTTTATCTTGCACTCAACATTATTCACATTATTCCCTATACCTGTATCTGTACACTGTGGATGACTTGATTGTAATCACATGTTGTCTCTCAGGTTAGTTTGCACAAAAGTTTATCACTGTACCTCGCTAGACATGATCAACTAATCTGAACTCAATTAGTATGTAAATAGACCAACTGAGGAGGGACCACACTGAACCTGGTATTGGGGGAATGAGCTTGTTCAGGTGACTGGTGTTTCAGTGGAAGAGCATTTTGTGGGTAGTGATTACAACTCCGTTAGTTTTTTAAATTGTTTTGAATTGTGTTAAGTTTGGACCTTGGGGGAAGAC
The DNA here is from genome assembly GCA_035221665.1 of Okamejei kenojei. Lineage (NCBI taxonomy): Eukaryota > Metazoa > Chordata > Chondrichthyes > Rajiformes > Rajidae > Okamejei > Okamejei kenojei. The sequence goes on from CM069132.1 coordinate 72,580,188, forward strand.
ACCAAATTGGAGTAAGGCAGATTACAACATTATTAGGCAGGAGCTTGGGATGATAATTCCGGTATTTGTATCCCTTAGTTCGTTCAGTGAAAACACCGACTAGAATACTTTAAATCATCCTTTATTTCACCATGGTGACCAGATTTCTCTGTACTGCCCTGGGAAGCTCTCCCAGTGAATCAGAGAAACACATGTGCTCAAACAAAGGAATTAGCATATATATATGCTCAGAGGGTGGTGGCTGTGTGGAATGAGCTTCCAGCAGAAGTGGTGGAGGCAGGATCGATTTTAACATTTAAAAGTAAAGAGGATAGGTATATGGACGTGAAGGGAATGGAGGGGTATGGTCTGAGTGCAGGTAGATGGGACTAGGGGAAAACAAATGGTCGGCACAGACTGGAAGGGCCGAGAGGGCCTGTTTCCGTGCTGTAATTGTTATATGGTTATATGGTTTTATATATATATATATATATATATATAGTTGATACAGTGGGAGGCAACTTACAATGGGCAGTAATTCTAGACCAATAACTGCAGTATCACATGGTTATATAGGTGGGGACAATCTTTCTACCCAATTACAATCGTACACAGTATAATACATCTTAGCCAATCACAATAGCATCAAACATCATCACATGTTTTACAAGAATGATGGTGTCACAGCAAGGAAAGCAAAACTTCAACTAAACATAACTTCAATTTGCCACGAGGTATCCCATAATCTCCAGGAGAGGGAATACTTAACCCTTTAATCCTAGGGTCTCGCCAGTTCTGCATATTCTCAGGGAGAGGAATTTGGGAATAATTGTTATTGTGTAAGTCGGCATCCAATATGTGGGAGCCGTTTAAAGGCCAGCTGATCAAAGATGAGGACTGGCATGTCCCAGTAAGGAGGGAGGATAATCATGGCAAAGTAAGGGAACCTTGGATGGCCAAAGACTTGTAAATTTGGTCCAAAAAAAAGAACATGTATATAAGATTAAAGAAGATTTGTGATCATGAGTTCAAATTCCAACATTGTAACTGTGGAGTTTGAATTCCGGTTAATAGTCTAGAATTAAAAAAAAAAAAGCAGCTAGCCTTTCAATGATGATCACAAAGCAACAAAATCATTGTAAAAAGGGTACCACAGTGGTGCAGCTGGTGGAACTGCTTGTAGTGGCAGATTATGATCTTATAAATGGCTATAAATCTTCATATAAGTCGTGTAGCTGTCGAATAAATTTCTAAGCCAATCTCTGGCTGAGATCTAATGTCTTCAGTTCCTCTTCTGGAACTGGTTCTTCTGGCCAAACCCGAGATCCAGGCCTTATCTTCTGTACCTCTTCTTTGGGACGTGGCATCCACCTCCTGTCAGAGGTATCCTTTGACTCTCTATAGCCTTGAACGTCAGGCTCATTTTGACAACTTTCTACAAGTACCTTAGCACTTCCGCTTGTGTAATGCACCATAAATCGTAAGCACTCTTCAATAATTTTCATTTCTGTGAAGGTTGGCAGAGAGCTAATGGACCGAGGGGTCAGTTTCTAGTCTGATGAAGCCAGACAGGGCTTTTGAGAAATATAAAGCAAGTAAGTAAGAGCTTAAGTAGGGCAATTAGTAGGGCCAACGGGAGCTGTAAAATGAGTTTGTTGAGTTGGATTAAAGAAAATCATGAGCCTCTGTGTCACAGTTTTATCAATAAAATAATTGACAAAATGCCAATCGCAGTTATTCAATGGTATATGACCATGTTTCTGCTCTTTAAATCAAACTGTTTATGATCTAGCTGTTTCTTAGCTGAGGGGAAATAGTGAGGAATTTAGCTTTTATTCAGAAATCTGGATTATGTTGTTCCAATGAGTGGAAAGAACAGAATCAAGGCTTTCTGAAAGAAATTGGATAGATACTTGAAGGAGATTTATTTGCAGGAGGATTGGCAGGAATGGTACTGATGGGAATGCTCTACCAGTAGCTGGCATAGACTGAATGGGCCAAATAGCCTCTTGTGTGCAACAATCCTAATGATTTGATGAGTTAGATAAGCTTTTGTCGTTTTACTGCGCTGTCTGAAGCTGCTTCCCTTGGCAACTGAATGGTATCTTGCTGCCAGGAAAAGAAATGTCACCTAAAAGTGCACAGTGCAATAGTGACAGCACACTAAAACTGTAATAATCCGCCACTCACATCTGCCAACCAACAATGCTGAAGATATATGTAGCCACTTTTTCCCAAGCATGTAATTTATCTTTGTGTCGATTTGGTGATCTCACTTTCATGTGTATTTAATGTCATTGGCAGCACAAATGCAATGATAAAAAAGATTTGCACCATACCCTCAAAATCCGGTCAATGAAGCATTTCATGTTCCGGAATTATTTTGAATTTATTATTTGCAATATGCACTTTCAAATATGATTGTAGTTTTCTTTACAAACATCATTTGCACACAATAGTACAGCAGGATTTAGGATTAGCATTGTAATTATAATTATAGAACAACATGGAAACAGGCCCTTTAGCTCCCAGTCTAAGCCAACCATCAATACCCCTTCACGCTAGTTCTATGTTATCCCACACCCTATGCAAAGGGTCAATTTACCAAGGCCAATTAACCTTGGGATGTGTGAGGAAATTGGAGCACCCTGAAGAAAGACACACAGTCACAGGAATAACGTGCAAACTACATACAGCCAGCACCGGAGGTCAGGATTGAATCCAGGTCTCTGGCGCTGTGAGACAGCAGCTCTCCTAGCTGCTCCACTCTGCTGCTCTGTGTCTTGATCTTTGAGTGCTAATGGGCCATTCGCAGTAGCGCAGCTGCTAGAGCTGCTGTCTCATAGTGCTGAGGACCCAGGTTCAATTCTGACCTCCGGTGCTGTCTGTGTGGAGTTTGCACATTTTCCCTGTGATCACCTGGGTTTCCTCGGGTTGCTCCGGTTTTCTTCCACATCCTATAAACATGCGGCTTTGTAGAATAATTGGCCTGTGTAAATTGTCCCCGGTGTGTTGGGAATGGGTGCAAAAGTGGGATATCATCATAGAACTAGGTTTGAATGGGTGGTTGGCTTAGACTCGGTGGGCCGAAAGGCCTGTTTCCATGACGTATCTTTTAACCAATTCAAACAATCAGGCCTGATGTTATTCCTGTGCAAGAGAATTGCCTCACCACCCCTTACCACAATCATTCCTTCCATTCATGTTTATATCCAGCTTCCCCTTAAATGCTATTCCTCTCAAATGATCTTTGTGGCAGCCTTTGCCTAAAAAACTTTGTCCCATACACAATCATACTTTTTGCCTAAAATATCGTGATGAATTGGAGTTAAAATTGATTTTGACATCTGGAGCCTATAAGAGGAGCTGGTATTTGTCAGATGCTTGTGCTAATGGAGCAATACAATTATTTAATCAAGTTACTTAAGGGAGGAATGTTTATATGTATAATGATGTGATGTTAATTGGAAAATTAGAAGCACAGTTGAAATTTAGGTCGTTAAATATTAATGAAAATGATCAAATGTTACTTCAAGTTCCTTGGATTTTTGACTGATAGAGGCACAAGAATCTGCAGATGCTGGAATCTTGTGCAGAAAACAATTGCCAGAAGAAATCAGTGGGCCAGCCAACATCTGTGAAGGCAAATGGACAGACAATATTTTGGTTCAGAATCTGAATAAGGGGCCTGATTCAAAATGTTGTCTGATCATTGCCTTCTACAGATGTTGCCTGACCCACTGAGTTCTTCAAGCAGCTTGCTTTCTTCATTTTTTAATGATAACCTCTTGTCATGGCGTTTATAGTCAGACAGTGTGGAAACAGGTCCTTTGACCCAACTTGTCCCGCCAACCAACATGCCCCATCTACACTAGCTCCACTTGCCTGTGATTGGCCCATATCCCTCTAAACCTATCCTATCCATGTACCTACCCAAATGTCTTTTGAACAGTGATTAATTATGAATAGTATTTCATTTACTGTAAAACAAAATGTGGATGTCCTGAAAAGAATATGAAAGGCATTACAGAAACGCGTCTTTCTTTTATCAATCTCAAGCTTGTGACGTTCTATTTTCACATGTTTGAATCTCTGATTTTAAATTGTATTTCGGGGAGTGGTTAAATTGTATTATGGGGAGTGGTTCCTCAGCATTAAAATAATGCCATATTGTGTGTTCAACCAAAGAACTCGCTGAAACTGCAGCAATTATGGTACAAATTGATCAGACTTTAGTTCTGTAACACGCATCAAATATTTTTTAGTCATTAAAAAAATTAGAACATCTACAATGCAGAAATTCCAATTAATTATCAATGGCATGAAACCAATGATAAATTCCAACCACGTAGACCCTTAAACTGCAACCTTTTTCTGGTGGCTCCACAATTCAGCAGGGCCCTCAGCAAATTGTCTTTGGCTTTGGACTACGCTAGTGTGCAGTTCCTCGTGAGGACGCCACCTTGCTCCAGAACACCAGTATTAGATAGACCAATAGGTGCTTTACCTGATTTCTGGTTCCCTAGCAATATTAATAAAATATTGACTGGCCTTGAGGGGGATACGACATATATTGCCTGAAGTAGATTCATATTGCCCGAGTCGAAGACGAGGGCAATATGATTTCAGTGCGGGCAATATTTCCTGGTGTCTCCCGAAAGAAGCCAGTCAATATTATAATTATTACCTATCCCCACGTAAATTAAAATAATTCCGTCGTCGTCAAGAGACGCGAATCTCGCACTGCTGGAGGCTGCCATGTTTGTTTAGATGCCGTGACCTGATTCTTCGTGTGAACTTTGGCCGGGTTCGTGTCCCGGATGTACGCCGGATGTAATATTTCATCTTTGTGATTGACCGCAGTTTTTCTACGTAAAGTCAATGGCGAAACCCGGAAGAAGAAAAATACCAAGTAATATTGCCCGCTGGAAACTCCGAGTTTTTGGACCAATCAAAATACCAACTAATATTGCCCAGTAAAACTACCTTATACAGGTAATAATTATATAATATTGACTGGCCTTGAGGGAGACACCAGGAATATTGCCCAAACTGAAATCATATTGCCCGAGTCGAAGACGAGGGCAATATGATTTCAGTGCGGGCAATATTTCCTGGTGTCTCCCGAAAGAAGCCAGTCAATATTATAATTATTACCTATATAAGGTAGTTTTACTGGGCAATATTAGTTGGTATTTTGATTGGTCCATTAGTTGGTATTTTGATTGGTTATAATTATTACCTATCCCCACGTAAATTAAAATAATTCCGTCGTCGTCAGGAGATGCGAATCTCGCACTGCTGGATGCTGCCATGTTTGTTTAGATGCCGTGACCTGATTCTTCGCGGTGAACTTTGGCCGGGTTCGTGTCCCGGATGTACGCCGGATGTAATATTTCATCTTTGTGATTGACCGCATTTTTTCTACGTAAAGTCAATGGCGAAACCCGGAAGAAGAAAAATACCAAGTAATATTGCCCGCTGGAAACTGCGCGTTTTTTGACCAATCAAAATACCAACTAATATTGCCCAGTAAAACTACCTCGTATAGGTAATAATCATTGATAGTTATTTCAGCTTTTCTGGGAACGGCACAGGACTCTTGATGAACCTTGATAAATGCTGCTGCATCTTTGGTTTAAATCACTTTCTGGAAGGAAAAGGGCAACGTTTCATTTCCAGCGCAGTCATTATGAGGGGGGTTGGTGTGTCACTGATATTTTCTCAGACCGGTGGATTGTTAATGCCATTCAGAGAGTATTGCTTGGCAGTGCATTAGCATTACAGTAATACTGACGCCCTGCACAGTCATAGTGTGTGAAACATGGACCTTTCCCTCTCTCGGCAATCACAACCTTCACAAGGTAATGTCCAAATTCGGTCGAGGGAAGACAGGCTCCACAGTGAGAAGCAGTCACTTCCATCTCTCATTGATAATGAGAGCCCTGCATACTTAACTTTAGCATTAACACCATTTATTTATGAAGAACTTTGATTTTAAACAGGCCAATCGCGCTGTAGTCCTGATGTTGGATGTGTGGCTGGAGCAGGCAGGGGCTGATCTACTATGAAACTAATGAAACTTAAGCTTCAGGGCCCCTAATCCCGGAGGGCCCCCAGAAGTGACTTTAGTCCAGATATTCTTCTGATTTAAATCGGAATTCTGATTTTTCCGTTTTCCCAGAAATTAATCTGATTTTTCATCTCGACTAAACCCCTCGCCTCGACTAAATTTTACCTTGCACTTAAACCTCAACTCACTAATCCCTGCTTCGACTAATTGCCGCCTCTCTCCTGCTTCAGGGAGAGAGGGACTGCGGGCGGGCTCGAAGTCAACGTCAGCGCGTGTGCACCCCTCCCCTCCCACCGGCTTTCTCGGGCAATGTACCTGTACTGCTCTGCACGCTCGGCCCTGGCCCCCTGGATGGAGCCGTTCCGCTCACGTGAGGCGCGGCCGGGGGAGGGGGGGTGGGGCCTATAAATAGCGGGAGCGAGAGAGAGGCGGCGATTAGTCAAGGCATGGATAACGTGTGAGGTGGAGCTTAGACGTGAGTGGGAGGTTCACTCATGAGGTTTAGTTAAGTTGAGGTGGGGTTAAGGTGTGAGGTGCGAGGTTTAGTGAGGTACGGTTTAGTCGAGGCGAGGTTTAGGTGTGAGGAGAAGTTTGGTGGTGAGGTATCATTGAGGTGAGGGGTTCAGTCGAGGTGTAGCTGTGTAGGTGAAGGGAAGTGAGCGTAGGTGAGGTGAGGAGAAGTGGGTGAAAAAGTTTCACTCTAGGTGAAAACGGTTTTTTCACATCTCAGTGCTCGGCAAAGAGACATTTCAGATAACATTTTTTGTAAAGATTTTTTTAGCTGTATGAGGCCATTTATTGAAACATAAAATTATTAAGGGTTTGGACGCGCAAGTGGCAGGAACATGTTTCCAATGCTGGGAGAGTCCAGAACCAGGGGCCACAGTTTAAGAATAAGGAGTAAGCCATTTAGAACGGAGATGGGGAAATACTTTTTCACACAGAGAGTTGTGAATCTGTGGAATTCTCTGCATCAGAGCGCAACGGAGGCCAATTCTCTGGAGGCTTTCAAGAGAGAGATAGAGCTCTTAAATATAGCAGAATCAAGGGATATGGGGAGAAGGCAGGAATGGGGTACTGATTGTGGATGATCAACCATGATCACAGTGAAAGGCGGTGCTGGCTCGAAGGGCCGAATGGCCTACTCCTGCACCAATTGTCTATTTCATGAAATATATATCTTTTGAGGGTTATTTTACTGCTTGTGTGTTAGAAAAATTCTAAGCTTCTGTTATGTAAACTACCAGCAGAAAGCTTGATAATCACTTTCAATTTATTGAAAATGCAGGAGCTTCAGGGCGCTTTGCCCTCTAAACCCCTGCCGGGGCGTTGCCACTGGACCCCGCCGGGGGCCTAGCCAGCCTCCTAGACCCCCAGCCAATACTTCCTACTTTTTTTCTGGAGGTGAATATCACGCTTAGTCCACATTGCTTAAAAATGTTGGGTCTACTTTATGAGATGGTGTTTAAAAAAAAAAATATTAATAATATAGTGCAATTCAATACAAAATAATAGTTTAAATAAAAATGTAAATGTTATTAAAGTATCATGTAGGCTAGCCATAAACAAAAAAACTTTCAAATTAAGGATGTTTCATTCTAAATATATTTAACATAAAATAATTATAAATTATTTAAACCGCCATTAACATTTATTTATGACAGAAATTAAAATTTGTGGTGATCTGTCGTGGAACAACCCCATTGGGGTTGCAACCTTCACGTGGTCCGCCCTGTTTCAACGAATGCAATTAACCCGGCGCGTACAATCAAATAAGATCAAATAGAACAAGTTGTCCTACAACTTTAGACTGTGCACGCCATACGCAAGAAGTCGAAGAATAAGAAGAACAACCCCATTGAAGAAGATAACAGTGGTTACCTTCTGGTTACCCAGACCCCGTTGCTGGTTGCGAAGGGGCCCCCAAAACAGTTCAAGCTTCAGGGCCCCAAACATGTAGGGAGCAGGTGTGATGCTCATTCATTTGAAAACGCTTTCTTCATGAAAAAAGTTTGGAATAAGCACATGTGTAGAAAACAAAGTAAATTTAAAACACTGAATTAAAGGAAATTTGCTTGTAGTCTGCAAGTTATTTTGCTTGCTCAATGAGGTCAGCACTGAGACTTGCCATTTCATACAGCACTCCAGAGAATTAGTTTGTGTATTTAGGGAGTACTCCACTATTGGAGGTGCTGTCCTTTGATGTAATATTAAACCAGGGTTCCATCTGCTTTCTTGTGGTGCTATTTTGAAGATGTACAGGGGAATTAACCTTTTCTCCCAGCCAATGTTATCCTTTAAAGAAAATTTACATCAGTTAATTGCTACTTAGTTGTGACATACTTTGGACTGATTCTAGTGGGTTACCAGTGGTTTCCAATCCTTAGACAGTACGACCACCCCTGGAAGAACTCACCCCTAGGTTGAGCAGCATCTGCGGAGGCAAAGAGATGGTCGATATTTTGGGTCATGACCCTGCATCGGGACTGAGATAGTAAAGGGGAGAGAGACAGTATTAAAGAAGTGAGGGGGAGAGGTGAGGCAGGAGCTCACCACATCTCCCACTTACTGGCTCCCTCCCCTTTATTCTCTCAGTCCTGATGCAGGGTCTTGACCTAAAATATCAACCATCTCTTTGCCTCCACAGATTTTGGTCAGGCCACTGAGTTCCTCCGGCAGCCTGTTGTTTGGTTAGCGTCAGCTAAGACTTTGTTGATGGGCTGAATAGGCCCCTGGTGCCATTTGGGCAACACCCATGACTTTTTCTTCCGTTTTTTTCTGGGAGTGGTCTTGGGTGATTCAGTACAATTGTAGAATTATTGATTACCTAGATTATAGAATTTCTTTCTTATGCATGAGTGCAGCAATGGTGTCCCCTATCCACAAGAGGGCACTATACTCCCCAAACTGAAAGTAATTGAAGAATGATTCCTTGTATTGTTGGCTAGGTGTTGATTAAGTGGACAGTATTTAAATTGATACCCATGTTTCAGGAAAGTGTTTGTGGATTATTTATAAGGTAAGAGTCATTTGGAATCAGGAGAGGAATAGAACGGGTAAATGCACAGAGTCTTTTGCCCAGAGTAGGGGAGTTGAGAACCAGAGTTGATGGGTTTAAGGTGAGAGGGGAAAGATTTATTAAGACTCGAGGGTAACTTTTTTATACAAAGGGTGGTGGGTATATGGAACGAGCTGCCGAAGGAGGTAGGTGATGCAGGTACTATCGTAACACTTAAGAAACACTTGGACAGGTACATGGACAGGATAGGATTAGAAGGATATGTGGCAATTGTGGGCAGGTGGGACTAGTGTAGATGGGGCATGTGGTCGTCATAGGGAAGTTGGGCCAAAGGGCCTGTTTTCACGCTGTATGATTCTATGATACCTCCCTACTCTGAGAAGCGAAACTGAGATACAGGAACTAGTTCATGATTCCAGTTTCATCATGAAACTTTATTTTCAGAGTGGTGCAGCAGGAACTTTGGCAGAGGACTTTGTCTTACAGATGAACCTGGCACTACAGAGATTACCTTCTTGTCTCAGTAGGGCTTTCTTTTAAATGTGATAAGAGATAAATCTCTTATCACATTTCTAAGCGCCTGATCTATGATTCTCTCCCACCCGCCACTTATGTTCCCAGGTCAAGTTGGGTGAGTTTATTGTCATACGCATGAGTACATTGAGGGACAGTGGAAAATTCTGCTTGAAGCAGCATCACAAACACATAGACATACTCAGACACACAAAAGCAAATTATACACAACTGACTCGAAATTTCTAAAAGAATGAAAACTGTGTAAAAAATCAAGACATTAGTTCAAAAACAAAATGAGACAAGTCCACAGTAGATGGTCAGCTGGTGCATGATGTCCAAACTCTACCATATCTCCCCAAACCTGACCCACTCTGAAATACATTTTTTTGTTGTAATATTCATTGAAGGGATATGGGTTTTACAGGTTCAGTCAGCATTTAATCGCCCATCTTTATTGCCCTTGAGGGTGCCAGTCTTCTCGAACCACTCTTGTCCTTGAAGTGTGAGTATACCCATATTGCTGTTAGAGAGAGAATTCCAGGATATTGGCAGTGAATGAGCAGCGATATATCCCCAAATCAGCGATGTATTCCCAATTATTGGTGCATGGTTTGGAGGGAAACCTTGCAAGTACTGGTGTTCCAACACTTTTGCTACCCTTGTCCTTCTAGCTGGTAGAGGTTGTGGATTCGGAAAATGTTTGCTAAGGAATCTTGGTGAGTTGTTGCAGGTAATCCTGTAGATAGTACAAAGTGTTGGTGGATGGGGTACCTACCAAGTGGCCAGTAGTGTCCTGTGTAGTGTCGAGCATCTTGAGTGTTTTTGAAGCTACTTTCATCAAGGCAAGCGGAGAGTATTCCATCGTACTCCGGACTTGAGCCTTGTGAATGGTAAACGGGATTTATTTTGCCATCACGCCAATTTGTATGTCACCCAAAAGGGCACGAAAATGTGGCATCCTTGCTTATTGTTATTGTAGTTTCCTTTTCAAGATACATTAAAAGCCAACCTGCACTGTTAAGCAGGCTGCTTCTTCATTCCCCAACTTATTAATGGCAAGATGGTCAATGCTTTTTAAGAGCTCTCTCCACAGCAGCCACAGGTCCCAGATAATTTTGGGCAGCGACAACCTCCGGACATCAGTCACCTGATGGTCAGTGCACTTTTGCTGCAATCTGTGTATAATAACTGGAGGAATGTATAAAAGGTAAAACTGATGTCCAGTTAGAGACACTTTTTTTTGTCATAATCCTTGCTTTATTGAAAGTTGAAAACATAGTGATTGGTCATGATTAATTCTGATAAAAGGCGCCGCGCATTTGTTGGCATCACCACAAGCATACTCTGATCATATCACGTGCGTGCACTGACCACATCGCATGCATGCAATGACCACCTCACAAGCATGTAATCTTATGGGTAAATGAAACATACATCAGAGTGAATCATGACAGCAAGTGCGTGACCTATAGGTAGCACTTCAACAAACAATGGGTGCACAGTTAATAATAGGCACAAAATATTGTTATGTGTAAATCACATATAAAAGACCAACATAAGAAGCTCCAGTTTCTTTGTCTTTAATTTATCTTGTGATGTAGAAAATGCAACTTTACATTTTGTGCACAGCAAGCTCCCATACACAACATTCTGATAGCAGCCTTTATTCGTGAAGCTGGTTCAGAGATAAATATTGGTCTGGATACAAAGAATAACTGCCCTGTCCCCTTCAAATTGTGCCACGTGTGCTTCTCTATATTCACAAGTGTGTAGATCATATCCAGCTAAATGTCTCCTCCTATTGATAGCATGTTTGTTTCCCTGTTGGACTTTCAAGTCCCCATCTGAGAACCAAATGTTTGGGTCACAGTGGAACTTGAACCCAGAACTCTGTGGCGTATGGACAAGAGACTGTAACCAACTGAGTAATGACCAACATTGTCTAAAGAACTATGGACTGTGTGCACTTAATTATTCCAACACTGAAGAACGAATGCAGAGATCTTGATTTCACTAAGCTAATTACAAGAACTAATTACAGGGATATTCCATTTAATCCCTGGGCAAGGATAGACATTTGTAGAAAGCCACACTTTTTTTCTGGGGTGCATTGTGATCCTTTGGTGCTTGAAATTCAAGTATTGAATGAAATACTTGATGAGGCCTAAGATTGTAACACTAATACACTAATACAATAATAAGATTGAAACACTATATACTAATACAGTTACTGATGCCCGCATTTTGGTTTTACTTCATTCTTCGTACTTTTCATTATGATGGGGATTTTTTTAAATATCAGTTTCATCCAGCTTTCATCCACCATGAAGCATAACCAACTTTGCTCACTGCAATTTATAAACTCTGGAAGAAATAGAATATGTATTTTTCCTCCTTGTTCTAACTGTTAAGTTTGTATTTTGTCGATTTGTAATGTGCAGTATTTTTTGGCCATGAACATTATTCTTTGCATGCTTCTGCTGCCGAACTGTGTTTACTATCTCAATTCCAAAACACGTTCTATGGTGAAATCTTTAATGATTATTTATAATTGTTTCGTTGTTTTATATCTTCAACTTTTTCAATCTTTAACAATGAGCCTAGTTCTTTGAAGCAGTCCCAGTCATTGTGTTCATTCCTGAATGATATTACTGGTCTGTCAACTGAAGTGAAAGAATCTTTCAACGATCTGACAGAAAGGAATATTTTGGAAGGACTTAAGTGCATGTTAACAGAGATTCTGGCTCAGGACTAGTCGCTTGTCAGGTTTACAAAGCAGAGATTTAACACACAGCTCAGTGATTAAACAAAGGACAATTGCCACAAACCATACACAGGATCTGGTGGATTGTTGTCAATTGTAGGATTCTAGTAGGATGCAGTGCTCATTTAATTTACAGTAATGAAGTGTCCGGAGGGAGCACTGAGATTGATAATTCAAGTCTGGCCTGGAAGAGCTGTTCAGATAAAAGTTCCTTTTATCCATATGCCAAATTCAGATTTTAGGTTGTTCATCTGACACTCTTGCTGCCCATGTCACACCTCCTAATGTTTATCCACGACCCCTCTGCTTGGGGACCTGCACAGCTCTCATTCAAGCAAAGGTTCAGTTTTAAATTTTTCATTCTTGTCTTCAAACTCATCCAGGATCCTTCAATCTCCAAAATCTTTCTACGAAGCAATAAGATGTTTTTCCCCTACAATTATAGTCGCTTGATCATTGCAGATTTTAATCCATCCACCACAATGGTCACATCTTCAACTGCCAAGACTCTAAACTCTTGATTTTCACCTTAGTTCAGCTGTCTCATCCTCCAAGGTGCCAATATTTATGTTAGCTGCTCTCTCTCTCATTTAATTTATATGTAGAGGCTCTTACTCCCAGTTTTATTTATTACTTGCCTGTTTACTCTTATACACCATCTTTTCTATCTCTATAATTAACCAGTTATTCCTTGCTGTTTTCTAAAAAAAATCAAATTCTCTGGCCTACCAATTGTCTTTGCCATTTATATGTGATATATTTATCATATTTATGTTATCCAACCTCAACTTCTCTTACTCACTGGAGTATACCTTGCCAATCCAATTCCACTCCCTTATCTTTAATTATTTTCCCGCTAAGTTTCGTCTACCTTTGCATTTTTGTCTACCTTTGGCAGTTAAGTGATGTTCCTTTGAAGACTGCACCTGTCAAAGACCACCCTCAAGGATCTTTTCCTTGAGTGATGCACCCCATCTAGACCTTTAGTGTCCATCTATCAACTTTGGTTCATAATATCCAAGAACTTTACCTCTGCTCTGGACATTTCCTCTGTTTCCTTGCTGGTTCTTTCACTGATGTCATGATTATATTGCTTGACCAGTAGCTCCTCTAAGTTTACAAAGGATATTCAATTGATAGCAGCAGCAGGGCAGCCATTTTCATCTCTGCTTTCGTTGTCTCTTTTCAAGGAACCATAGATGCCCCATCCCAGTAGGATCCTCACGGCATACGATCCATCCCCTTGGCGGTTGAGCAGCTCCCAAGGTTCCAATACCTTTGAAGCATTTGTTCCAATGAGTAGGTCGATGCCAGAGTCTATTTCAGGAATCTTGATACTCTTCAAGTAAGGCCATTGTATCAGGTCTTCCTGTCTGGGAATGTTTAACTGAGAAACCGGCAAGGTCTTATGTGTGAACACATCAGAAAGTTAAATAAAATCGTCTTTGTCCAGGCTAGATATTTCCAAACCTGAAATGTGATGACTGATCACAGGCTTCACTTGGTTCATGGTACGCAAGAAAATATTGGTCTTTTGTCCTGTAATGTTCAGCCTTCTCATCAAGCTTTCTGTGCAAAAGGTAGTTCAACTTCATGATCCAAAAATGCGTATGTTTGCAACACTGTGCTCCCCCTTGTGGCTCTTTACCTGTACTGGTACAATGGAGAAGATGCAGGTTTCTTCCCCGGCCATGAGGTGAGGGAACAGCGTTACTCACGATTAACTTCTCATTCTCTTCTGTTTGCTACAGCTTCTTCCCTTTGTTCTTTTGTTCAATGTGAAGGATTTTGGTTGCACACATCACGTCAAACGACTCTTGCAGTCTCTGCTCATGTGTCCTATTTTCAAACATCCAAAGCAGACTCCCTTCTCCTTTAAGAAGTCTATCCTTTCTCTGTGCCCCTTCTTCCTGATCTGTGGACACCACCCCAATGTGTGACCACTTTTATTACAGAACTTACAAGAACCTCGAGTATTGGTAGTAGATACATTTCTTATATACATGCCATATCCCTCCACTTGTCTCTGAGCTTGTAAGGCAGTTTTAGAAGGATGGTCTGCATATTGGAAGCATATTGGAAGCAACATTCATTTCCCCCATAAAGGTGAGATGTTCCATAGCATTGCAACAACCTCTAAGGAACAGTGAGAAAGCTTGGAATGCCTTCACATCCTCTGGTCTGATTACTGACCATGCAAATGCCTTGACCATATATGCAGTGGCAATCTTATGTTCATTACCAAAATATTCTTTAAGCAGATATTTTGTTCTTTCAAGGCAAATGTCGGCAGCTGCGGACTAAGTCTTTTGGATACCCTCTTGTGTTGCATTGCTCTAGAAAATGCAAGCAATCACTGTCATCATTAGTCTTTCTTCCCACTCCTCTCCCAAATGACGTGATGAAAATTTCATACTGCAAAGGATCACCATCATAAACAGGAATGACTCTTGGTTGCAAAGTACAAGAGAGATTTTGTTGTGCCGGAAGAGTAGTGATGTCATTTTGCCTCTGCATTAGGTTCCAGATATCACCTTGGTTTCCATCATTCAGTACAGGGGGGGTAGTGCTAACATGCCCCTGCACACCCTTTTCCATATGAGTCTGTACATTTTTCTTTTGAAGAGAGTATTGAGTTAGATGGGTCTAATTATGAGCTCTAACAGATGTTCTGTGAGTTTGTTTTGATCTAACAACCTGTTGCTGAGATTCAGTTCCCATCAACACATTCTTTTTTTTTTTGCACTTGATCAGGCAAGTATACATTTGCATGCAGATTTAATTTAGATGATGTTTCCCTTTGAGCAGTTCCTTTTCTCATACAAGAGTTCATCCCATCAGATACTCTAGTGGCTTCTTGATCTCTTTGGCCTCAAGCACATTGAGTTTTGCATTGGTTGCTACCAGCTTAGTCTCTATTTCCAGCTGTTCCATCTCTATTTTCGACTGTTCCTCTTGTGCCTCACTTGAGATTGATTGCTGCCAGTGCAGTCTCTCTTTTCAATTGTTCTTTTTCTCTATTTAATTGTTCTTCTTGTCTTCTCAATTGTTCATCTTGGGCCTCAAGTTCAAGCTTGGCATTGGTTGCTGCCAGTTCAGTCTCTCTTTTCAATTGCTCCTTTTGTGCCTCAAGCTTGTGCTTTTGTTTTGGTGGCAGCCCGTTCCAAGAGAGCAGCCCTATGTCTGAGCTTTAATAAGCACATGATGAAGAACTAGATGTGTGGCTTAACTTAGGCTTTAAGACATTTGAAACACTGTCATCAGGTCCAATTTCATCTGAGTTTACAACACTCTGTTGTATGGCACTTTCAACTATGGAGTATGTAGTTTGCTGTCCAATATCAGATGACCACACTTTTACATCTTGTATAAAATCATTAAAAGTTTCCATTCTCTGTTGAAACCACTGATTTTACCTTTCAAGCTCCTTTTCAGGCAGTGGTACCTTCACCAATGACTCGTATTTGCTCTGACTTCATCACTGAGCTTGATTAATTGAACCAGGTTATATTGTACTTCATTTTCATTTTCCTTTGATTTCATGAGCTCCTTCAGCAGTTCAATTAACTTGTTAGCTTGTTTATCGAGTTTCTTGTCCTCTGACACTTTTCCATGAACAATTCCCAGCCTTTGTCGGTGTATTTAATCTCTTCTTTCCTTTTATGGAATCCTTTCCAACATCGCCATCTTTTGACTGAGCTTTAGACATACTTGTTCACTATCCCTTTAAGACTCGTTGATGTGAAAGCCATATGCCGACAGCACAATATTTCAAACAACTGATATCGTTCAGATGGGGCTCGTCAGCCTGGGAAGGTGGTCCATCTAGGAGAGGGAAAACTCTGATTTAAAATCTCCACTGCCTTGTGGCCGTATCCAGTCATGGAAAAGGCTCCTGGAGTAAACCTCAAGAAAATCCGGAGTTGGTGCCCCTAAGGTAGTTCGTCGTTGTCTACAACCTTGCTCTGGCAGCTCCCGTGACGGCGCTTGAATGTCCCTGTAATGGCCCTGCTGTTCCTTTGGATCGATCAGCGACATGGAGAGGGGGGACGTGCTGCATGGGCAACAGCCTGTCCTCCATATGACATCGCCCAGGCTTGCATCCGACCACGCATCACCTGCAAACTAGGATGCATTATCCATGGTCAGTCATGACCGAGGGGGGGGGGGGGTACTATGATATCATTCTGATTCTCAAGGTCACTTCTCAAATCTCCATTTTAGTAGCCATTTTCTAATACAGCTTATATATAGCTTCTCCAATAAAGCTTAATGCTGTATGTACTCACTCTCCCTGCACGTTGGCTTTCGGGGTTTCCAATCTCCGTTAGTCAGATTAAAGCAGGTGTCGACCTTGTCCAGTTGATCGGGAATGGCGGCGTCAAGCTTGTGAAATAAAACAATCTTTGTTCCCAGGTTTTCAGAAGCTCCAGTTTCACTCACAGAGCGAGTTTTCACTTAAATGTAATGGCAACTTTCCGACTCTTCCAGTGTCCAACTTTCTGTTGCCATTACTACACAGGTAGTAGTAATGGAAGTCCCTTAACAGTAAGTAGGAGTGATCTTACGCAGCACAAATAGAACAGATCTTCCAGTCGTTATTTCCACCCTCTGAAGAACTCTTGTATTTTAATTCCCAAACTGTTACATAGTCTAGGAGATAAAAACAGAAAATGGTAGGAATAGTCCTCACAATACCCCTACATTGTACAGGTTTTATGTTTTTTTTAAATTTTATGTCCTCTTACTCTCTTTTCTCGAACTGCCCTCAATAACATATCAAGTGGATCTGCAACTTAACCGAACAGCAAGCCGGGCTTCACGCTGTCAGAGATGGTATCTTTATCCTACCAACTCAGAATCCACAGAGTCTTTTACCCAAGGTATGGGAATCAAGAACCAGAGAGCATGGGTTTAGGGTAAGAGGGAAAAGATTTAATAGAAACCTTAGGGGCAACCTTTTGGGTCTATGGAATGAGCTGCCAGAGGAAGTAATTGAGATAGGTACTAGAACAACATTTAAAAGATGGTAATGTAAGAATCTAAGAAAAAGACCCATCCAAGCCGTCATGGGTGAGTTGGGCAGAAGGGCCTGCCTCCATCACCTTCTCTGCAATTTAACTAATATGTTTTCCCTCCTTCCCATTTCTGGGAAAGGTTCTTAGACCTGAAAAGTAAACTTTATTTCTCTTTTCACAGAGTGTTTCCGGCAATTTATTTTTCTATTCCAGATTTTCAGCATCATTACTTTCATGTAGATTACAAGTAAAAGTACTATTACAATGTGCTAAATGCAGCAGAATATTTGCACACACATTCACTCACAAACAATAATGTGATACTAGTCTGATTATCAGTTGGAAGCATTGTTCATTGTGGGATAAATATTGCTCTGGGAATAATTCTACAGGTTGTCAGTGCTTTGCTGTGCAAACTTACTATGATATTCGATATAAGGCACCTCTGACATTGCACTCTCCCTCAGAACACCATTGGATTATAAGGCTCAAGTCTCTGGAAAACGGAATTGAAACAATAAATGTTTCGTTCAGAGGGGAGAGTGCTATCAAATGGACTAAGTCTGTCCTAAAGAGATACCCACTTTCATCCAGAATAAGAATCATCTGCAAGTTCAACATTCTGTCAGCCTAGGTTATTGTTCAAATCGTCGTACATGAGGATTTATGATCTGTTCACCTGACTTGGAGCAGTGAGTTATTAATAATCCCAGCGGCTGTTTTCAACGTTACAATCTAATGTACGGAAGCTGCATCATTTAAACTTTGTTATATATGTGAAATCTGATAATGCATTTTGAAAGCAAAGCATTTCAGTCACTATAATTGACAGAACAATAACATAAACTAAACTTGTCCATTTATTCTTCTTAAAAAGCTAAAAATCAAAATTTGCCATGTTTGCAGTCTGACTCAATGTAATTACAACACATAGTCTGATAATAGAGTAATTTTACATGCTGCCCTGAATTTCCCAAGAGAATGGGAATTAGGCTGACTCTTCAATCTTTGCTTTTTTGCCCTTATTCAAATAAAAATTAACATGTGATATTTCCATTTTAATTATCTGGGAAATCTTGACATTATTCTTGTTACTATCACATAACTACAGAATGAGACAAGAAGCCTTCATCAATCAATTTCTTTAAAAGACTGATACCTTTTTCTATATATATATATACACACAGTAAACCCTCATTCAACAGACCATAGGGGGGGGGGGGGGGGGGGGGGGGAGTGGTGTCCGTTATTGCCGATTGTCCGCTATTACGAGTTAGTTATTATCATTGTATGTAGTTGAAACAAAGAACTGCAGATGATAGTTAATGCATAAAAGGAGACAAAGTGCTGGAGGAACTCAGCAGGTTAGGCAGCATCTCCTGAGAATATGTCAGGACTGATTCAGTCTGCTGAGTTACTCCAGCACTTTGTGTTGTTTCCCCTTAAAACCGGGCACGATGCCACTGGTCAGCATTGCCAATCCCTTCTTCACCAGCTACCGCGCTGTCCAGTTGACACGGCTGTTGTTGTCGCATATGTTGTAGCCCCTAGCCATCAGCTCCTTCAGGCTACTGCCAATGACAGGACACACTCCTTCACCGTGGGACTCCCTCCCCTCTCACCAGCTTACCCTTTCCTTCATTCCTGTCTGCCGTCATTTTGTTCACTCCCTGCTTCCAAGGTGGAATATGTTGGCAACTCTGGGGGAGGAGGAGGAGATGGCAGTGGAGGAGGGAAGGAGGGGGAACGAGGCCAGCAACAGGAGGCAGTGGTGGAGGATGGTTCGGTGGAGTGCACGGAGAATGGGGAGGAGGCAGCAGTGGAGAGGTGTCGTGAACAAAGTGATGGCCAATAGAGAGAAACAGCAGCTGGTGAAAGAGGAGGGGGGGGGGTGACCAAGCACGTCCTGTTGGTGGTAGTGGCCTGAAGAAAGCGCTGTCTCCAGGGGACACAACGTTTGCCACACAACAGCCGCATAGATCAGACTGTGAAGGGGTGGTGGGTATATGGAGCAAGGTGGGCGGAGGAGGTAGCCAGTGCATTGTATATGGAACAATTACACCCAAGTGGCTTGTTGTTGATTTATGTGTATTTTCCAAATAGGAGCCAAATTCTTGGATACATTGGTAATCAAGGGATATAATATAATATTATGGTTAGCAAGGTGGATGAAAAGTTCAAGAACTGCCCTGATCGTAATAAGTAGCCTTCTTTTGTTTCTTTTGTTCTTAATGAAGTACTATTTCCATCTACTACCACTCCATTGTGCAATGAACCACATCTTTACAACCACATCATTCTGTTCCTCTCTGATAACTTGGAAACAGTAACAGTTTTTTATTGGGCTTTACATTAGCCTTAATCTAATTCATTTTTCACTGGATCTACTTAGCCTAAGGGACATGGAGAAGCAAGTAGGGGCATGGACAATCTAATAATCCCTAAAAAAGTGTTTTGTGTGTATGCATAAAAATGACTTACCCTTCTCCCACAATTTTAAGGAGACCCACTTTCAGTGCTCCCAAAGTGTTTCCATTTCAGTCCTCCACTACCTTTTTCATTGTTGGTTGTGATTTCTGTCTGGTCTTCATCTCACCGTTGACATTGATGTGAATCTTGTCCATCATTCACCCTGTGTATGATGCATTTTGTCTCCGCAGGTGATTGCTGAAGAACTCTCAGGGAATGATGATTATGTGGAGTTGACCTTTAGTGCAAGAAAACTAGATGACAAGGTAAGAAAACAAGTAGGAAAAGTTCTAATCACTCAATGTGTCTTTTACACTTGGGGATAAAAAAAAATGGAAAGATATAGCATTTAAATATATCAATGGATATGTCATTAAAATACCTTATTTGGCATGTTAAATATTTATTATTAACATTACTCTGAACCTTTGCAGTTTGAACTGTTACAATTCGGGTAACTACTAAGGATAGGCCTTTCAGGATTGAAGCGTGAAAACGCTTCCATTTATAGAGGGTGAAAGGGATATAGATGGTTATATGATTCTATTATTCAGTTGAAATAAGAGCACAATGGATTTTCATGAAAAGGTAGAAACCATCATGAGTAAAATGGGCATATGGATGTTGTAGCCACACGACAAGCTTGACAAAAGCTAGAAGAATTGAATGGCCTCTTCCAATTCCTGTGTCACACATAGATTTTACTTCGGAGTCACGTGAGTGACTACGTGAAAGACCCCGTCCAGCACGCAATGCGCGACATTAGCGTTCATGCAGTGCACCCGCGACGAACGGGAGTTCAAGGCGCTCCCGCTACAAATTGAAAAGTCGGAGCCGACAGGTAAGTTTACCGTGGCCGTGTGTCTTTTCTCTGTGGTCTTGTGTTCCAGGAAGAATGAGCCAAGGCCCGAGGAAGAAGTCTGCAGCTCGCCCCCGTACGTCCTCCGTTGAGGAATGCTCTTTGGAGGGGGGGCAAGAGGCCGGCGTGTATAACTACCGAGCCGAGCCCAGCACCGCTAATGCTGCGGGAGGCTGAGCAGCGGGCTGGAGGTACCTGCAGCCGGAACGGGCGGTAGTGTCCGACGTTTCGGATGAAGATGCCTTACCGCTCGAGAGGGGACACAGGCAGCCGCCTAAGCCGCATGGAACGGCTCATGGAGCAATTACTCCAGCGAGATCTGCTGAGAGAGCAGCAGCAGACTCGCCAAGGGAGTTCAGGCACTCCCGCAGTGCCTTTTACGGCACTGGCCATTGCTTCACCTTCTTTTGAAGGCAGCACTGGCGACCTAGGTCTGGGCTGGTCAAGAAGAGGGGTCACTGGTTGAAGATATCGGGAGTACGCAGGGTGTACAGGAACAGGAAGAGCTGCTGGGTGTGGTCAACCGCTATGTGGCCATTCCACAAGCGGGTCGGCCATTAGAGCCAAAAACTTGCAGCCCAGCATTAACCACCTGTCCTCTAAACCCCTACAAGAACAGGTGGTCAATGAGGCTCTTCAACTATATACAGCCCCAGTAAATTGTACATCTTTGAATGTACCTGCTGTCAATAGCCAAATTTGGGGACATTTGGGGCAGAACATCAGAAACCTGGAGTTGAAGCTCCAGAAGATCCTTAAAACTCCTGACTGCAGGAATAACATCTTATGCTCGGTCCATTGATGGTGCGGACATCTCCACAAATCAGCAAGACACATTAGCTCTGCTGTGCACCACTCAATATGAAATAATAATTTGCGAAAGGAGATTATCAAGCCTGCCATCAACCCTAAATTTGCAGGGAACTTTGCAAAACACCGGGGTCAGAACCTCCTATTCTGCTCTTTGGGAAAGACCTTCCAAAAAAGGTGAAAGACCTGGAAGAAGAATCCAAAACCTTTGGTCTCGTGAGGGCAGGTTTGGGACCGAGCAGACCCAACAAACCCAGGCGGCAGTACCCCATGGCGTCCACCAGTCGTCGACCACACTATGGGACTGGTGAAAGCTCGGGGTCCGCAACCATTCCCCGTAAGCCTTTTTTAGGCCAGGGCCCAGAGCGGACCCCATGGAAAATGCGCCCCCCCAACAACATCGAGATCAACATCAACCCTCTACAGCCCAGCAGACGCCTCATCGCCCAGCGAAGAGGCAGAAGAAGCACCAATAACCATGGAGGTAGGTGGGTCTGGTTCCTCTCAGCATATGTGCAGTAGGAGCTCTGTACTAACAGGGGGGAGATTTCACTTGTTTTTGGATGCATGGGAATCCATCACTAATGACAAGTATATACTCAGCAGCGTTCATGGCTACAAAATTGACTTTGTCCATAAAAATTTTCCACCAGTTCAGCATATGCTCAAAAGGGTATTCACCCTCTCAGTCAAGGAGAAACAAGAGGGTCAAGCTGAACTGATGAGGTTACAAGCTAAAGGTGTCATTGAAAGAACAAAACATGAACCTTTGGAATTTGTGGTCTAATATTTTCACTAAAATCAAAAAAGATGGTGGACGACGCATCATTCATTGACTTAACTACTTTGAACAAGTCTGTCAGGTATATACATTTCAAGATGGATACTTTTCAAACAGCCAGACTATTGGTTTTTCTAGAGGGTACTTTCTAGCAAGCATTGATTTAAAAGATGTCTACTACTCAGTACCCATACACAAGGAGCATCGAAAATATTTAAAATTTATCTGGATGAAAACAGCTATGGCAATATAAAGCCTTACCAAATGGGCTAACCTCTGCTCCGAGGTTGTTCACTAAAATTCTTAAAACCTGCCTTGGCATTATTGAGGAAACAAAAGCATATAGTCCATGGCGTATTTAGACGACATTTTAATAGTAGGGAAAACCTTGGAGACGGCCATTCTGGCAGTAGCAGCCACCAAACGTTTGTTTGAAACTTTGGGGTTTGTCATACATCCAGATAAATCCAATCTTACACCGTCCACTGCCATGGACTATCTTGGATTTACGATAGATAAACTGTTCGCATGATGTGTAACTATGTTGAAGGGGAAAGCATCAGAATTGGCGCTATCATGCAACGAACTCATGAAATATAACATCAGCCAACCATACGGGAAGTAGCTAGAGTTATTGGCAAATGGTAGCAGCTTTTCCAGCTGTACAATTTGGGCCTTTGCACCATCAAAATTTGCAAAAGAGCTAAAGTGCATGCACTAAAGCAAAACTCAGGTCACTTTGACCGAGCTATGAGTTTAACTGCTGAATCCATTCCAGAGATTACAATGGTGGGCAAAGAACGTAAGACTCAGCTCCACTCCCATAATGATCACCAACCCAGTATGAACCATTCAAACGGATGCCAGTGCTTTGGGCTGGGGAGCAACTAACATGCAATCCAGCACAGGGGGCAGATGGAGTAAATTTGAAATCTTCTGCCCTACAGACACGGGGTATCAACTATTTAGAAAATGTTGGGTGCGTTTTATGGGTTAAAAGCATGCATCTAATACGCATCATGCACATGTCCGGTTGCAACTAGATAATACCACGGTGGTGGCTTATATCAATCACATGGGTGGTGTATGTCGATAATCGTGTGACAATTTGGCCAACCTATCTGGCAATGGTGTGTTAAAAGGCATATTTGGTTATCAGCAACTTACCTACCAGGTAAGCAAAATACAAGTGGCAGACACCAGGTCACGTAGATTTAATGATAACATCGAATGGATGTTAAATCCCAAAGTATTTGCTGAAATTAACAAAGCAAATGGCACACCAGATGTCGATCTATTTGCATCCAGGCTGAATCACCAGGTACCAACGTATGTCGCTTGGGAGACCAGACCTGAGGCAGGGGGGGGGGGGGGGGACAGCAGTTGATGCATTCTCGCTGCATTAGGGGGAAAATGTTCTTTTATGCTTTTCCTCCCTTCTGCCCCTCATCAGTCGGGTATTACGCAAGATTCAATTGATTCCGCTTCAGGAATCTTGATAATACCTGACTGGCCTACACAGCCATGGTTCCCAGTGACTTTCGACATGGCTGTTGAAACACCGTTGGAATTCCCCAGCAGTCGACAGTTATTAATCCACCCAGTGTCAGGCATTAGTCACCTGTGCATGACAGAGTCAATCTCCTGGCTTGCAATTCTAAAAAGACCTCTACTGGGCCTGGACTGTCTGAGGACGCCATCAACATGATGACCGCATCTCACCGGGAGTCCACCAGGAGACAATACCTGACCAATATAAAGAAAATGGGAACGGTATTGCCTCCAAAACAGGAACTACCTACACTACAAGTACAGCCACCAGTGTTTGGGAGTTTCTGCTTGGATTACATCGGGAAGGACTCAGCTACAGCGCCATTAATACAGCCAGGAGTGCGTTGTCAGCTTATTTGGTTCCAGCAGCAGAGACAACTGACTTTGGGGTCCCATCCACTAGGCGTCAAAATCATGAGGGGCATTTTTAACACAATTCCCTAGGCCTAGGTACACTCAGATCTGGGAAGTGTCAGCATAGTACTGACGTACCTTAGGGGATGGCCACCACCCAGGTCACTTACTCTGGAACAACCTTTACACTGAAATCAGTCATGCTCATGGCACTAGTGTCAGCTCAAAGGTACAGTCCCTCCACCTTCTGAGGCTGGACAGCATGACAGAGTCATTGGACTGTATCACATTTCACATTCAGGGGCTGGTCAAACAAACTAGACCAGGATACCAGTTCCAGTTATGGAGTTCCGGGCATATTCACCTGACCCTCGGTTGTGTGCCCAAGACCCATCTCGCCAACTACATAGACACAACAATATAACTTAAGAGGGAGAGAAAAAGCCTTATGGATAAGCCACAAGAAGCCTCATGGTCAGGTTGACGAGCCAAACCATTTCAAGGTGGCTCAAGCAGGTGCTTAAGTCCGCGGGAGTCGATACTAATGTGTACAAATCTCATTCCACCAGGGCTGCATCTAACGTCGGCGGCTAGGCGAATGGACTGCCTATGGATCATATTCTGGCCAGAGCAGGGTGGTCCTCGGGAAAGAACTTTCCAAAGGTTTTATAATAAGCCGCATGGCGGAGCCTACTACATTGCAGACTAGAATTTTAGAGTCTGCAGATAATATTTAATTTCAAGCCCGGGGGGAGCTCTCTGTTTTTTTGTTGTTATTAATAAACCTTTTTTGTTCACAAACAGGTTATTGTTGATTGTTATAACATGCTTCCTCCTCTAAGGTCTTCAGGCAGTGAGTGCCCCCCCCCCCCCCCCCCCCCCCCCCCGAAGCATGGAGCTGGTTTCACGGTTCGGATTCACAGAGCTTTGAAGTCTTCAACGTAGTCACTCACGGACTCCGAAGTAAAATAGTAAGATTAAATGAGAACTTACCAGTTCGAAGTTTGATCTGTATTTTATGAGGAGTTACGATGAGGGATTACGTGCCTCCGCTCCCACCCTCTATTATACAGATCAACTGGTAATTAAGTTCTTATTTTATCTTTACTATATTTATTTCAATTGTTGTGTTTTTCTGTGAATCCACACCGCTGCTTTGAAGAAATGTCGCGCATGCGTGCTGAACGGGGTCTTCACGTAATCCCTCATCGTAACTCCTCATAAAATACAGATCAAACTTCGAACTGGTAAGTCTCATTTAATCTTACTATTTTATTTACTGGTAGTTTAGTGGTGGTGCGAGGAAGTGAGTGAAGGGGTTGACAAACTGACTCTTTCCATCATGTCCTGTTTTGCTGTTGAGAAATGTTTTCAAATTGAACATGTGATGCCTGGATCTTCACTTGCATTTGCCAACAGCTCGTTGATGATTTTCTTGTGTTTTCAGCTCA
The DNA here is from genome assembly GCA_035221665.1 of Okamejei kenojei. NCBI lineage: Eukaryota > Metazoa > Chordata > Chondrichthyes > Rajiformes > Rajidae > Okamejei > Okamejei kenojei. Next base: position 72,605,832 of record CM069132.1, read on the forward strand.
ATTGAACTTTTCAGCTCCATTGCGTTATATTGTGTACTTTCAGCCAAATGCAGGGATTAATAGTGGCTTTGTGATTACTGCACAGAGCTCACATGTTACTGGATGTCGCTATGTTATGGCATAAAGCACTGAAGTGAAAGCTGAAATTATACTACAGAAATAGTCCAATTAGCTATGGTAGAAAAGTCGGTATGTTACAGGACTAGTATTTTGGATATGCAAGTTCAAATACCGCACTGGCATTTGGGAAAAAATAATCAGATTTAATTAATTCTGGAAATCGAGGCAATTATCAGTTAAATGAAGCTATTTGATTGTCATAAATACCCATCAGATTTGCTAAGATCCTTTTAGAAAAGAACTAGTGCTTTTTGTGTGTTCCACATAGCACATGAAATATAGAACAGTACAGCATTAGCTCAAGCCATTTTCCCCATGATTTCTGACTGAATGGATGTCAGAGTAGGGAGTTTGATTTTGCAGGTCCCCTAACTTCAAATTCCAGGTAATATTCAACCTAAAATGACAAGATCCTGGATGGCAACATGGCTTTCTTTATAAGATGTTTAAGAAAGAACTGCAGATGCTGGAAAGATCAAAGGTAGACAAAAAGCTGGAGGAACTCAGCGGGTGAGGCAGCATCTATGGAGAGAAGGTATAGGCGACGTTTTTAGTCGAGACCCTTTTTCAGACTGATGTTGGGGGGGGGGGGGGAGCTGGAAAAAGAAATGAAGAGGAGGAGACAGTAGGCTTGTGGGACAGCTTGGAAGGGGAAGGAGGGAGAAAGCAAAGACTATCTGAAATTAGAGAAGTCAATGTTCATACCGCTGGGGTGTAAACTACCTAAGCAAAATATGAGGTGCTGTTCCTCCAATTTGTGCTGGGCCTCACCCTGGCAATGGAGGAGGCCCAGGACAGAAAGATCAGATTCGTAATGGGAGGGGGAGTTGAAGTGCTGAGCCACCAGGAGATCGGGTTGGTTAGTGCGAACTGATATCTCGGTGGCTCAGCACTTCAACTCCCCCTCCCCTCCCATTCTGAATCTGGCCTCCTCCCCAGTGGTATGAACATTGACTTCTCTAATTTCAGATAGTTCTTGCTTTCTCCCTCCTTCCCCTCCCCCCCCCACCCCTTCCCAGCTCTTCCACAAGCCTACTTCCACAAGCCTAGTGCACAGCCAGTTGTCGTGGTGCATGTTGGCACCAACAAAATAGGTAAAAAAAGGGATGAGGTCCTACAAGGTGAATTTAGGGAGCTAGGAGATAAACTTAAAAGTAGGACCTCAAAGGTAATAATCTCTGGATTACTACCAGTACCACGGGCCAGTCAGAGTAGAAATAGGAGGATATTGCAGATGAATACTTGGCTTGAAAAATGGTGCAAGGGGGAGGGATTCAAATTTTTAGGGCACTGGGACAGTTCTGGGGGAGGTGGGACAGTACAAACAGGACGGTCTGCACCTGGGCTGGAATGGAAACCAATTTGTCCTTGGGGGAGTGTTTGCTAGTGCTGTCGGGGAGGGGATTTAAAACCTAATGTGGCAGGGGGATGGGTACAAGAGCAGAGAGGCAGGTGGGTGTAAAAATGAGGGTAGAAGCAATAGGTCGTAAGGTGAAAAGTAAAAGTGGCAGGCAGACAAAACCAGGGCAAAAATCAAAAAGGGCCACTTTTCAGCATAATTGTATAAGGGGTAAGAGCGTTGTAAAGACAAGCATGAAGGCTTTGTGTCTCAATGCAAGGAGCATTCGTAATAAGGTGGATGAGTTGAACGTGCAGATAGCTAATTATGATTTATGATGTAGTTGGGATCACGGAGACCATGGCTCCAGGGTGACGTAGGCTGGGAGCTGAACATCCAGGGATATTCAATATTCAGGGGGGATAGAGAGAAAGGAAAAGGAGGTGGGTATACGTAGCGTTGCTGGTTAGAGAGGAGATTAACGCATGGAAAGGAAGGACATTAGCTTGGAGGATGTGGAATCGGTATGGGTAGAGCTGCAAAACACTCAAGGGGCAGAAAACATGCTGGTGGGTGTTGTGTACAGGCCACCTAACAGTAGCAGTGAAGTTGAGGATGGTATCAAACAGGAAATTAGAAATGCGTGCGACACAAGGCAAAACAGTTATAATGGGTTTGACTTCAATCTACATATAGATTGGGTGAATCACATTGGCAGGGGTGCTGAGGAAGAGGATATTTTGGAATGTATGCGGGATAGTTATCAAATCAACATGTAGAGGAACCAACGAGAGAGCAGGCTATTTTAGACTGGGTTTTGAGTAATGAGGAAGGGGTAGTTAGCCGATCTTGTAGGGGTAGTGGGGTACACAAGCCCCTTAGGGCAAAGAGTGACCATAATCATGATTGAGTTCTTCATTAGGATGGAGAATGACATTGTTAATTCAGAAACAATGGTTCTGAACTTAAAGAAAGGTAACTTTGAGGGTATGAGACATGAATTGGCCAAGATTGACTGGCAATTAATTCTAAAAGGGTTGACGGTGGATACACAATGGAAGACACTTAAAGACTGCATGGATGAACTACAAACATTTGTTTGGCAAAAGAATAAATCGGGGAAGGTAGTGCATCCATGGATAACAAGGGAAATCAGGGATAGTATCAAAGCAAAGGATGATGCGTACAAAGTAGCCAGAAAAAGCAGCATACCATAGGACTGGGAGAAATTCAGAGACCAGCAGAGGAGGACAAAGGGCTTAATTAGGAAAGGAAAAATAGATTATGAAAGAAAACTGGCAGGGAACATAAAAACTGACTGCAAAAGTTTTTATAGATATGTGAAGAGAAAGAGATTAGTTAAAACAAATGTAGGTCCCTTGCAGTCAGAAACAGGTGAGTTGATCAAGGATATGGCGGACCAATTGAATAACTACTTTGGTTCCGTCTTCACTAAGGAAGACATAAATAATCTGCCAGAAATAGCAGGGGACCGCGGGTCAAAGGAGAAATTGAAATCCAGGTTAGTCGGGAAGTGGTGTTGGGTAAATTGAATAGATTAAAGGCCGATAAATCCCCAGGGCCAGATAGGGTGCATCTCCAGAGTTACTTAAGGAAGTAGCTCAGGAAATAGTGGATGCATTAGTGATAATCTTTCAAAACTCTTTAGATTCTGGAGTAGTTCCTGAGGATTGGTGGGTAACAAACGTAACCCCTCTTTTTAAGAAGGGAGGGAGAGAGAAAACGGGGAATACAGACCAGTTAGTCTAACATCGGAAACTGCTAGAGTCAGTTATTAAAGATGGGATAGCAGCACATTTGGAAAGTGGTGAAATCATTGGACAAAATCAGCATGGATTTACGAAAGGTAAATCATGTCTGATGAATCTTGCGGAATTTTTTCGAGGATTGTAACTAGTAGCGTGGATAAGGGGAGACCAGTGGATGTGGTATATCTGGACTTCCAGAAGGCTTTCAACAAGGTCCCACATAAGAGATTCGATACAACTTAAAGCATAAGGCATTAGGGTTCAGTATTGATGTGGATAGAGAACTGGCTGGCAAAACAGGAAGGCAAAGAGTATGGGTATACGGGTCCTTTTCACAATGGCAGGCAGTGCGGAGTAGTGACCTAAGTGGAGCCGCAGGGCTCAGTGCTGGACCCCAGCTATTTACAATATATATTAATGATCTGGATGAGGAATTGAAGGCAATATCTCCAAGTGTGCAGATGGACACTAAGCTGGGGGGCACAGTGTTCGCTGTGAGGAGGATGCTAGGAGACTGTCATGGTGACTTGGATAGGCTGGGTGAGTGGGCAAATGTTTGGCAGTGCAGTATAATGTGGATAAATGTGAGGTTATCCACTTTGGTGGCAAAAACAGGAAAGCAGACTATTATTTAAATGGTGGCCGATTAGGAAAAGGGGGGATGCAGCGAGTCCTGGGTGGTTCATGGTACACCAGTAATTGAAAGTAGGCATGCAGGTGCAGCAGGCAGTGAAGAAAGCGAATGGTAATGTTAGCGTTCATAGCAAAGGATTTGATTATAGGAGCAGGGAGGTTTCTATTCAGTTGTACAGGAGTCTTGGTGAGACCACACCTGGAGTTATTGCGTTCAGTTTTGGTCTCCAAATCTGAGGAAGGACATTATTGCCGTAGAGGGAGTGCAGAGAAGGTTCACCAGACTGATTCCTGGGATGTCAGGACTGTCTTATGAAGAAAGACTGGATAGACTCGGTTTATACTCTAGAATTTAGGAGATTGAGAGGGATGTTATGAAACTTCCAAAATTCTTAATGGGGTTGGACAGGCTAGATGCAGGAAGATTGTTCCCGATGTTGGGAAGTCCAGGACACGGGTCACAGCTTAAGGATAAGGCTGGAAATCCTTTAAGACCGAGATGAGGAAGACTTTTTTCACACTGAGATGGTGAGTGCACTGGAACTCTCTGCCACAGAGGGTAGCTTGAGGCCAGTTCATTGGCTATATTTAAGAGGTAGTTAGATGTGGCCTTGTGGTCTAAGGGGATCAGAGGGTATTGGGAGGGGGAAGAAGGCAGGTACGGGATACTGAGTTGGATGATCAGCCATGATCATATTGAATGGCGGTGCAGGCTCGAAGGGACGAATGGCCTACTCCTGCACCTAATTTCTATGTTTCTATGTCTCCGCCTCTTCCTTTCAATCCTCTCCACAACAAAACCCCCCCCAATCATTCAAACCCCGTTCACCATCAGCCCCCCCCCCCCCCCGACATAGTAGCTTATTCCTTCTCTCCGTAGATGCTGCCTCACCCGCTGAGTTTCTTCAGCATTTTTATCTACCTTTGGCTTTATAAGATGTGCAGTTATTCTGTAAAAATGTGCAGAGATCATGCTCTCGATGTGTAGGCAGAACAAACCCCGCCATGAAGCAGCTGAATAACTAAATCCAGCAACTCAGCCACGCTGCATGCTTCCAGCTCTGTCAGTGATCAAAACTTTGAGTGCTTCTAACAAAGTGATAGAGTCATACAACATGAGAACAGGCGCTTCAGCCCAACTTGTTCATGCCGATCAAGATGCTCCATCTATGCTAGTTCCAGCTGCCTACATTTGGCCTATATCCTCTAAAACTACCCTATCCATGTACCTGTACAAATGTATTTTTAATGCTGTTATAGTACTTGACTCAACGACCTCCTCTGGCAGCTCATTCCTTATACCCACCACTCTCTGTGTGAAAAAACTACCCCTTGGGTTCTTAATAAATCTTTCCTCTCTCATCTTAAACTTAAGTTCTCATGGTTCTTGACTCGGGGTTAAAGACTCTGCATTCATGCTATCAATTTCCCTCATTAAAAACATGATTTTATACACCTCTGCACCTCTCAGTCTGGACTGCCCAACCTCTCCCTATAGTTCAGGCCCTCGGGTCCTGGAAACATCGTAAATCTTCTCTGCACTGTCTAGTTCAATGCCATCCTCAAAACCTATTAAAAAATCAACTGTACAAATCCAACTATATAAAAATAAATCCAGCAGTCTGAACATCATTCGCTTGATCCAGTTTCCAATCCATTAAATCAAGATCAATTATTCCAACTGTTACTGTTACAATAATTTTGAATTGAAACTCTTGGTATTTTTTACAGTTCCATCATCATGTGTATATAGATTATCCAACAACAGGTTTCATGTGTTCAGGTCAGATGTTGAACAAAATATCAAAGAGGAAGGATTATATTTTTTAATAGAATCCAGCCAACCATTTTATCATGAACTTTGAGTTCATGTGGTGAAGATGCAGGGTTGGAAATTTAAGGGAAGTTTAGGATGAGAGAGGAATCTCGATCATGTGTTTCAGTGCAGGCTTGAGTATGCGATATTGGTTAATTGGTTTATTATTGTCACGTGAATCGAGAAACAGTGAACAACTTTGTTTTGCTATGCTATTACATAGAAATATAGAAATTAGGTGCAGGAGTAGGCCCATTCGGCCCTTCGAGCCTGCACCACCATTCAATATGATCATGGCTGATCATCCAACTCAGTATCCAGTACCTGCCTTCTCTCCATACCCTCTGATCCCCTTTAGCCACAAGAGCCACATCTAACTCCCTCTTAAATATAGCCAATGAACTGGCCTCAACTACCCTCTGTGGCAGAGAGTTCCAGAGACTCACCACTCTGTGTGTGAAAATTACGGCAAATCACACCATACATAAATATATCAGGTAGTGCCAAAGCAAAAATAAACAGAGTGTTATAGCATTATACAAAGTACAAATTAAAAAAAAGTGCAAGTGAAGATCAGGAATATATTCTTAGATGCTGAGGTCTTTTCAATAGCTTGATAACAGTGGGGAAGGATCTGTTATTTTACCTAGTGGAATGTACCTTCAGGCTTTTGCATATATTGCCCAACGAGAGATGGGAGAAGAGAGAATGACTGGGGTGAGTTGCCTTTAATTAAGTTGGCACTTTCCAAAGGCAATGTGAAGTCAATAGACATTGTTGGAGAAGGCTGGTTTGTGTGGTGGACTGGGTTGTGCTCAGAACACTCTAATTTACTGCGCTCTTGGATAGAGCAGTTGCCTAACCAAGTTGTGATGCATCAGGGTAGGATGGTGTTTCTAATGTGCATCTGTAGAAATTGGTCAAAATCTTTGGTACAGGAGGTGGAGAGAATGGTTTCAGGAACTTTCAAAGATCATTCATGATTTGGTACGAATGGAGTAATATCTCGAGCACTCAGTGTGAGGCACTGGAGAAAGGTGAAAGGAGTGGTTAAAATGTAAGGAAGCAGAGTGGTTAAAATGCCTAAATTCTGGAATGACTTAATCATTAGCAATCATACCAAACAACAGTCTTCTCGATGATCTGTATTAAACAGTTTCTAAGGCAAGTGAATTCATCCAGGGATATGAAGGCAAAAACTACACTTTGTATTCCAGCGTCTCACAAAGGCTCGGTACCGTTGTAGTAAAGTTCTTTTATGCTTATTGAGTCATAGATAAGCGCAGTACTGACACAGCTCCCTCACTCCACTAGTTCTAAATTTATCCTGTTTTTTATTCTCCTCACATTCTCAACAACTTCTCCCTAATTCTTCCCCTCAGTTGTGCACAAGGGGCAATTTGTAGTGGTCAGTTAACTTGCCCACCTGCAGGTCTTCTGGATGTGGGATGAAACAGGAGCAGCCAGAGGGATCTCACTCATACACAATCCTCCTTGCAAGAATGTAAGGAACCATTTGCCTACCCATTTGCTGCAAGTGAAGGCTGACACATAGAAACATAGAACATAGAAATTAGGTGCAGGAGTAGGCCATTCAGTCCCTTCGAGCCTGCCACCGCCATTCAATATGATCATGGCTGATCATCCAACTCAGTATCCCGTACCTGCCTTCTCTCCATACCCTCTGATCCCCTTAGCCACAATGGGCCACATCCAACTCACTCTTAAATATAGCCAATGAACTGGCCTCAACTACCCTCTGTGGCAGAGAGTTCCAGAGACTCACCACTCTGTGTGTGAAAAAAGTCTTTCTCATCTCGGTCTTAAAGGATTTCCCCCTTATCCTTAAGCTCGTGACCCCTTGTCCTGGACTTCCCCAACATAGGGAACAATCTTCCTGCATCTAGCCTGTCCAACCCCTTAAGAATTTTGTAAGTTTCTATAAGATCCCCTCTTAATCTCCTAAATTCCAGAGAGTATAAACCGAGTCTATCCAGTCTTTCTTCATAAGACAGTCCTGACATCCCAGGAATCAGTCTGGTGAACCTTCTCTGCACTGACACATGGTGCCATGGGTGCCAGCGTGCCAAAATGGCTCTGTACACTGGCTCAAGCCAATCTTGCTCATTTATGTTGATTTTATGCTATTTGCCCAATTCGCTCTATTTCATGTCTGATGGATTTATTTTCCTCTTTTTCACAAGCTCTTTATCTTTGCTGGGGCTAAAAATGGCAATTAGTTGGTGTGGGTGTTCCAGCACTTTAAGTATCTGATGGTATATAATTACGCTGAAACGACTATCTGCTGATTGTCAAGTTAAGTCTGCAGGAAAAATGTTCTCAATGTTGGGCGAGTCCAGCACCAGGGGCCACAGTCTTAGAATAAAGGGGAGGTCATTTAAGACTGAGCTGAGAAAAAACTTTTTTTACCCAGAGAGTTGTGAATTTATGGAATTCCCTGCCACAGTGGGCAGTGGAGGCCAAATCACTGGATGGATTTAAGAGAGAGTTGGATAGAGCTCTAGGGGCTAGTGGAGTCAAGGGTTATTGATAGCGGACGATCAGCCATGATCATATTGAATGGCGGTGCTAGCTCGAAGGGCCGAATGGCCTCCTGCACCTATTTTCTATGTTTCTATGTTTCTATGTTAAGTGAGCGAGGGTACCATGGACTGATAGATGGCTAACTGCTAAATATCTTGAAGGGCCTGTCCCATTAATGCGAGTTTTCAACAACTGCCTTCAACCTTCAAGCTTGAGGGCACTCGCCTGAAAAACCTTGAGCTGGATCCACCGTCAGCGATCACACACACACTCTCTCTCTCTCTCCCTCTCCCTCTCCCCCAGACAACTTTTAATAACGTTTAGCGGGCATTTAACATTACCGGTTGGTTTTCCTTGGTTCTGAAAACTCCAATGAGCCAATTTAAATGCCTGGTCAGCAAAGGAGATTGCCTACGGCTACCTCGACTGCCTATAACTACATAGCGACCCCACTCCACTGCACTACGAGTTCAAATGAACCATGCCGACCAATATTTACTCGCGGAAAAATTTACAGCATGCTGAAAAATTTGCCATGACCAAACTGAGGCCGCGAGTATGTGGCAATTTCTCTTGAGCATGAAGGAGAGTAATGCCCCTGTCCCACTTATGCCCCTATCCCACTTAGGAAACCTGAACGGAAACCCCTGTAGACGTTACGCCCCACCCAAGGTTTCCGTGCGGTTCCCGGAGGTTTTTGTCAGTCTCCCTAATGGTCGAAAGTGGTTTCCGCTTCTTCTATGTTCCGGCGATTATTTCAAAAAATTCAAAACCGGCCACGACTTAAAATAGGTTGTCGTTTTAAAAATAGGTAATTTTTTAGTCGAAGCCGGTTGCAATACTAGTTGAAGGTGGTTGCCGGAGGTTGCAGGTAGTGGAAGGTAAGACCTCCCTGGTGGAAAAAAACTGGGTGAAAAAAAAGGTCTTACCTTCCACTGCCTGCAACCTCAGGCAACCACCTTCAACAAGCATCGCAACCGACTTCGACTAAAAAATGACCGATTTTTAAAACGGCAACCTATTTTTAGTCACGGCCGGTTTTGAATTTTTTGAAATAATCGACGGAACATAGAAGAAGCGGAAACCAGTTTCGACCATTAGGGAGACTGACAAAAACCTCTGGGAACCGCATGGAAACCTTGGGTGGGGCGCAAAGTCTACAGAGGTTTCCGTTCAGGTTTCCTAAGTGGGACAGGGGCGTTACAGTGACCTCCTAGGACCACGTGTCGACCGTGCTGCAAGTTTGAGTAGAGTGCAAACTCTTCTAAACTCGCAAATTATGTCCCCGCAGTGGGACACACCCCTTAGTGGCAGAAATACCCATTGCCTCCTATGTGGCAAATATTGACAGAAACGGTGGGAGTTGTAGACGCACAGGCTGGGGGTTGTATAATCATTCAAAGAAGATCATGTGATATGAGCAGAATTAGGCCATTTGCCCCATCAAGCCTACTCCACCATTCAATCATGGCTGATCTATCTCTCCCTCCTAACCCCATTCTCCTGCCTTCTCCCCATAACCTATATTAATCAAGAATCCATTTATCTCAGCCGTAAATATATTCACTGACTTGACCTCCACAGCCTTCTGTGGCAAATAATTCCACAGATTCACCATCCTCTGACTAAAGAAATTCCTCCTCAACTCCTTCCTAAAAGAATATACTTTAATTCTGACACTATAACCTCCAATCTTAGACTCTCCCACTAGTGGAAACATCTTCTCCACATTCACTCTATCCAAGCCTTTCACTATTCTGTACTTTTCAATGAGGTCTCCCCTCATTCTTCTAAACTTCAATGAGTACAGGGCCAGTGCCTCAAATGCTCATCATATGTTAACCTACTCGTTCCTGGAGCTTTACAAGAATGATCCCAGGAACGAGTAGGTTCCAGCACATTCTTCCTCAGATCTGGTGCCCAAAACTGCTAACAATATTCCAAATGCGCCTGACTGGCAGCTTATAGAGCCTCAGCATTACATTCCTGTTTTTGTATACAAGCCCTCTTGAAATAAATGCAAGCATTGCATTTGCTTTCTTTACGACTGATTCGACTGGCAGATTAACTACCACTTCCTTTTGCACCTGCGTATCTCTCCCCATTTAGTAAATAATCGATGCCTTTATTCCTACTACCAAAATGCATGACTCCACACTTTGCTGCACTATCTTCCATCTGCCACTTCTCTGCCCACTCTCCCAACCTATCCAAATCTTTCTGCAGAGTCCCTGCCTTCTCTACACTACCTGCCCCTCCACCTATTTTTGTATCATCCACAAACCTGGCCACAAAGCCTTCAATCCCCTCATTGAAATCATTAATATACAAAGAACAGGGCTAAACCAGCCTGCTGACATGACAACACTGAAATGAATTATAGGTATCAATTACAAACTTTTGATTTCTTGTATTATCCAATACTTAATTCAATAATAAATGTTAATTAAATAATGAAAATATGCTTTATTATTTGGTATCACATTGAATTGACTAGGATCACTTGTGTCAGCGATCTATACAAAGTGAATTTAGCATTCCCAGCTGCAACAGTAGTTGTGTTGGCTGTAGGCAAGTGCAACAAATTAAATAATAAAGTTCCATGCCACATGGAATGTTATAAAGTGGCTAACACTGAAATTAAACGGGGAGTGTTGGCGAGGTAGGGAAGGGTAGGCTGGGAATGGGGAATGGAAATTCTGTGAATCTGAAGTAAAAACAGAAAATGCTGGAAATTCTCAGCAGGTCACACAGCATCTATGGAGAGAGAATCAGAGCTGATATTTCAAGTCAAATATCTTCCATTATCACAGTCTGACCTTTTGGAATTGTAAAAGTTTTAAATGTGACACCTGATTTTTAATTATATTTTATCCAATTAAAAAAAATGTAACAAGCAATGAGTCTAGGCAAAATCATATCCTCTATCCTTCATCCTTCACTCCGACCTCACTCCCCAGTGCCTCCCAGGATGAGAACAATGCATTTACAGTGATGTATGAAGAGCGGTTGAGAAGGTTAGGCTTACACTAGGAGAATGAGAGATGTTCTCAGTAGAACATATTAGAATCTGAGAGAGGTTGAACGGATGGATGCTGAGAGATTTATTCCATCTGTGGTGGGGAGCATGGATTCAGAGTAAGGCATCTGCAATTTAACTTGGTGATGTTGAGGAATGTCTTCCCTTGGCGGATTAGAGTTCTTTGGAATTTCTGCCTTGGACAGCTGTGGAGGCAGAGACACTGAATATGTTCAAGACAGAGATTGCAAGACATTTGAACTACAAGTGAGTTGAAGGGCATAGGGAGAGTGCCTGTTGAAGGGGTATCATATGGTGGAGCTGGCTTGAGCATTCAGCTGGCCTAATCATGTTCCTGTTATTTTTTTGTTCTTATGTACGCTTGCTCTGTTCTACCACGTCAAAGGATGATGAGCATTAACAAGTGAGACATTAATATACTCTGAGGGGAATCCAACTCTGGCTTAAATCTTTCTGCCAACAGGTTGCAACCAGCAGGATTGGGAGAAGGTTAATTTAATAAGCGGCTACTATGTAGCAGAAGCGCCTTTCTTTGTTCTATTATGAGAAATTTAGAGAATTCACAGATGTCTGCCCATTAGCTCCATATGCCAATATGCGAGATAATTATAAAATCTAGGAAACAGATGGAAGTACTGGGTTGGATCAGACTGCGATGTGGGCGGTAGTTCTGCAGGGAACAGCCTCAGGGTTTTCATTAGAGAACTGCCACCTCTCCATCTCCTGATGTCCAGCATCTCCTTGTCCAAGTCATGGTGGTGGACAGTTATTGGTGCAGCAGATCCACTGCTCCAGCATTGGACTCACCATTGAAGCCAGCAGCAATTCCAGCACACTGATGCAATTATAAAGAAAGCACATCAGCGCCTCTACTTCTTGAGAAGATTACGGAGAGTCGGTCTGTCAAAGAGGACTCTCTTGAACTTCTACAGGTGCACAGTAGCGAGCATGCTGACTGGTTACATCATGGCTTGGTTCGGCAACTTGAGCGTCCAGGAGCTGAAAAGAATGCAGAAAGTTGTGACCACTGCCCAGTCCTTCACCGGCTCTGACCTCCCCACCAACGAAGGGATCTATCGCAGTCGCTGCCTCAAAAAGGCTGCCGACATCATCAAGGACCCACACCATCCTGGCCACACACTCATCCCTCCGCTGCCATCAGGTAGAAGGTACAGGAGCCTGAAATCTGGTACATCCAGGTTCAGGAACAGTTTCTTCCCCACAGCCATCAGGCTATTAAACTCGCCATCAAACAAACTCTGAACTATAACAGCCTATTGCACTTTATCTGTTTATTTATGCGTATATATATATGGTCTATGCTATATAGACACACTGAACTATTCTGTATTTATGCTTACAATATTCTGTTGTGCTGCAGCAAGCATGAATTTCATTGTCCTATCTGTGACACTTGACAATAAACTCTCTTGACTTAACTTGACTTGATCGGACAGAGCCAAGACAATATTTTAAATCTGCCCTTCAACTTTATACCAGTTCTTCATTTCAATGGGGTTGTTGTTCTTCATTAAAAATATCATATCAGGTTATAGTTTTATTTGTATTTTTTAGTTTATGTTTAGTTATATACACTTTAGATTTTTAGTTATTCTAATTTGAATTATTTAAATCAATTTCAGCTGTATTGAAATGCCTCAGAATAGTTTAGTTTAATTTGTTATTGTCATGTGTACCGAGGCACAGTGAAAATCTAACAGCAGCGATGGTGTGAGGTCATGTGGATTGCCTAGGGTCAGGACACTGGATCACCAGCCAGGTTCTGCCCACAGGCATTAGTGCAGTTGTGGAGATTCCACTGGAGAGAAGAAAGAGAGGTTGTTTTTGGTTAGATATGACCTGATCTATTCTAGAAACCAGCTGCAATTAGGACATGATCTGAGTATTTGCATATGACTAAAACATGATGAAGTAGATTTGACCGGAGTGTGCTTGTTACATGTGAGTAAGGTGGACACTGCCTTCTTCAGGACTTCTTCAGCAAATCAGACCCATTTCTGGAAATCTTCAGGTTGAACGATGATGGGACGCAGCAGCTGGTGCACAGGACAGAGGTAATGCCATTGTTATTAATTGTTCCATTAAACCCTAACAGGGCAGAAGGTCCAGAGGAAGAGGAATGGTCTTTTATCTTCCTTGATATTTGACTTTAAACTTATGTGCAAGACCTAGCTTTCTGCCAAGCTAAGGTGTGCCAGCATCGTGTTGGACCATGTTCATGCTTTGAACGAGGCTCCAACAGAACATGAAAGCTGGCACAAGCATGCTTTTAAAAAAATTGGAATAAAACCTTGAACGCATGCATCTCCCTAATAATTCATATTTGAAATATTCTCAGAAATTGTGCCTGTCTCAGTAGGGAATCCAGCCATCCTTTAATCAAAGGATGTGATGGTCTTCTCGCCAGCACAGCCAGCCATCCTCTGGGAACTGCAGGAGGTTTCATGTGAATGCGATGATTTAAATACATGTGACTCATTTGCTGATAAAGGTGGGGATTAATGGTGACAATAGACATAAAGTAGCAAAGCATTCAGTTTATTTTAATTATTGGAACTAAAAGCAGATTCAAATCAATAAAGTACAAAAGAGTTCCCTGCGAAAGAAAGCTTTAAGATACAGATAATTATTTTAAAGCTATGTTTCGGTGTGTCAGTAGAGACCAACACATTCTCCTCGAACGTTTGACCCATTCCAGAGAATGAAGCTTGAGAAATCTAATTTCATGATTCTGTGCAGTATTGATGGAGCGCTATACTTTCAAACATGATGAGTTCTAGGTAAAGTATTAAACTGAGCTATGGTTACCCTTCGAAGTGGACATTGAAGATCTTAAGACATATATTTCAAGTAAGAGCAGGGAAGCTATGCTTGGTATCCTGGCTAACATTGATTTTCCAATCAACATTATCACAGCTTATCTGATTGTTATTGATTGTACTACTGTTTAATGTCACCCATCCATGTCCTCCAAAGATGCTGGCTGACCCATTGAGTTACTCCAGCACTGTTTTATTTTTGTTTATGGAGCTTGATGTACACAAATTGACTCCTGTGTTTCCTCCATTACAAAAATAATATTACTTCAGAAAGCATTCATTGATGACCTGAAAGATATTATGTAAGCACAAGTCTTTATAGAAATAACGTTCCCAAACAGGACTGCCCAGGCATGCCCATTGTTTCTGCCTGCTCTTGCCTCTCTGAACTCATCTCCAAATACCTTGATTCCATCCTATCCTCTCCTTGCCCAGTCCCTTCCGACCTACATCTGAGACTGGCACTTGCATGGGCTGCAGATATGCCTGCCTTTTGAAGGTAACATCGATCAGCCCTTGTTCCAAACATACACTGGCACCACCCCCCAACTTTTTCCCTGCTACTTCAATAACTGCATCGGAGCTGCCTCCTGCACCCATGCAGAACTCATTGATTTCATTAACTTTACCACTAACTTCCACCCTGCCCTCAATTCACTTGGATATTTCTCTGACACCTCCCTCCCCTTTCTTCATCTCACAGTCTCCAGGGGCAGTCTATCAACTGCTGTCTTCTACAAACCTACCGACTTCCTCAGTTATGTGGACTATACCGTGTGCAGACGCGGCGCCGACGGACGAGAGGCCGAAGCAAAGGCGCCGAAGCCAAAGAGCCGAATGGAAACGAGGCTGAAACGCCAATACACCGAAAGAGTCCGAAGACGAAACGCCTACTAACCGAAAGGATGGGACGCCTAAATGAAACTAACCGAATGGGCGGGACACCTAAAAGCCAACAAATTGAAAAGCTGCGTTGCCTAAAAGCCAACTTACCGAATGGCCGCTCTGTCGAAACGCCACCTACCCGAAAGGCGGCGTCGCCTACAAGCCAAAGGGCCGACTGCCGCTCAACGGAAAAGTCCAATAACGGACATGACGTTGCCGTGGGGGGGGGGGGGGGGGGGGGGGTGGGACTTGTCAGCGATTGGTCCAGACCCCCGTGTCCATCACATCACTGTGAAGGCATGAACATTGTCCCAAACCTCCACTCCACCTGACCCGCAGCCCGCGGAGGATGGACGTGGGAGAGTGGGGGCTGTATACCTTTGGCCACTCTCAACTTGGTGCTTGGGTTCAGATTACCCTGTCACCTATGGCTTGTGTGAGAAAATGAACCCCACGCTCCCGTCTCCCCCTTCTCTCTCCCCTCTTCCCTCACTCCCCCTCTCTCTCTCCCTTGATTTCCATTTCCATAAAGCTGCTCTGGATATCTCAAAGCTCTTTTAAGAGCAAATGTCGTTGCTTTGGAAGTGCAGATAATGAGGTTTTGATCAATATTGATTAGGAATTGATATTGGCCGGGACACAGGAAACTACTATGTCTTTTATTCTCAAAATATTGCCGCAAGATCTTTTATGTCTACCTGAGGGAGTAGACAAGGCCTCAGTTTAATGTATCTAACACTGCAGAATATCCCGTGTACTGTACCAGAATACCAGCCCAAGTCTGTGGAGTGAGATTTGAACCCACAATATCTTGTCCCTGAGAGAGTGCTGCTACTGAGCTGTTGGCTCTGAAAAAGTTCACCAGACTATATGTGACTGTATTTAGATCTGTCTCTTTTTTTCCCCTACTTTTGTAGGTCATCATGAACAACCTAAATCCAATGTGGAAAACATTCAAAGTCTCTGTAAATTCTCTCTGCAGTGGGGATCATGATCGGAAACTAAAGGTACGCTTTTCAAACAGCACTCCCTGACATTTTAGTGCAGTGATTGCTGATAAGATCGAGACAGAGCTGCATTTCTGTTGCAATTATTATATGTTAAACTTCAATGCAGCAATTGCATGGGATGACATGTGCAAGAATCCAGCTTGTGAGATCTGAGTTTACAGTGTCGCTGTTTACAGAAATGTTGGCGACAGCTCACATTATTGACAGTAGCTTTATCCCATTTGCTTCGTTCCACTTTCTGTTGGCAGAAGCAGGGGAAATTCCAGTCAATCAAACACATTCAGTCCATACCAGACCTAACCACACTATGGGAGTGCAGGGACTATATCGGTTCAAGGTTACCATCTGCTCTCACTGCACCTGGCTGTAGGCATGGACTGGCCTGGTCCTCCAGGAGAAAACATCAATAACTTGGAAGGTGATGGCCTAGTAATTGACAAGCAAGGCACTATTTTTGTTTTTCAGTGAGAATCAATTATTTGCAGATTGGAATGCTTTACAAGCTGAATCTTGTCAATCCAGAAATTCAAACAGATATTCCTGCTTGTGAGTCAGGCTTGTGCTGACAACATGTTTCAGTCAGAAATACATGGAGTGGTGTTTAGTTTAGAGAAACGGTGCGGAAACAAGCCCTGCGGCCAATAATTAACAAGTAAGTGCATCTGATAAACTGTCTGTTTCAGTGTCAGCCGTGGCTCCGTGTGATCACCTGTTCCTTGCAGTAAGAAAGTTGTGTGTTTGTGTCCCACTCCAGACAATTCAGTATAAATGTTTTGGCTGACACTCCAGAGCAGACGGAGTGATTGCTGCACTTTGAAGGTGCTGTTTTTTGGATGAAAGATGAAGTCAACACTCTCACTCGCCTTGCAGAATGGGGAGGGGTGTTATCCCTAGAATGCTAGCCAATATTTATTCTTGTGTTACCATTGCTAAAATCTGTAGGAACATGATATGTGCAAATTACCAACTACCATACACCAGCAATAGTGGTATAAATTACTTATTTGACTAAGGCTGTTTAGGATGTTGCAAGCAAACTGTAGAAATGAGTGTTTTATTTTTCAAACTGCATCAAAAGGACTTTCCCTATCAACACCGCGAGTAAAATATTCATGGTAAACAATTGTTTACAATTTTTTTTAAGACATTTAAAAAACGTTAAAAATGGTAACTTTTCCCTTATTCAGAGTCAAGGTATTTTATGTTAAAACAAGGAAATGCAAATGTTGGTTTATACCAAAGATAGACACAAAATGCAGAAGAGCACACAACAAAAAAGCTTTTGCTGTATCTCGGTACATGTAACAATAAAGTAAACTTAAATACAATGAAACTAAACTAAGGGGGTTAGGCAATATCTCTGGATAAAATGGATAGGTGATGTTTTGGGTCAGGTCCCTTCTTTAGCCTGAAGAAGGATCCCGACCCAAAATGTCACCTATCCATTTTCTCCAGTGATGTTGCCTGACCCTCTAATTTATTTCAACGTTGATCATCGAGGTATTTTATCATAGCTCGACAGCGTGCTGTTTCATTATCTTCATTATCATGGTTAAAATAAAAGGAATGATGGAATTATATAATAATACAATACAGAAGTGGGATATTTGGATATTTGGCCCTTCACGCTTCAGACCTTCTTGATTTTGAACACCTTTATCAAATCTCCCTTTTTAGCGTCCTGCACTGAGGGAGTCAACCTCAACCTTTTTTCTATGCAGTTCATTTTTCAAATTATTTTAGTTAATCCACAATCTCTTCAAGACCTTGATATTCTTCCTAAAGATGTAGTGGTCAGAATTTCTACTATCCTCCAGATGCCACACGGTGTTTTATAAAGATTTAGCAGATTTTGTTTTTGTTTCTTACCTTGTCATGTAAGATGAGGCTGCTAATTCCTAAAGGAAAGGTTTTGTCTTCGGTAAATTTATCATGCCATGTTAATCAGTCATCTGTTCCTTTCTGCATTACCAGCTGACCTTAATCAGTCAAGATTTACTGCTTCTAGATATAACTTAAAAACAAAACAATGCCAAAGTCTTGCGTCGTAGTTCTTCCATAGCTGTATAATTTTGAGAGTGAGTCCTCTCCCTAACCCATTTCCCCACCTTTTAATCATTTGTAGTTGTGGACCTATCCAATGACATTACATAACCAAGCCGACCTAGCACTTCAACTCCCCCTCCCATTCCGTTCCGATAGCCAGAGTGAGCAACACCGCAAGTTGGAGGAACAGCACCTCATATTCAGTCTGCATATAAAAAGTTAACCCATCTCTAAAATCTCTGTCCCCCAAAAATTTTCACACCACAAACAGCTAAAAGATACTTTGTTGCACTTATTCATTGTTCCTCCACATCACCATTATTCTCTCGTTTCCCTTCCTTCTAGCTCCTTACTGCCTTTTGTGTGATTCTCCACAGTTCCTTCTTTAAAAAGCATGTTTCCCAAATTCTAAAAAACAAAACTAAAGATCACTTATTCCTTTTTTACAGCCTTCTCACTTGGTGTGACTAAAGCTTGTGGATGTGCACCTTCAGGTCCCGTTGAGCCTAATTATGTCTCCTCCTCTACCACAAAATACAAGTTAATCATTAGCCTTTGACTTTGACTCAATCATAACTTTCTTCTGGGCACCATTTTCTCTCTTCCTTTAATTTGTTTTTGTATCCCTCTGATCTGAAGATAAATCAATTGTTTTCCTCTAAAGACCATTAGATATATTGATACAGTCAACTGCTTACTTCACCTGGCGGTCGCTCACTGACGGATGATTATGCACTGGTGTACCACACAATGTTACTCTGCCCATTCTGAATAATCTGGTTAATATATGAACAAACAAATAAAGGGTTACTTGTTTTACAAATATAACCCTTTATTACACATAACATTTTCAACATGGAAAAATGTCTCAAAGAACTCCGTGGTACTCTTATCAACAAAAAATTGTCACAAAGTCACAAAAATAAGTTAATAGTACATGAGCTAAAGCCTGAACACGTCAAGCAGCTGGGTTGTACGTGTTGGTTTTAAAGAGAGAGAGAGAGAGAGAGAGAGTGGCTTCATTTGGGAATACCAATGCTTTGGGCACTAGCAACTCAAGTGTGCGGGCTTGTTACAGTTGTTGGGAAATCAAGAACAAGAACAGCCGAGTTTTAGATGATGTCAAGATTTTTTTGTGTCATAATATATTCACTCCCTATTCAATAATGCCTGCCATAAAGTGGGAGAGGCAAAATTCAGGTTTTTCAAAAAAAGCATGGAATTAGAGAGGATTGGCAAAGATAAACATGGAACATCTACCCATCCAAGTGATTAAAATTTGAGAAAATGAGTCTGGGCCCAATGCTCTATATTATAAGAGGTGATGTGTTCCCAACCAAACATATGCCCACGGTTCGTTTGGGAAGCCTGGAAAATAAAAAAAGTTTAAAAATAAACTGCAAGCATTTCAGCAATAACATCACAAATTGGACGTTTGATCTTTGACATTGGAAAAGCTGAATTCCAGATGTAATTCACAATGTACCAAAATGCTTCCTTTTCTCCTTCGAAAACACGTCTGGCTTAGAAATTTCATCACACAACCCCAAAGTATAAGGTGCTGTGCAGTTGAAAATTGGCTTAATCCCTCAGGCATCCATCCATTCCTCTGTGAAGTCATGAGTTTGATGGCAGTGTTGTTCATTTCCTCTACAAATATCTCCTTTCACTGTCAACGTTCCTATCATGCTCTGCATGGTGGTTCCATCAGATGAATATCAGTTTATGCTAAAGGTTTTTAGCTGTGAGTTTGTTAAATCCTTCTCTCTGGTAACAAAGTGAAATTTAAATCAACAAGAATTTAGGACCTCATCCATTACTGAGACTGCTTATTACCACTTCTGTAACATTTCCCACTTGTACTCTAGCCTCAGTACATTGGCTGCTGTAAACCACATCTGTATCTTCATAGAAACAGTCTGAAGATGTGTCCCGACCCAAAACAACACCTATCTTTTTTTCTCCAGAGATGCTGCCTGACCCGCTGAGTTATGCCAGCACTTTGTGTCTATCATCTGTACCTTTGTTGCTTCCTGTCTTGATTATTACAAAAATCCTGACTAGCTTACTTTGCACATAAACTTGAGTCATAGGGAAACAAGCCCTTCAGTACCTGCCAACCAAGATCCCTCATCTAAGCTTGTCCCATATTCCCATGTTTGACCCATATCTTTCCAAATCTTTCCTAATCAAGTGCATGCCCAAATGTATTTTAAATGTTGTTATTGTACCTGCCTCAACTACCTCTGCCAGCTCGTTCCATGTACCCACCACCCTCTATTTGAAAATGTTGCTCTTCAGGTTCCTATTACATACTTCCCCTCTCACCATAAACCTATGACATCTAGTTTTTGATTCCCCTATCTTTGGAAAGAGATTCTGTGCATTCACCCTATCTACTACTCATATATTTGTACACCTCTACCAAATCACCCCTCAGCCCCCTGTACTTCAAAAAATACATTCCTAGCCCCCCCAATTTCTCACTATAGCTCAGGCCCTACAGTTATGGCAACATCCTCTTAGATCTTCGCTGCACCATTTCCAGTTTAATGACATTCTTCCTATAGCAAATTGACCAAAACTAATCACAGTACTCCAAGTGCATCATCATTTCCCAAATTCTATACTCAGTATCTTGACTAATGAAGGCCAAAATGCCAAAATCTTTCTTCAGTATTCTATCTTCCAGCGACTCCACTTTCAGGGAAATATGTTTTAGTACTCCTAGATCCCTCTGCTCTGCAACATTCCCCAGAGCCCTGGCATTCACTGTGAAGATTGTGCTCTGGTTTGACTTCCAAAAAGGTTCTAACCATCTACCCTATCCATGCCTCTCAAAATGATACACACTTCTATCGGGCCACCTCTCAGCACCAACTCTCAAGAGAAAACAATCCAAGAATGTTCAACCTCTTCTTGTAGAGAATTCCCTCTAATCCAGGCAGAATTCTGGTATACCTATTCTGTACCCTATCCAAAGCCTCCACATTGTTCCTGTAATGGGGCGACCAGTTTGAGTGTCTTAGAAAAGATTATGCAGCGTTTCTGAATTTTTGCATGTTTTACATTAAATAAAAAGTCACTAACTAATATGTTATAGTCCCAGTTGAATATTCACAGGGTCTCGGTGTCATTCAGCTGCAGATAGTGATGTTTCTCTCTGCCAGCATTTATTTATAGAATGATAAATCACTTTCCTGGCACCTGCTGTAAAGCCACTCATGGGATGATTCAATGAAACCAGCAGGAAACTTTCACAAATCAATTCGATTTCTGCTTCTGAAATGGTGGTGCAGACACCCAGCATCTATTAACAGTTTTCAAATTCATTCTAAAAGCTCTGTGCTTTTTCAAGATTTACACAGAATTCTGCCTGTTTTTGGAAATAACTTACTATCAATAGCAGAAAATTCTCCCTCCAAGACCTTGCCTCTTCCAATAGATAGACAGACAATGGTGGTGTAACTCAGTGGGTCAGTCAGCATCCCTGGAGAAAATTGAATAGGTGACGTTTCGTGTCGAAACCCTTCTTCACCTATTCCTTTTCTCCAGGCATTCTGCCTTTCCTCTTCCCATTTTTGGTAACCTCCCAGAGCTTCCTAATATCTCCATACTTCCCAAATTCTGGTTTCTTGTCAATTCCTGAATTTAATCCAAGGTTCTATGCTGTAGAATTCCTTCCATAAACATCTTCGCCTTTCCTTCCCTTTTTATAAAAAAAAGAATTTTTGAACTAAGCTTTTAATCGTCTCCCTTAATATCTCCTTAGGTGGATATAATTTATCCAAAAAGGGCAGAGATTAGTACTACATAAAGGTCAATTATAATTACATGATTCGGACAACTAGTAGAATGCACAGCACTGGTAATTTAACTCTGCAACTATACTCTGCTCTTATCAAATCGTTTCTGAACACTTTGATTCAGTGGCAGTTTCCCTTACATGAATTATTAATTGAAATACTCAAACATGCTAAATCTTTTGACCTGTCAAAAAGGAATAGTTGCTGTAAAGACACATCTATGACTGTAGTTTACTGCAGAGCCCAAAACACGCATTGACATCCGGAGTCTCTTGTTCAGATCCAGCACTGCCACAGATTGCAGGAGAATACAATCAGGATGCAGCATTACCCCTGCTCCCTGCTGAGTGAAAGCTAACCTTCCACAGAAACTGGCTGCCAACTCATTATAATCCACCAATCAGACTGGGAATGTACTTTAGCTTTATGATTTGGTATCACACTGTGGAAATGTATTTCAAAGCCTGATTTCATTTTAATTTTCTTTTACCTGCTATATTCAAAATAATTTCCTGTCATTCAGTAGTTTAATTCTAATTGTTGCTGAAACTGTCATGGAAACATGACTTCTGGTGGATTTCATTAAACATAATGTGATTAGTTTTGCCTGCTTTCTTCGGGAACAATACAAAATAAAAGTGCGGAGCTGTTATCACCGACATTTTTCGAAGCAAGTTAATGCATGTAATATTGCAATTGGAAGTGCTGTAGCTCGCTGACTCTGCAGGGAGTTTGCCCCAATTGTTAGAGAGACACAGGGAACTACAGGTGCAGTAATCTTGAGCAAAGCACAAAGTGCTGAAGGAACTCAACAGTTTAGGCAGCATTGTGGAGGAAATATAGATGATGTTTCAGTCCGATTGGGACCTCTCTTCAGACTGAAGCAGAGTCTGAAGTGAAAAGTCATCTGCCCATTTCCTCCAGTGAATGCCCCCAGCACTTTGTGGGCCCAGTTGTTAGCGAACTGATGGAGGCACCGTTTTACATCTGCTATCTTCTGTGGAGTGGGTAATTGAGTTCCCAACTTCTGACCAATCAGCTGCCCATGAATTCACATAAAGAATAACAATAAATTATTCTCTCAAATTATAGCCTGATCCTTTTATTTCTTGGCAGAAATCGAGAAGGTAAAGATCAGAACTGGGACAACAACCTTTGACTGGGGACTCTGAGGCACATGAGATGATGCAATAAGGGCCTGTCCCACCAGCATGCGATTGCATGCGTCTAGCTAGCGTGACCAAATGCGGTCGCTTGAGGCGTATGGCCTCGCGGGGCCAGTCCCACTTCGATCGGCGGAGGCATATGGAGTTGTGCGGGGCTCCAGAAATCTTGCACTGTCCGAAAATCCCGCGCGCCAACGGCCTGTTGGCCCGCAGGCGCATTGAGGGCGCACGCAGCATCTCGATGGGCGTACGCAGCGTCGTGACGTCGTACGCAGCGTCTTGACGTCGTACGCAGCATCTTGATGGCGTATGCCTAGCGAGTGGCATTGCGCGATGACGTCAACGCCCGGCGTGCCGTTGCGTGATGACGTCACCACCTGACGACGTGCAACGTCCAAATTCAGTCGGCCCGCCTCCTGCCCGGCTGATTGGTGAGTATGATGTCAGGACCAGCCCCGCACAACTCTATACGCCTCCGCGGTTCGAATTGGAACCGGCCCCGCGTAGCCATACGCCTCAAGCGACGACGTTTGGTCGCGCTGGACGCATGCAAACGCATGCTGGTGGGACAGGCCCTTAGAACATGAATTGGGAGCAGACATAGGCCATTTAGTCCTATTTTAAACCTCTCTGTTATTCAAAGTAGAAACTCTGTGAAAAGGAAACGTGTTTCAGACCTGAGACCGTTTATTTGGTCTGTTTCTGTTTCCACGGATGCCGCCTGACCTTCTGAGTATATCTGGCATTTTGTATTTGCATTCAGATTTAGTGTCTGCATTGTTCTCAATTTTCAAACCTATTCCCTGCACTTATCCCCACATCCATTAATTATTTTCATATTAAAAGTATGTCAATCTCTGTTTTGTATGAACTCAATGAATGAGCAACAAAGCCACTGAGAATACTCCAAACTCACCACTCACTGAGTGTCAATATTTCTGCTCATCTCAAGCCAACTCTTTATGAAGAAACATAGAAACATAGAAAATAGGTGCAGGAGTTGGCCATTCGGCCCTTTGAGCCAGCACCTCCATCCAATATGATCATGGCTGATCATCCAAAATCAGTATCCCATTCCTCCTTTCTCCCCATATCCCTTGATTCAGTTAGCCCTAAGAGCTATATCTAACTCTCTCTTGAATAAATCCAGTGAATTGGCCCCCACTGCCTTGTGTGGCAGAGAATTCCACAGATTCACAACTTTCTGGGTGAAAATGTTTTTCCTCATTTCAGTCCTAAATGGCCTACCCCTTAAACTGTGACCCCTGGTTCTGGACTCTCCCAACATTGGGAACATTTTTACTGCATCTAGCCTGTCCAATCCCTTAAGAATTGCATATGTTTCTATAAGATCTCCTCTTATCCCTCTAATTTCCAGTGAATACAAGCCCAGTCGATCCATTCTTTGAAGGGTCCCGACTCGAAACGTCACCCATCCCTTTTCTCCAGAATTACTTGCTGACCTGCTGAATTACTCCAGCACATGGTGTCTATCCTTATTCTGAGATGTGAGTCCTGATTCTGCACTCCCCAGTCAGGCGAAACCGCTTCCCTGTATCCTCTGTGTTAAGCCCTATAATGATTTTCTAACTTTCAGTGAGATCTTCAAAAATCTAGAATGGTCAATGCAATTTGTTCTCACAGGGCAAATCTGCCATCCTTTGTACTAATCTGGTGAAAATCATTGGATTCCCTATGCCATTATGTGAACAGATATTCCAACTATGTTTATATGGCACTTAATCACACTAATTATGCCAAAGGGATATTATATTATTTAAGTATGTCTTTTTTAAATTTATTGCCTGTTTTCCATTTATTCTGTCACCCTTTTAGTTTGCAATTGTCTATTATTCTTGCTTTGACTCTTATATAATTTGCATTGTTTGGGATTATGTTGGGACCTTCCCTTCTCAGGCCTCAGCTGGGGCTTAGCTGCCTCTGAGCCAGAATGATCCAGGTGCAAGTTGTACCTCGGAGAAGAATGTAAAAACCTATGCTGAAATTGAAGGCACGACTGAGCAAATATTAGTTCATTGTAGGTATTGACTTTTGAATGACGTTAGAACAATGTTCTGACTGCCATCTCATGGCACCAACTTGAAGCACAGCAAATGATATTTAATATTAATTATTTAATATTTTATCTCAACCTATTTTTTTGTTTGGCTTCTTTCTTACCTTCTCTCGCATTGAGCTCCTGGCTATCCCCTATGTTCATATGCTTTTTTTTTTTTTTTTTTTTTAAATTTCAAAATATACTTTATTCGAATGATAAATATATACAATACATTAACCTTGCGGAAAATCCATCCGACATTTTCGGAGGCTGTACAATAGATCAATACAGTTTAGACATTTTCTTTTTCCCAAGTTTCCACAAATCAGTCCCCCACTCATGCCACAATGGCGTGGGATACCTTCCCTTATATTGAGGGGAGTCTCCACAATACTGTACCCCCCATGTCCAGCAGCGGAAGGGCCTTAGACTGTGGCCCTCCCCCACCGAGCCTTGGCGTTGGCTGCACCGAGCTTCAGTGCGTCCCTCAGCACGTACTCCTGCAGTCTGCAGCGGGCCAGTCGGCAACATTCCCTGACGGACATCTCGCTCCGCTGGGTGGTGAACAATGCCTCGGCAGACCAAAGGGCGTCTTTTACCGAGTTGATGACCCTCCAGCAGCACTCGATGTCAGTCTCTGAATGTGTCCCTGGGAACAGTCCGTAAATCACAGAGTCCTCTGTGACGGAGCTGTTCGGGATAAAGCGTACCAGGGACCCTTGCATTTTTCTCCAGACTCTTTTAGCAAACCCACACTCTGTGAAGAGGTGGGCAACCGTCTCCTCGCCATAGCAGCCGTCCCGAGGGCAGCGTGCGCTGGTAGTGAGGTTCCGACGGTGCAGGAAGGATCTGACTGGGAGGGCTCCCCTCACCGCCAGCCAAGCCAGGTCTTGGTGCTTGTTGGTGAGTTCTGGCGATGAGGCATTTTGCCAGACTAGCTGGGCAGTCTGCTCAGGGAACCACGCCACCGGGTCCCATAGAGTCCTTTCCCTGCAGTGCCTGCAGGACATTCTGTGCTGACCACTGCCCGATGGACATGTGGTCAAAGGTGTTGGTCCGGAAGAACCCTTCCACCGACGACAGATGGGGCGGCAATGTCCAGCTGACTGGCACATTGCGTGGCACCTGCGCCAGGCCCATCCTTCTCAACACCGGGGACAGGTAGAACCTCAGCAGGTAGTGACACTTGGTGCCCACGTGCCTTGGCTCTACACTCCGCCTGATGCAGCCACACACGAAGGTGGCCATCAGAATGAGGGCGACGTTGGGCACACTTTTACCCCCGTTGTCTGCCGACTTGTACATTGTAGCCCGTCGCACCCGGTCCATCCTCGACCCCCAGATGAAGTGGAAGATGGCCCGGGTGATCCCTGTGGCGTATGAGGGAGGGACAGGCCACACTTGTGCCAAGTACAGCAGCCCCGAGAGCACCTCACACCTGATGACCAAATTCTTTCCCGTTATGGAGAGGGAGCGTTGCCTCCACAGCTCCAGCTTCCTCCCCACCCTGGCTATCCGCTCCAGCCAATTTTTGTTACATGCCTCAGCCCCATATGCTGTCCTTTACTGTTGCCTGTTCTGCACTACTGCCTGGAGCTAATTTCATGCACCATCCAGCATGTCTCTTTTAAGGAGAGCTCTGTGGAACAGGGTGAGCAGGCATATACTTGTCACCCTATCAGTGGAAATGGTACAGTTCAATGAGCAGCCATCAGCATAGATATTGAGCACAGGAAGCCAGGCTGTGAATCAATGACACTCGTATGGCAAGAATATCTCATTGTGGTAAATATATAAATGCATAATGAAGATAGTTTTGAATGTATCATTGTTTTTAGAGATTCCAGAAAGTTAAGTATTTGAGCTAAGTGGTGTCACGGCCTTAACACTTCGGTACTCCCTTAAACATTTAAACAAGAAATGCACTTATCAAATTTATAATGGTGAGATTTAAGTGCTGGGAGGGATATAGACCAAATACTGGCAGGTGGGACTATTGTAGCTGGGACATGTTGGCCGGTGTGGGCAAATTAGGCCGAAGGGCCTATTTCCACACCTTATCACTCTATGACAAAGTGCTCCTTTTTTGGGGGGAACCCACCCTGCGTGAGAACTCCCTTCAGTGGGAATGCAGCTCGATGAGGATGTCTCCAGAGGCTTGTACTGTGCTGCCTCACAGTTTTAAGATGCACATGGGGTGTCAGGAAAGGGCTGACGAGATGGAAAATGAAGCAAGCTGACGTGGTTTAAACAAACATGGTCAGGATTATTATAACGATAACTGTTACCAAGACTGATTGAGAAGGATTACATAAATGTTTCAGCAAATATATTAAAATAAATTGGTACAGTTCAATGAGCAGCCATCAGCTTGGATATCGAGCACTGGATGCCAGGGGGTGAATCAATGGCAGTCATCTGGTAAGAGCAATCTCATTCAAAAGGCAGTACCTCTGCTGATGTATTATTTCCTCTGGCGGCACAGTGGTGCAGCGGTAGAGTTGCTGCCTTAGAGAGTTAGTAAGTTCTCCCCGTGACCGCATTGGTTTTACCCGGGTGCTCTGGTTTCCTCTCACAATCCAAAGAAATACAGGTCTGTTGATTAATTGGCTTTGATAAAGATTGTAAATTGTCCCTAGTGTGTAGGATAATGCGAGCGAACGGGGATCGCTGGTCGGCGAGGTTTCAGTGGGCCGAAGGGCCTGTTTCCATGCTGTATCTAGAAACTAAACTAATAAACCAAATGGGCATTATATTAATCAATTATAAAAATATGGAATAATAAACCAGTATCAGTAATGGACACCATGGGATTGCTGGATTTTTGTATACACCCAAACTACTTTATTAAAGCTCCTTAGAGAAGGAAATCCGTCATTCTTCCCCATTCTGTCCTCAATAGGATTTAATACACATAATATTGTGCAGTTGCCACTATAGGAATAATTAAATCAGACAATGGTCGAGAAGAAAAGCGAGAGGATTGCAGGTATATATGTGAACCACCAATTATACAGCACTGTACTGGTATACTAATACCTCTTTATTTTCACCCACCTTTGTTGTAATTTGAAAGTGCCCATCACAAGGAGCATTAAACAAAATTAACATTAATTGGAAAACTTTAGATTCAAAATAAATGTTTTTGTAACACCAGTGCAACTGTTGTGTAAGGAATTTCTGTAAAATATGCTATGACGCCTAAGGGCTTACTGATGTGACAATGAGATTTTTCTCAGTGATTTTTATTTTACATTAGGAGGAACAGAAGACTCTGCAAAATATTAATGAGTAGCCCCTTTAAATACGAGTTGCTTGAATATCCATTAATTTTAGTAACCTGGCACATGAAATATAGTGGTGGAAATTCTAAAATGTACCAGAAGGATTTGTCTGTGGAGATTTGCATAGCCATCTGCTGACACATAATTCAACAGAACAGTCTGCTTTAATCAAATATAAATTGCTACAGAAATTCAGCTTCTGGCTTCTGTATATTCCTTAAACCTATCCCATTACAACAACAAACATCTTGATGGTATTCACCTGCATGCAGCTGGTCTGGTTTAAATTAGAAATCTATGTTAGTGTCAACGAGCAGACTGAATGTATGAGGAATAATGGCAATGAGTGATCTTGAAGGGGATACAGCTGTCACATCAGCATGTAACTGGGAAAAACAAAGTCTATAGTCTAATACAGTGTCGAAGCAAGCAGAGCAATCTGAGGGGGAATTTATTCGCAGTAGATTGGGTTTTTGCACAGAATTTATGCTTGTTGAATGTGACATATCCATCAGTCTCTAAGCAGACAATAAAACTGATTTCATTACAGACGGTTTTGAAAGTCATCCTCGGTATTATAATTATTTTGTTGTATATATTTATTCAATACCCCTCAATTTGTTGGCACAATATCTTGGCAAAGGTTGCATGGGGCTTGATAAGTTGATTTTCATTATTATTACTAGTAGGAAAGAGATATTGTATTCATTTTGGAATGGAACAATTATCATCAGGTTAATAAATCAAACCCTGTAGCTCCTTCTCCTTTTCTTTTTTCTGTCACTTTATCATGTTCTCCCTCACTTTGTTGTACTTTATTCTCTTTCCTTCTCCATTTTTTGCTTACTATTTCTCTCATTGTTTCTTTCTATGGCTGCCTTTCTATCTTTTTACGTCTCCCTTAATTTTCTGTCACTCTCTGTCTCCTGTCTCTCATGATATAAATGCCACGAAAATATGATAATGTTTGCGGTTACTCAATTCATGATTTTCTAGCAATTTGATAACACGATATAATAGTGTATACTTCAGTATTATGCATTACCGCATGCAATAAAAACCGCTCCACAGCACTAGAGAACTAGCACCCACAGTATCTTAATAATGTCATCACCCATCACAAATGCCCAACTCCTTACAGGGGACACAGGCTCTCTGACCTGTCGATCAGACTGTTGAGCAAACTAGTGAGCACATCAAAGAATACATTTAAATGACTTACTGCTGTTATCAGGCAGATACACATGGATTACAAGTATATGCCATGTCCAGAACACAAATACCCTGAGATAGCATGTACAATGTATTTGGAGTATTGCGTGCAGTTCTGGTTGCCCATTACAGGAAAAATGTGGTGGTTTTGGAGAGGGTGCTGAGGAGGGTTAAGGGCGATATTTTTCGGGCGACTGCCAGCATCATATCAGTGTTGCCAAAAGATTTTGAACATTTCAATAGACAATAGGCAATAGGTGCAGGAGTAGGCCATTTGGCCCTTCGAGCCAGCACCGCCATTCAATGTGATCATGGCTGATCATCCTCAATCAGTACCCGGTTCCTGCCTTCTCCCCATATCCCCTGACTCCGCTATTTTTAAGAGCCCTATCCAGCTCTCTCTTGAAAGCATCCAGAGAACCTGCCTCCACCGCCCTCTGAGGCAGAGAATCCCACAGACTCACCACTATCTGTGAAAAAAAGTGTTTCCTCGTCTCCGTTCTAAATTGCTTACTCCTTATTCTTATTTCAAAATCCAGCGGCAACAAAAAAATGTTGCGATACTTGAAAAAACACCACGCGTCAATACGTCATCACGCCACATCACACCACATCACCGCCGCGTCACGGCGAAAATTTTTTGGTGATCTGATACGTCAATCATGCCAGGGGTCACCGAAAAAATCACCAAGTGGGACAGGCCCTTTACTAGAATACTGCCTGGATTAGTGGGTTTCAGGGTGAGGTTGGACAGATTTGGATTGTTTTTGCTGGTATGTCAGAGATTGAGGGGAGATGATAGAAGTATATCAGGGCAGCACAGCTGCCTCACAGCGCCAGAGTCCTGGTATTAAACCTGACCTTGAGTGCTGTGTGTATGGAATTTGGCCATTCTTCCTGTGATTGCTTGGGTTTCCTCCAAATACCTCAGTTTCCTTCCACACCCCAAAGATGTGTGGGTTTGTAGGTTAATTGGCTCATGTGTTGGAAGTGTGGGAGTAAGTGGAATAAAATAGAATTAGTATGAACAGATGATCAATGATTGTCGTGGACTCAGTGGGCTGAAGGATCTGTTTCCATGCTGTATCTCTAAACTGAACTAAACTATATAGAATGTTGAGAGGCATAGATCGAATAGACAGTCAGAACCTTTTTACCAAGTGTGGAAATGTTGGTGTTTTAATGTTTATAGAGGTTTGTAACAAGTATGATCTTTCCCCTCATCTCGTTTGCATTGACATGGTTTTATCAGGCAACACCAACCTGATAACAATAAGAATTGAGTGGATTTTCTTTTTGCTTTCTTTGCCACATGCTGTCAGCATGCACTGATAAAGCCAGGTAATGAATCTGTACTCATAAACCGTGTGATCTGACAGATAAGTCTGAGCTCCCAGGCACAGGAAAAATCATTAACAGAAGTGTTTTATGTAGTCGCACAAGGCACATGTTTAAAATAAAAACAGATGCATGATCTGTTTCTTGATTCCCAAATGTCATTATTCACCATTAATGGGTGAGCCTTTAGCAGGCTTGGTCCATCGCTCTGGGAATCACTCCCTATGTTTTATCACCTTTCTTACGCTCCTGAAAACCTACCACCTGGACCCAGTATTTGCCAATCTATTCTAAAATCCTCTGATGTGGCTCAGTGAATTCTTGTTGAATAACATGCCGATGAAGTGCCTGCGATCATATCTATCTATACTATTACTAGCAATGTTACAAAATTTTGACATTTAAAAAATCCAGTCTGCAATTTATCCCATCAGATAAAGCATAAAAATAGGTTTAATTTGACACCTGATTCACTTTCATATCTTCAGTATTAAAAAAAATTTGTGGCCATTTCCATACTTAGAAATTAGCATCTTGTTCCCTTTTGCTTTTCCATTGACTTAACACAAAAGTTGTGACCGGGGACAGTCAAAAGCCCATAACCTTCTAAAAATTAAGAGAACTGAAAGACATTTTCAGTTATTATAGATTGAAGCATTCTGAAACAAATATGAAACAATCTTACTTGGATGACCTGAAATTAAAGCATATAATTAGTCCCCACCTTTGTTAAATCCCTCCCCACCTATGTTCAAGACACTTCAGACACTCTCCGTCGGCTCCGTGCATTCCAATCTCCAGGTGCCCATCCTCAAGAAAAATATTCGATTCTCCAGCATCTGCAGTTCCTTCTTTAACATATAATTAGTTAGTTACCCAATTGTAGCTAATTACAAAATTAAATTTCTAGATCTAAACATCTATCCATTTCTTAAGAAAATATTAACATTTTTTAAAAAGCCTAAGTGTCCAAATAACATTCACACAAGAATTCACAATATAACATGATTTTTAAATCTAATGGTCATTAATTTAAAGGCCAAATTGAAGGAATTTAGTGTTTAATGCCCGTAAATTAATGGCCATTTAAATCAGCTTGCGAGTGGGATTTTCTGGAACGTGATGGATTGGAACATTGCGGTTGCAGTGAATTTAAACTTCATATCTGCAGAAAATAATGCTGGTTCGTATGGGGAATAAATCATCATTTCACAACATGAAATGTTGATTAAGGTCATCTAAACAAGCAAGTTTATATGAAAAAATAAACAGCTTTCCTTTACCTGTCCCCTACATAAAATCCGTCCCCGTTGTCGGCATTCACGGCATTAGAAGCTAATTTTAATTTTACTGCAGCGCTGAAATAGTCGGGCGATTTAAAAATAATTTTTCACTTACCGGCAGTCGGAACGAATCTTTAGCAAAAGCTCGCACTCCGAGAAAATATAATTCCGGATGGCAAGGGAAAACCGCATTTTAACCCCTCCCAACCCCCTCCTCAAAGGCGCCAAAGTCGTGCACACGGCCAGTGACAGAACTGCAGCGCCGCTGAAGGTAAGTTTTGTAACATACCTACTATTACTAAAACTCTCATCTTGACCACTTCCGGTTTGCTTTTTTTAAATTTGCGCAAGTACGGTAGCCTTTATCACTAGGATTTTTCCGCCACCTTACTCATTGTTCTCCTCTCCTCCAAGCGCACAGAGTTTTGTTCCGATTGGTGTAAGATTACAAAAGTAATGAAGGCTTTAAAAATCATGAGATAAGCAGATTGGTCTTCTCTCCTGTCAATCACAATGAAGGTAACGCCCCTTCCATCACCCGCTGGAGAATAAAACCCCGGAGGCGGGGCTGAGTAAACAAGTGCTGATTGAGTCCGCAAGAGTGGTGTCGGGAAAGACGCTGTGTGGTGTCGGGAAAGACGCTGTGTGGTGTCGGGAAAGACGCTGTGTGGTGTCGGGTAAGTCGCTGTGTGGTGTCAGAAAGTCACTGTGTGGAGTCGGGAAAGTCGCTCTCTGGTGCCGGGAAAGTCGCTCTGTGGTGCCGTGGCCGGTGGCCGCTGAGTGGAGTTCCTTCCCCCCCTTCCCCCACACACACCCCCTTCACCCCTTCCCCCCCTCCCCTCCTCCCCCCACACACCCCTTCCCCCTCCTCCCCCCACACACCCCCTTCCCCCTCCTCCCCTGTCCACACACACCCACACCCCCCCTTTACCCCTCCCCGTTCCTCCCCCCTCCCCCAAACACCACCCCTCTATCCAACACCACCACCCCCCCCACACCAACCCCCCACACACCACCCCCCTCCACACCACCCGCTCCCCCACACCACCCCAACCCCAATCTCATGTCTCATGTGTGGGATGATTTGGCCTACTGTGCCTTAGCAAAACTGCAGGCATCATTGAGGTAAGTTACAAGTCATTACCTTTAATTTAGTTGTCCAAATACAGTTCAGCCTGGCCAGGCGATTCATTTTAACCCACTCCTACGAGATTAATTAAAAAGTTTCAGTAAACTTACTTACAATCTAAAAAGGACCAAGCTCCCCCACTTCCTACACCCACATCTGAAAATAAACAATTGAAAGACAGATCTGACAATAAGCCTGTAAACAAGTTGTACGGGCATGAACTTGTAACTATGCATCAGGATGCACCGGCAGCAATTATTGCGTGTGTGCAGGGTATCAGTCTTGGCTTAATGAGTAATATCCTCTTGTCTCCGAGTCAGAACGGTGGTAATTTGTCTTGAAGATTTAAACATAAAACTCCAGATGGAACTCCGATGTAGTACCACTGCTTTATTGTGTCCAGTTCTGGTTACTCCCTCACAGGTTAAGTAGGCATTAAGCCTGACATGGGCATCGTTGGCTATAGGGCTTGTTCCTGTTGTATGGTTCTCTGTTTTACCTCCTGCCTGACAGTAACAATGAAAAAGAGGGCATGGGCCAGACAGTGGGGATCAGTGATGATGGATGCCACCTTTTTGAGGCCGTGATAGATTATTTTGTTTCGTTTTGCTTAGTTTGGGGATACAGCACGGAAACATCCCTTTGGCTCATTGAGTCTGCGACGACTAGTGATCCCTGCACACTAACACTATCCTACCCACACTAAGGACAATATACAATTATACCAAGCCAATTAACGTACGTCTTTGGAGTGTGTGAGGAAACTGGAGATCCTGGAGAAAACCCATGGAGGTCACAGGGAGAACATACACACATTGTACAGACAGCACCTGTAATCAGGATCAAACCCGGGTCTCTGGTGCTGTAAGTCACAAACTCTACCGCAGTACCAACGTGCCGAGTGGTTGAGTCCATCACTCTCTGCAGCTTCTTGTATTCCTGGGCATTGGTATTGTAGTACCAGCCCATGATGCAACCAAGCAGGATACTTTCTACAAGGTAGCTGGAGAAGTTTGTTAAAATATTCTGTGTCAAACAGACTCTCTTTAAACTTCTGAGAAAGTAAAGGCACAGGTGCACCTTCTTCATGATAACATTCATATGATGGGCCCAGGATGTAATCACACAGGAATTCCTCTCCTGAGAACCATTAGACCTCATTTTTGCAGGAAGCTAAATAGCCTGCAGACTAACAAAACTGCAGTGGTTCATCAATGAGAGTCTACGTTAAGTTTAGATAGGCAAGTGTACACTGGGCCAGAAGCGCAGATGTCAGCATTGTAGGAGCAGATGCCTGTGCGTGGGACGGACCACTCTCCATTGCAGAACATTTCCAATAACAGGATGCTTTTTATAATCTATTTCACAGCAGGAAACATTCCCCTGTCAATATGAACAGGGATGTTCATTATCAAATGAAGATATTCTCTTCTATTACTTCAAGGATATTCATTCTTAACCTAAAATCAGAATATGCTCAGCAGGAATAATTTCTAGCCTTTTCAACTTAAATCTGACTTCCAGCATCCATAAAATTATGCTTTGGTAATAATTTCTATATAGTTAGCATG
Organism: Okamejei kenojei; assembly: GCA_035221665.1. Lineage (NCBI taxonomy): Eukaryota > Metazoa > Chordata > Chondrichthyes > Rajiformes > Rajidae > Okamejei > Okamejei kenojei. The sequence goes on from CM069132.1 coordinate 72,640,722, forward strand.
TCTTAGATGTATTGCCTTCAGACCTTCAAACTGCTTGTCATCGCTCCAAAGTATTCTTCACCCTGCATCCATTCACACAAAAACTCCATTAGTTGAGCCTTCCATGCTTTAGGTAAGAAAAATTGCCTCAGGAGCCTGCTCTTCATTCTTTACAACAGGAAACTTGAGAACATGTAACCATGGGCATGGTGTTAACTGAGAATCATCATCTAATCATTATCGCAATACCATTTCTGGAGTTCTGTTGCTTGCCATGTTTCTTACATTACAACAGTGACAGATTTTCAAAGAAAGAAGTATTTCCACCGTACCGACCTCAGTCATCTCAAAGCATTTTCCAGCCTGGGAAGTCTAGTTACTGTTTTATTGTAGGAAGCACAGTAGCCAATTAAAAGTAGCTAATGACAGGAACCATAGTTCCTGTCATCAGCAGTGATAATAAGTTGTTTCATTGATGTTAATTGTGGGATGAATATGGGCCAGAGTAAATTCCTCTACTTTTCTGCAGAATAGATAATGCCAAATCTGATTAAAGTGTTTGCACCTAAATGGTGCAGCACTAATTCTGTATGATACAGAAGTGTCATTAAAAATGTTTATGCTCAAGACTGTGGAGTAACATCAGAGCCTATAATCTCCTTGCACTGAGGCAAAAGTACTGTCAACTGAACCACAGATAAATAGCAAATACATTGAAAGGTAGTAAAGCAGTTTTTGATATCCTGAGGCAATGAAAGGAGCTTTATTAAGGCCTGTCCTTTCTTGGGTATATTCTCATTCCATCTGTATGTCCAACAAATTGGGGCTATTTTGCTGGACCGTTCCTCATTATTACTGCTGTTCCTAGCTATCATATTCCCCAAAATGGGAGAAATAACAAATAAAAAGTGTTAGACATCAGTAAAGGATAAACAAGGATGCTGGTCTACATTGCAAGCTGTAACTCTGTGGGAAAGGCAGCATCTCTGGAGAACATGGAGAAGTTCCATGGGACTAGGGGAAAACAAATGGTCGGCACGGACTGGAAGGGCCGAGAAGGCCTGTCTCCGTGCTGTAATTGTTATATGGTTTATATGGTTATATGGTTATATGGTTATAAGTAACGCAACGGGTCAGGACCTTTCTTCAGACTGATTGTGGTGAGGTGGTGGGGAGTGGTGAGAAAGATGGAGAGCAGGAGAAGGACGAGTGATAGGTGGATATAGGTGAGAGGGGTTTTTGATAGGCAGATGGTTGGACAAAGGCCAGAGAGGAAAAGATAAAAGGTGAAATAAGGATAGAATGCATTTTGTAGATCATGCTCAGGCAAAAATTGAAGACATTACTTCAGTTTGAGTCAACCTCCCAGGCACATTTTTGCAAAGCCTAGTGTAAAATAAGCCAACTGTAAATTCAGCAACCCATCTGAACATGCATCCATTTCTTTCCTACAGCCCCCCCCCCCCCCCCCCTTTCCAATTTGTCTTCCTCTGGCTTTGTAATCTCCTTGAAATATATGTAACAACACCTTATGCAACAATATATGTAACAATCCTAATTTTAATTACTCATCTTAATTTTTTCTGCAAAATGAAGCTGGCCCTGTATGTTTTTCAACACACAATTGACTTTGTGTTATACATATTTATACCTACATATATTTTTCTAAATGCACATTATCCCCATTATGTATGGCAAGGTAGCTTTGTTATACTTTCCAGCGAAATAACTTAATTGGCGACTGGCAGGAAATAATTAACCAACACTTTGCACTTTTATGTTTCCTACTAATCATCCAACCAGAGAGAATGACGGCTTGGACTATAGCATTGACATACCAACTAAAATAATGGTTGGTGATGCGCTACAATGTTGTGCTAGTATATCTAGAACTATCTCAAGACCCCCTATCAACATCCCACAAGGCCCCAATTCTTGGCTTTACTTTTTTTCCATGGCTTTTAGAGCACTTTCTAGACTGATAATTAAAGTGTAATGTTGCAAACTTGTTGCCCTGCTGAAGGTGCTGCCTTTATATTACAGTAAGAAACAGAAATCCATCCAAATATAAGAACATTCCTGTCACTGCTCAAAAGCAGCACAGGACAGTGAGGGTGTAGCTGAGAGATGATTGGTGATGGTGAGTGATCCAGGCTGAGTGATCTGGATCTGGATGTAGTACGGTGAAAAGCTCTAGGTAGAGCATCACTCAGCACTGGACAATTATTTTTACATTTTATCAAGCCAATTAATCAAGCCAATTAACCTACAAACATGCACGTCTTTGGAGTGTGGCAGGAAACTGAAGATTTTGGAGAAAACCCAAGCAGATCATGGGGTGAATGTACAAACTCCATACAGACAGCATCCGCAGTGGGGATCAAACCCGTGTCTCTGGCGCTGAATTTTGCTGTAAGGCAGCAACTCTACCGCTGCGCCACCATGGCTGCTCACTTAATTGACGCTGCAAACTCAAATTGTCTGGTTGTTACGGCATTGCTAATTGGCTTTTACAACTGTAACTGCATATCAAAATTAATTCATTGGCTGAATAGCATATTCTGAACGGGATGTGAAAGGTCAAAAACTTGAGCCCTTGTGCTGAATATTCTGGGATTTTCTGTTTTCATTACCTAAAAATCAATGGTTATCTATATGGTTATCTATTTGTTTGTGAGATACTCGGCTTTAAGATCCAACTACCTCACTCCAGATAATTGGGCAATGATAAAAAAACTACGGAAACTAAACAGTAAAATACATGGGTGAAATGATAGCCACCCCCATGAACCAAATAGAGAAAACTAACCTTCCTATTCCACACACTTTTCAGCAGATAATGAATGGTTTGTGTTTATATAATACATAGAGACAAAGTAATTTTGGGCATGTGTTCACTATTAACTTGGTAGCCTGAGCAAGTGCAGATCTGCTCACAGGACCCAATAATTAAAAATAAGTCATGGTCCACAGGTCACAGGAGCAGAATTATGCCAGAATATCAGTTTTTTTAAATCCGTTCACACTACAAGAACTTTAATTAAATAACATAATCTTGCACTTCCTAAGATGTTGGCTTGCATATTGATGAACCAGCTTTATTGTAAGGTAAGAACATGTACTGAAATGTAATCTTTTACAGTTAGTGGAAAAAAATTGTTCCATTCAGTTTGATTTCAACCCCCATCTTGTTTGATTTGTTTTACTAACCTGTTTATCACTCCTCACAATCATCTATTACCGTATGTTTTAAAACTTAGTAATGCATCAGTTCCAATGATAAACTCGCCATGTACTTTGTCCTCTGGTATATCATCCGTAAATACAGTTGAGAAGAAGATGATCTCAATCTGATCAACCAAGTAGCCAGCAGAGCAAAATAGTTTCAATGGAATTGACATCAAAGATAAAGAGGGTGTTTTTTCCTCTCAATCATTCATCTATCACATCCCAATAAGCCACTTTGGTGTATCTTGTAGAATTTCCCTCTTTATACTATAGGTTGCAGAACAATCTTCAACCACAGGGAGGTTATAGTTGTCACAAGAAAGTTCTTGACTGACCTTGTAGCATATTGTACACGGGTTATATGTGGACTCTCGGGTCCAGATATCAATGGGAGTGAAGGAGGAGCTGGGGCTGGCAGAGAATGCTCAGCAGAAAAGTCAGTCAAAATGGAATGAGGGAATTCTTGAGTAGGGATAAGAAGCTGATGTGCAGGTGGTAAACGATGTGCAGTGAGGGCCTGGAGAAACACTCCTGTCCCTCCTGGTACACAAGAAAATCAGAGAAATAGTATGACAACTGGGCTCCTAGACAGTACTGATGAATTCAAATGGATTGAACTCGTATTCCAGCCCACTGAACGGGATTCTGGATGATATTGCAGACCAGATCCTGGTTACACTGTCAGTTCAAATTTCCCCATTAAAGAAAGACCCCACTGTCTTGCTGAGGGTGTGCTGCTGGCCAACGCAAGAGTCTGAAGTATGCTTCAGATCAGAAACGTCACGCATCTTTTTTCTCCAGAGATGCTGCCTGACCCACTGAGTTACTCCGGCACTTTGTGTCTATCTTCGGTACCAACCAGCATCTGCAGATCCTTTCTACACAGTTCAAAAGAGCAAATGGGTTTATGTGTAGGAAGGGGGGGGGGGGGGGCTAGGGTCAGAGATGGCAAGTGTTACTCTAACTTTACCTAACCCTCCTCCAGTGGAATTTGGAGTGGGCATGAGTGGTATATAAGTTTGGGACCTTTGCCTCTGTTTTTAGCTGGTTGGAGATGTGCTTGGACTAAAGGAGTGGTTAAAATCCAGACCAATAATTCCTATGCCAGCATCTCAGAAAGTAGCTGAGTTTGGGATTTGCAGAAATTCTACTGCATAGATTTTGCCTCTTGCACAGAGGATGCTCTTTCTAATTTAATTATCGATAAAATAATCAATTGGTTGTTTGACTCTAATCTCCAATATTAACTGTAAACAGGAAAGGGTGAAAGTTTTCCATCCAGGATTAAAGTGCTTTGTGCTTCATGAAAATGATTTAGCTTCATAAAAACAAAACTTTCTTTGCACCTGGAAAATGGTATATTAAAGACAACTATTTTACCTTGTAGGTCGTGCATGAAGGGTTCATGACCTTGTTTCCTGCTGGAATGTGGTGGGTTATCCATTGAGGGGAGATGGGTGAGACTGGCCTATTCCCATTGTAGTTTAGAAAAATGAGAGATGGTCTTAATTACAGATAAAATATTGTGGAGAGGATTGACCTTTTAGAAATGTGAAGAGATTAGAAAAGCTAGAATTGTTCTCTTTCGAGATGAGGCGTCTGAGGTGCCATTTAATTAAAATTGTAATAATAACAGGTCCATATAATAAGTACAGGCAGGACCTACTTCCCTTGACAGAGGAGTTATTAACCAGGAAGGCAGAGATTTAAAGTAATTAGTAGAGAGGAGCTGAGGAAAAAATGTTTCACCAGACTGTAATGAAGTGACTGTTTCAGACCCATTATTCAGTACTTTGTTGAGGCACCTTTGGCAGCGATTACAGCCTCAAGTCTTTTTGGGTATGATGCTAAAAGCTTGGCACACCTGTATCTGCATAATTTCTCCCATTCTTCTCTGCAGATCCTCTCAAGCTCGGTCAGGTTGGATGGGGAGCGTCGATGCCCAGCTATTTCTAGGTCCCTCCAGAGATGTTTGATCAGGTTCAAGTCCAGGCTCTGACTGGGCCACTCAAGGACATTCACAGACTTGTCACAAAACCACTCCTGCATTATTTTGGCTGTGTGCTTAGGGTCATTGGCCTGTTGGGAGGTGAACCTCTGCCCCAGTCTGAGGTCCAGAACGCTCTGGAGCAGGTTTTCATCAAGGATCTCTCTGTTCTTTGCTCCGTTCATCTTTCCCTCGATCCTGACTAGTCTATCAGTTCCTGCCACTGATAAACATCCCCACAGCATGATGCTGCCACCACCATGCTTCACCGTAGGTAAGGTATTGGCCAGATGATGAGCGGTGCCTGGTTTCCCCCAGACGTGACAATAGACAATTTGGCCCTACGAGCCAGCACCGCAATTCAATGTGATCATGGCTGATCATCCACAATCAGTACCCCGTTCCTGCCTTCTCTCCATGTCCCTTAACTCCGCTATCCCTAAGAGCTTTATTTAACTCTCTCTTGAAAGCATCCAGAAAATGAGCCTCCACCGCCCTCTGAGGCAGAGAGTTGCAGATCTGGATTCTGCCTGTCAGTTTGTGGTCCACATTTAATTGTAGCCTTCAAAAGGATATTGTTGAATATTTAAAAGTAAAGAAAATTTAAGGGCTCTTAGAAATAAACAGGATTATAAAATTACCTGGCTTACTCAACAAAGGAACTAACATGGCTCAATGGGCCAATTGGCTTCCTTTTATGTAAAGATTTATTGATTTTTATTGTATGGTTTGAGGGACTGAATTTTGGTAATATATCTCTATAGTGTGACTATATGGATGTTTTAAGGAGAGTGTGTAGGAAAGAATTGCAGATGCTGGTTTAAATCGAAGGTAGACACTAAATACTGGAGTATTTAAGGAGAGTGCAGCAGATTAGTGTATCTTCAAATTCCTTAAATCATTGTAAATCATTATTGCAAAAATAAATAATGACACAGCACCTTTTGTGTATATAAAATGTGATAATGCAGGAATCTTGAGATGGTAAGCTTGTTGACGGAGTGTTAGATTTCTAATAATTTCTGTTGAAGCATAAAGGTTTCTCTGCAAATAGAATCAAATGATTATTTAATAACCTACTGTTTATTGTCCTTTACATAAAAGTCTTCCTTATCTCCTCCAAGTGAACCTGGATCACTGGTAACTAGGCAACATGTTATCAAGGGATATGAAAACATAACCTCACATCACATTTTCTGCCACTTCTCAACAAAGCAGGATTGTGACACCTCAACAGTGGGTCACCCACCTAGCACATCAGCTTTCTGAAGAGTCCACAACAGCACTGCAAACCCAGCAAAATGAACACTCTGGCTGCACCAGCACAATGTGCATTCTTCACACTGAGCTTTATAAGTGAACTGAACAGATCATATCTATCAAAAAGCTGGAGTAACTCAGCGGGATAGGCAGCATCACTGGAGAGAAGGCATCACTGGAGAGAAGTTGGTTTAAACCAGCATCTGCAGTTCCTTCCTACACATATACATATAGGCTTGTAAATGCAACATGCACAATAAACGTATAGATAATAAATATACACGTACGCAGAATAAAAACCCACACACATATGCACAAAGTTAACACGTTCAGACAATAAAGACATATAATAAACACTTAACACGTGCCGTTTAAAAAAGTAGCCTATAGCACAGATAAAGTTTACATAGAGACTATAAGGCATTAGATTGAGGCTTTGTTTATCTCAAAAGATTTTATTGTGCTATTTAACTAAATCTAGTGAACTGCATCTGAATAACTCTACAATGAATACACAAACACGCAATCACACTCACAGTAAAGTCGTGCACTCATTCAAATTGGCACAATTACACAACACAATGAATACTGTGTAGGAAGGAACTGCAGATACTGGTTTAAATCGAAGATAGACACTAAATGCTGGAGTAACTCAGCGGGACACAATGAATACTTACATGCGAACATTCATGCACAAACATTCAGCCACAATAAACACACTTACATTCATTCACAATGAAGGTGTTAAGTGTGTTGAGGAAGTCTGTGTTGTCCTCGCATGGTAGGGGTGTTGGCCTGTAGCCGGTGACAGACTGGATGCCTTGCCACAGGCGCTTGGGGTCTTTAGTGTCTGTGAAGTGTGCTTGAATTTTCTGTCCATAGACACGCTTGGCTGTTCTCACACCCCGGTTCAAGTTGGCCCTAGCAGTACTAAGGGCCTCTTTGTCCCCGGACTTGAAAGCAGCATTCCGTGCTCTCAGGAGCTCACGTACCGCCCTGGTGAACCAGGGTTTGTTGCTGGCCCTCGTGGTGATGTTTTTGATGACGGTCACATCTTCCATGCATTTGAATATATATCCAGTCACAGATTCAGTGTATTCCGTCAAGTTGACATGATGGTTGGTAGTGGCAGCCTCCCTAAAAACGGTCCAGTCTGTGCAGTCAAAACAGTCTTTGAGAGCTGAGGTGGCTCCCTCTGGCCATGCTCTGATCTGCATCACAGACGGCTTGTTCCTGGTCAATAGAGGTCTGTAAACTGGAATTAGCATAACAGAGAGGTGGTCTGAGTTCCCCACGTGGGGATGGGGAGCAGATCTGAATGCCTGTCTGATCTTGGTCGAGTATGTTATTTCCCCTGGTTGCAAAGTTCACATGTTTGGCCTGATTGAAATCGCCAGCGATATGTAGACAGAGTCCGAGTTAGAGTTCTGCATTGAGCTGATAGACTGATACAATGTAGACAGTGTGTCCTTTGTGTTCGCACTGGGTGGAATGTATACAGCTGTGATGTTGATGGTGTGAATTCCCTTGGCATGTAGAATGGTCGACATTTAATTGTCAGAAATTCTATATCCTCTGAACAGAGGCTTGACACGGTTACGGCGTTTGTACACCAGTTGTTATTGATGAAAATGCATACACCACCCCCTCGAGATTTACCGCTGAGAACGTGACTCCTGTCCGCCCGGAATGTTGTTAGTCCGTCCAGCTGAATGGCGTTGTCCGTAACGGACTTGTTGAGCCATGTCTCAGTGAGGATGATGGCGTTGCAGTCTCTGACCTTTCTTTGTGTAGTTAAATCCAGTCTAAGGTAGTCCATTTTGTTTTCCAGCGAACGAACATTGGTTAGCAGAATAGAAGGAAGTGCAGGTCTGTAGGGGTTAGCTTTTAGCCTGCCGCTGATACCCGCTCGGCTGCCCCGCTTGCTAGGTCTAGCACACCGCTTGTGCTGCAAGCTAGGTCACACACGCCGCGTGCATCGCCTCCAGTGTCGCCTCCAGTGTCGACCTGCGATGGGAGGAGAGTCCGCTGCCTTGCAGGCCCCTGGGTCTTGCCGGTGTAGGATACCTAGCTCGCAGAGTGCCTCGGGTTCCAAAGCCAGTGTAACTCCAGAAAGGTTTTCGGAAAAGTCGAAGTTTCTTAGCCCAAGTAGTGAAGTTCTGTTATAGACTACTCTCGCACAAGACTGTGATGGTACAGACAACATATTAAACATAAAACGCACATCGCTATCGGGAGCTGGCGTAGCCGCTGCCATACAGGGCGCCGCCATTTTACACAACCAACGATCCCTGCATATTAACACACATTACGGACAATTTACACTTATGGGTGATTCTTCAGTAAGTTTCTGGAAACCCGAAAAGAAAACTTATATTTTTGCAACTTTGATTGTTGTTTCACATAGATGAACATTTCTACTATGGGAAAAATATGTTTGGTGCAATCTTTTAGAGAATTTAATGTATGTTTATGCCGCTAGGTCTGCACCCTAGCGGCATAAACATTGAATTCACCAATTTCCGGTAGCCCTTGCTGTCTCCTCCCCTTCTCAGCTCTCCCTCAGCCCCTGGGCTCCTCCCTTTTTCCTTTCTTCTCCCCGTCCCACCCTCCGTCAGTCCGAATAAAGGTTTCGGCCCGAAACGTTGCCTATTTCCTTCGCTCCATAGATGCTGCTGCACCCGCTGAGTTTCTCCAGTACTTTTGTCTACCTTCGATTTTCCAGCATCTGCAGTTCCTTCTTAAACACTTACTGAAGAATCACCCTTATACCAAGCAAGTTAACCTACACGCCTGTATGTGTTTGGAATGTGGGAGGAAACCGAAGACCTCGTAGAGAACCCACACAGGTCATGTGTGCATGTAGAAACTTCATGCACACAGACAGCACCCGCCGTCGGGATCGCACCCAGGTCTCTGGCGCTGCAAGCGCTGGAAGGCAGCAACTCTACCGCTGCGCCCCCGTGCCGCCCAAATTGTTGTCTTCATTGTTGTCAAAGTTGTACTCATTCTAGCAATTTCCAAATGGAAAATATGACAGCAGATTTTTCACCAATTATAACAAAAGAGGACAAACACATCAGTAAATTCACTTTTATTTTAATGAGGAAGGAGGTGTGAAATTAGTTTAGTACTGTGTGATGATGAGTACTTCATAATAACACATGGCTCTCTTGGGTTCTGTATTAGTATAAATGTGTCGTTGATGGTCAGCGTGTGTTCAGTGGGCAGAAGGGCCTGTTTCTGTGCTGTATTGCTCGAATATATGTCCAGTAGTCCTTCCTAGCGAAACAGAGATGGTGAGTCAAGGGGTCTGTTCTCTGTTGTACTGTACTACATTCAAAATCCATCCATGTCGGGAATTTGATTCAGTTAAACAGTAGTCATGATAGATTGACTTGGAGAATGCTATTCCGTTGAACCACCAGGAGTTAAAACTGATTTGTTACAACTTTGCTATCCATCGTGTCAGCTCGCTTCTATCCTCTTTCTTGACAGCATTCCACGCCATTAAGGTCTCTGCCTTATGTGCCTTTCTTTGGGGAGATTCTCTCCACGATCAAAGCTGAGGCCTGTAGATAAATCTGTAAAAACCTTTGCTCAAGTTGCCTACTGTTACCTCATGCAATGTTATGAGGTGTGCAGACACATTTTATTGTCCTCTTGTTTTCAAGATCATTAATTCTCCTTTTATAATTCAATGGGTGTTTCCTTCATGATCATAATTCCTTCCAACAATTCCAGAAACCCCAGATGTAAGTTGTCAGGAAGATTCCCAAGTAAGTAACATGCTCTGTTGTTTAGTGACGAGGGTCTACAATTTTCTTTATTTATTTTTAATGTAAACATAAATATGAGTAAACGGGTTCATGTAATATTGATAAGAAAAATAAAATGGGGAAAGGCAATAATCACCAAATGGAACAAGCTGGTACTGGAACAGAGCAATTGAGTGAGCTGCATCTGAAGAACAATAACGGGCAGATAATCCAATTTAGCATTGTTGAATGCAATATCAGGAAAAACACAGCCTGCTGTTCTTTAAGATAGTCCCAGGGGATCTTTTATATTTAGTTAAGAGAACAATTTTAATGCCTCAGCATCTCCCAGCAGTGCAGTGCTACTTGGTATTGCACTAGAGTGTCAGACTATGTTTTGCTCTTAGGTCTTCGATGTAATTATGTTATAAATAAAATTATGCAGCTTTTATTGCCACATAAATATATAATAATGAACAAAATAGAATATTTTTTATGCATAGGCTATTAATGTAGAGAACACTGGAACTTGTATATTTTAATAGTCAGTACAATAATGATGGCTGTCCATTTTAAGTAAATGGGAGGAAACTTTAATAATTAGCCAGTAAATTACATCTTTACTACCACTCTCTCACGAACAAGTTCATCCCTCACCGTTCTAAATCATCCTCTCCCTTCTCTGAAATTCAGAGGGACCATATATTCAGTCTATCATTCCCTTAATCTCTTAATTTACTCTTTAAAAGAGAAATATAAATCTGTTTTCATTTGCGGTACCCAACCAGGTGATATTGGACTAGCTGCCTATTAAACACAGAAAAATAATTAAATATCAGGAGAGGTGAACCAAGGGAACTGTCAATCTCATATAATTAAGGCTTCTACATGAAGCAAATTTCCAGCCCTAGCGTTTTCTGTTATACTTAGTTCATGGTGGGCCATCTCGATTATCCTTTTGCCAGTTCAACCTTACATTGGCCAGACCTAGTTAATAGGATTAACAAATTCATCAGGAAGACTGGCTCCGTCCTGGGGGTGGAGTTGCATTCATGGAAGGTGGTCTTGGAGAGGAGGATGCTCCTCAAACTGCAGAGCATCTCCTGGACAATGCAGCTCATCCCCTCCATGGCACAATGGTCAACCTGAGGAGTACCTTCAGCAACAGACGGGTTCCACCAAGATGCAGGACAGAACACCACAGGAGATCCTTCTTCCCTGTGGCTGTCATACTGTACAACTCCTCCCCTTCTGTCGTGGGGTAGACTGACTTCCTCCCCCCCCCCCCCCACCATGTTTCATGTATTTTGTGTTTTATGCAGTTGGCAGATTAATTTTCCTCCTGGGATAAATAAAGTTCTATCGTATCATAATAGTCCGGACTATACAAATGGCACTCATGTTGCAGTCAGTGGTTTGTGGTGTCTAGGATTCAAACGTCCTGTGCTTTTCCTTCCTCATCCCATCAAAGATTCTGTACTGCGAGTCTTGTTAATCAAGAAAAAAATCTTACTGTAAATCTTACTGCAAGTTCTGTTCTCCTTGTACTTACCCACAGCTCCTTGACAGTAACACAGAGTTTTTTTTTTAATGTGAGTCCTGATTACCTAAATTGAAGATTTGATGCATGTAACTGATTTTTTAAGTGATCAGCTAAAGAAATGTGCTTAGTGATTCCGGACTGAATTAAAAATCATCTTTATGCTGCATGTGTTTTTGCCTTTCAGCTAATAGTGTGGGATTGGGATTCTAATGGCAAGCACGACTTTATTGGAGAGTTCACATCGACTTTTGTGGAGATGCGAGGAGCAATGGATGGCCGACAGGTATAGTGTGTACCTTTCACATATGGATCTTTCACATTTGCTCTCGAACACAGGTTCATGTTATTTCACCGATAAATCTAATCAACGTAAATTAAAGGCAACAAGCTCTTTGTGTCTGATTTCTTTGATTGCAGGTTCAGTGGGAGTGCATCAATCAGAAGTACAAAACGAAGAAGAAAAACTATAAGAATTCCGGCATTGTTATCCTCAATCTCTGTAAAGTGAGCATCTTTCCTCTTTCCTCTGGCTATATGTAGACACGAACAGTTGTGAGAATCTGCAGCATGACAAACATAATGTGTTCATGCAATAATTTACAGGCTGCTTCCTGGGTGTAAAGTAGAATCCTGCAGTCAAGTCTCTAAGTAAGAGTTTGGGGACTTAGAACAAAGGTGAACACAACTGCCATTTTTCAAGATGTTGTAAGTCTGTGCTATTCCCTATTCCAGAGGGCTGCGAATCAATACCATTGTACTGAAGATTTATTATCCTGTAGGAAACCAGGGATTATTGGTGGAAAAGTGGAGCTGACATAGTTTTGGTCATCATCGCAGTATATTGTTGAATCATTTTGATGGGCCATATGGACTACGCCAGTTCTCACACTTTATTCATATGTTGAAATTGTATTAAACTGTTACAAAATTATTTGTTAACCTTTGCGAGAAAATTATTCTCTAAACATCAATTCCAAACATATCCCTGGTCACGCATGAAAATCGAACCAAACTGTATGCAACACTGTTGGGGAAGGTCTGGATCACATTTCTGGGCCATTTTTGCCACAGCCACATGTAGAAATCCCCACTATTTCTGACTTGGCTCAGCTTCTGCTGAAATGCTCGTCCATGTCAATTAGCAATAACCCTGATTATTTTAATAAAGTCCAGGCTGCCCTCATTCATTCTGTGTTCTTTGACATGAAATCTTTCATAACTCTCCCTCATGTGCTTGCTCTAAAAATGTCTCATTGACCCACCATTCTGTGATCAGTGACCTGCACTAGCACTTGGTTAAGTAACATCTGACTTTACAATACTCATGTGTAGGAAAGAACTGCAGATGGTTTCAATCAAAGGTGGACACAAAATGCTGGAATAACTCAGCGGGACAGGCAGCATCTCTGGAGCGAATGAATGGGTGACGTTTTGGGTCGAGATCCTTCTTTAGACAGAAGTCTGGTCTGAAGGGTCTCGAACCAAAAGGTCACCCATTCTTTCTTTGAGGAAGGACATCCTTGTGATTGAGCCTGTGCAGCGTAGGTTCACGAGATTGATCCCTGGGATGGCGGGACTGTCATATGAAGAAAGATTGAAAAGACTAGGTTTGTATTCACTGGAGTTCAGAAGGATGAGGGGGGATCTTATAGAAACATATAAAATTATAAAAGGACTGGACAAGCTAGATGCAGGATGTTGGGTGAGTCCAGAACCAGGGGCCACAGTCTTAGAATAAAGGGGAGGTCATTTAAGACTGAGGTGAGAAAAACCTTTTTCACCCAGAGAGTTGTGAATTTATGGAATTCCTTGCCACAGAGGGCAGTGGAGGCCAAGTCACTGGATGTATTTAAGAGAGAGTTAGATAGAGCTCTAGGGGCTAGTGGAATCAAGGGATATGGGGAGAAGGCAGGCACAGGTTATTGATAGGGGACGATCAGCCATGATCACAATGAATGGCGGTGCTGGCTCGAAGGGCCGAATGGCCTCCTCCTGCACCTATTTTCTATGTTTCTATGAGTGCCGACATTGGCCTTTGGTGCTGTATGACCTCGTACTCTAGTTTCATATGTTCTTATTATGTTGCAACAAAATGCTATCAACCTTGGTGCCTAGAGCAGAAGGCCCCAAATGTTCACTCTTCCGCATGAGAAAAAAGAGCTTCCAATATTCCTCTTAATTTGTTTCTCTACTTTTAAGATTTAGCTCCTCTTGTTTTTGTTCACCAACCAAAAATAAATAATTTTCCTGCAAATATCTTACTGAAATATATTAACGTTGTAAATGCTCAGGTGATACACTCTTCAATCATCAACACAAGTCAACTAGTACGCCGTGTGACAAAAAGGCTCACTAGTTGTCCTGATAAATATTATGGCCGTCACTTCTTACTGCACATGCAGAAATTGCCCTGAGTTCATGCTGCCCTGAGTGGAGCCAGACGAGATGTCTCGCATTTGTGTAAAAAATCCACAGTAATGTATGGAGATTGACTGAATATTATTCAATGCCATGAACAGTGACTGAATCTATTGAACGTAATGGTCAAAGTCACAAACCTTGGAAGCACATGTCACGCAGCAGACTTGGATTCCTGCTGCTGTAATCATGCCAATGATGATCCACAGGGTGTGCTATTTTCATAGGAAGGCCGCGAGCGGTGAATTCAAGGTACACGCAGAAACTACAAATTCCCATTGAAAAAAATAACTCTCTAAATGTTTTTGAGAGACATTACAAGGATATGAGACACACTGTATATTATATCTATTTGACTTAATATGGCAACGTACTCATAAGTGAGCAGTTTTGACGAAGTAGATGCCAAAAAGCTGTTTTCTCTAGTCCAGAACATGGGCGTAGTCTCACAATAACAGTTCAGCTATTAGGAACTGAAATAAAGGAACATTTCTATGTGAACATAATTGTTAATCTTTAGAATCATAGTATGGAATGGACGGTCAGTTGTTGAACATATTTAGGTTGGAGACTGATGAGTTTTCAGATATGATCGGAATTGGGTTGCAGAGATTGGCTGGAAGATGTCCTAAATCATGATCCCGCTGAATAATGGAGTAGTCTAGGGAAGCAATATGGCCAACTCCAGCACTTCCTCCTCGTGGTCTTGTAATATATTCAGCATGAGGTCATTCAACTATATAACTATGCTGTCTCTTTCAAGGAGCAGTTTATTTATTCCAATTTCCTGCACATTCCATATAACTGTAGGTTTTATTTCCTTAGAATAGTTATCCAGTTCCCTTCTTCACCAATCTTTTAGTCATCTACCCTCCATTACCTTTCATGGCTGGTCAAAAGTTTTGGTTGGTGACACTGCTAAAGTTTGCATCGAGATCAGTCGTTCGATAAAGTTGTCCCTCCATATAACTGTATTTTCTCCATATTCCGAATGCAATATACACCTTCCAATAATTACTTTTAAATGATGAGGATTTCATCCAAAACATTTTTGCTTTCTTATTTTAAAATTAATTCTGCTAATTCTTATTCTTAAGATCTGATTAAAATCAGGATCCATCCACAACCCAGTGGCCATCTTGCATATCAATGGCTTGCCTATCTTGTTGCATTGGATTCAGGAGCACTTGCAAGGGGAGATAGATAGCTGGGAAAGATCCACAGCTGCCATGAATCAGTCCCTCTGAAATAATCTGTAATCACATTAAGAATGGGCAGGTATGAGTGCACATCAGTAATGTGTATATTTGACCCCCCCACAACCAGTGAAATTTTAATTCTTGCATTGAATTACAAGTCTTTAACTCCACACTTGTTTACAATAAAGTCTGTCTGAACGAAGGCAATGATTTTCCTGCTGAAAGTAACTACATTTATTTCTGACCTACAGATTCACAAGATGCACTCTTTCCTTGATTATATCATGGGTGGATGTCAGATTCAGTTTACAGTAAGTGACTCTTCATTAAAGATTTTAATCAAAATTTAACGTCCAGCTTCCAACATCGTGCTGTAACTGCCAAAACACCTTACTGGGCAGGAATGTCTGTGTGATACGTGCTTTGAGGAAAAGCCTGATTTATTTATAAAAGGACTATTTATTTCATCAAGTGGGTTACTGCTACTTTTGCTCTGCCCATGTCTATGTCCATGCGCATTGAATGAAATACTTGCCATGTCACTTAATGGTCTTAATTGGGGAGAGATGAGCAAGTAGGAAGATGGAAGATCAAAGTTTGCCTTGGCTGCACTGCTCTGCATCCTCTAGTTGATAAATATATCCAGTGGGAAAATCATATAGACTGCTATATATTTCTGGATACAAAGAAAACAGAGAAAACCCTTTTATCTGATGAGAATGTGAACAATCTGTTGGTGCTGAATTTAAATTATCAATCTTTTCAATTGGAAAACAATTGGGTGACACGTGGATGCAGCTATTAGAGCCGCCGCCTCACAGAAACCCACTACAAATGTGACCTCGGTGCTCTCGCTGCAGAGTCTGCATGTTCTCCCAGTGACTGAGTGGGTTTCCTCCAGGTGCTCCAGTTTCTCCCCATATCTCAAAGATGTGTGAGTCAGTTGGCTGCTATAAATTGAGAGATGGAATGTAAACAGGCCCTTCGGCCCACCGAGTCAATGCCGACTATCGATCACCTGTTCACACTAGTTATACGTTATCCCACTTTCTCACCCACTCCTTACACGGGACAATTTACAACAGCCAATTAACGTACAAACTCGCACATCTTTGGGATGTGGGAGAAAACCAGAGCACCCGGAGGAAACTAACATGGACACTGAGAGATTATGCAAAATCTATACATAGAGATCACCCGAGGTCAGGATCGAACCCAGGTCTCTGGCACTGTGACCCACTGCACCACACTGCCACCACTGTGCAATTGATGAGAATGTGGGGAGAATAAAAAATGGGATTAGTGTGAATGGATGGGTGATATTGCAGACTCGTGGGCAAAAGGTGCTAACGTGCTTATCTCTCTACGATGCTAAATTAATAAATATGTGGAGAAATAATATGTGGAGAAATAATATGTGGAGAAATATCAGAGTCATATTATTTGCAAATTTTACCTAAAGCCTGGGGAAACGATGGTATTTAGAATTTAGTCCAGTTTTTGCATTGGAACAAAATCAGTCGTGTTTCTATTTCCGTTTCTGTTCAGATGAACAGCAATTTCCTGATGTGAAGCAGTTTATTGGTCTCAGGGATTTTGTTCAGACTTGTTGAATTATCCCAAATCAATATTTCCTTTGAGATGATTAACACCCAGGTAAACAAAAACTGCAGCTGTGATTTACAAAGCAAATGTGACACACCTTCCTAGTCAAGTACCATGATTCCATCGTTCACCGTTGCCTGACAGAAAAACTGTCAAAGGATGGCTCCGCTCATTACCCTGTGATTTTCCTCCAGCAGTTTTCTTTCATTGCTATCCTCTCTTTCTCTTCCTCGCAGTAAGGGAGAGATACGCTAGCTTCTTACAGGCTGATAACAGTGGTAGGAAAATTATTAGAAAATGTTTAGAGAGAGGATTAATATGCATTTGGAGAGGCAGGAATTAATCTAAGGTAGCAAGCAAGACTTTGTTAAGGAGGGATCCTGTATGACTTATTTGCTGGATTTATTGAAAAGGTAACCTAGGGTGTTGATGAGGACAGTGTGATTAACATAGTCTATATGGATTTCAGTAAGGCCTTTGACAAGGTAACATGTAACTCTGGGCCAAAAGGTTGGAGCCAAAGGATGTATAGGAAGGAACTGCAGCTGCTGGCTTAAATCGAAGATAGACACAAAAAGCTGGAGTAACTCAGCGGGACGGGCAGTATCTCTGGAGAGAAGGAATGGGTGACGTTTTGGGTCGAGACCCTTCTTCAGACTAGTCATGGGAAAGGGAAACAAAAGATATAGACGATGATGTAGAGACATCATGAATGATAGATCAAAGATTAAAAGGTAAGTTTGTTACATTTACAATAGACAATAGACAATAGGTGCAGGAGTAGGCCGTTCAGCCCTTTGAGCCAGCACCGCCATTCAATGTGATCATGGCTGATCATCCCCAATCAGTACCCCGTTCCTGCCTTCTCCCCATATCCCCTGACTCCGCTATTTTTAAGAACCCTATCTAGCTCTCTTGAAAGCATCCAGAGAACCTGCCTCCACCGCCCTCTGAGGCAGAGAATTCCACACTCACAACTCTCTGTGAGAAGAAGTGTTTCCTCGTCTCCGTTCTAAATGGCTTACTCCTCATTCTTAAACTGTGGCCCCTGGTTCTGGACTCCCCCAACATCGGGAACATGTTTCCTGCCTCTAGCGTGTCCAAACCTTTAACAGTCTTACATGTTTCAATGAGATTCCCTCTCATCCTTCTGAACTCCAGAGTGTACAAGCCCAGCCGCTCCATTCTCTCAGCATATGACAGTCCCGCCATACCGGGAATCAACCTTGTAAACCTACGCTGCACTCCCTCAATAACAAGACTTTACCAATTAAGGTACAGTGAAACTCGAATTACCATACAGCTATACTAAAAAAATAAGCAACAAGACACACAACTACATAAAAGTTAACATAAAAATCCACCATAGCAAATGCCCCACATTCCTCACTGTGATCGAAGGCAATAAAGTCCAATCTTCTTCCTCCTTATTCTCCGCAGTTGGGGCGATCGAAACTCCTGCAGCCAGCGTTCTAAGCCCCCGCATCGGGGTGATCGAAGCTCCTGCGTTGGAGCATTCGAAGCCCCCACGTCGGAATGATTGAAGCTCGCGCGTTGGGGCATTCAAAGCTCCCGCGTCAGGGTGGTTGAAGCTCCTGCAGCTACGACCTCCCGAAGTCGGTCTCTAACGTGGGATTGCGAGCTCCACAATGTTAAAGTCTGCAGGCTCCCGCGGTTAGAGCTCCGAGGTCGATCCCCAACAGGGATCGTGAGTTCCACGATGGTAAGTCCACAGGCTCCCGTGGTTGGAGCTCCCGAAGTCGATCTCCAACAAAGGCTGCCAACTCCTCTTTGTTAGGCCGTAGTGTGGACGGAGATACGATATGAAAAAACAATCGCATCTCCGTCGAGGTAAGAGGTTTAAAAAAGTGCCCCCCAACTCCCCTCCCCCCTCCCCCCACATAAAACAAACTAAAGAACACGAAGCATACATTTAACACATACTAAAAAAAACAACAAAGAAGGAAGGGACAGACAGACTGTTGGCAAGGCAACCATTGCTGGTACCACCTGGTGGTTGAAAGATATGCAACAAAGTAACTATGCTAAAGGAAACAGGCCATTGTTAGCTCTACGTTGGGTGAAAACGAGTAGCTGGTGCAACTTGGGTGGGGGAGGGATGGAGAGAGAGGGAATACCGGGTTTACTTGAAGTTAGATAAATATTCATAACACTGGGCTGTAAGTTGCCCAAGCGAAATATGAGATGCTGTTTTCCAAATTTGCGTTCAACCTCACTCTGGCAATGGAGGAGACCTAGGACAGAGAGGTCAGTGTGGGAATGGGAAGGGGAATTAAAGTGTTTAGCAATCAGGAGATCGGGTAGGTCCAGGTGGACTGAGCGAAGGTGTTCAGCGAAACATTCACCCAGCCTACGATTGGTCTTAGCGATGTATAAGTCCACATCTTGAACAACGGATACAGTAGATGAGGTTGGAGGAGGTGCAAGTGAACCTCTTACTGGGCAGTTTGGAAAATTAGATCTGAATGTAATAAAAAAGAACTGCAGATGCTGGTTTATACAGACACAAAATGCTGGAGTAACTCAGAGGGTTAGGCAGCATCTCTGGAGAAAATGGATAGGTGGCATTTTGAGACGAGACCATTCTGCAGACTGATTGTAAGGGGTGGGTGGAACTTTAAGAATGAAAAGTCCAAGACAAATCAGAGCCAACAACTGATTACCGATTATGTGCCAGGAAAGGTGAAATCCCAAGAGGTATACACTGTTGTGAACCGTGTAAGTGGTTAACTGACTTTTAATGGAGGAAAGGGGGGGTGGAGGGAGATCTGAAATTGGTTTGGTGATAGGAGGCAATGGCTGATAGTTGAAAATTATTTTTGCAATACAAGCTTGTGTAGA
This sequence comes from Okamejei kenojei, assembly GCA_035221665.1. Taxonomy (NCBI): domain Eukaryota; kingdom Metazoa; phylum Chordata; class Chondrichthyes; order Rajiformes; family Rajidae; genus Okamejei; species Okamejei kenojei. The sequence continues at coordinate 72,660,561 of CM069132.1, forward strand.
GTGGTATTGTACAGGTTTTCAGTGCTTGGTTTGTTTCCATTTGTTAATGTACATCAATGATTTGGATAATTACAGAGTCACAGATGACACAGAAATTGCTGGTGATGTTGATAGTGAGGAGGATAGTCATGGGTTCCAGAACTGATACTCCAACAACATTTAAGAAGTATGTAGATGAGCCTGAATTCCACGGCATAAAAGGCACTGAATCAACTACTGGTAAATGGGATTAGTATAGGCAAATACTTGATGTAGGAATGTTACAAAATTTTGAGATTTAAAAAATCAAGCCTCTAATTTATCCCATCAGATAAAGCATAAACAGAACTTTAATTTGATACCTAATCCACCTTCATATCTTCAGTATTAAAAAAAGTTATGGTCATTTTCATACTCGGAAATTAACATCTTGTTTCCTATTGCTTTTCCATTGACTTAACACAAAAGCTGTGATCGAGGACAGTCAAAAGCCCATAACTTACTTAAAAATTAAGAGAACTGAATGAAATTTTCAGTTATTATAGATTGAAGCATTCTGAAACAAATATGAAACATCTTACTTGGATGACCTAAAATTAAAGCATATAATTAGTTAGTTACCTAATTGTAGCTAATTACAAAATTGACCGTTGTGACGGAAATAGTAATAAACACCAAGACTGCCTTGAAAATTCAAAAACGTGATATTCTCAAGATCAGAACTTTAATATTATTGTATTATATGCTGTAAGTTCATAACAGTTAGGTAAATAAATTACAATTTCTAGCAAAAGACCAAGTCTTTAGGGAGAAGATCAGTTGCTAGCTGGTACATTGGCATACCATAATCAGTAGCATCATCTTACTCAGATTGCAACCAATAAGCAACTCTGTACATGAAGGAACTGCAGATGCTGGAGAATCACTCCTTAGTTGTACCCACTCCTTAGATGCTGCTGCACCCGCTGAGTTTCTCCAGCCTTTTGTGTACCCAGCAACTCTGTACACCTTTTTTCCCTCAACTTTTCAATTTTGGCATTGTAAACTACAAGTTTTTGCTCTTCAAACCATGCATGACATGTCTTTCTGCCAACTACTTTTCCATTAAGAATGTCCTGTAGATCATCACATTTAGAGTAGTCCAAATTCGGATAATCTCTGCGAATGCTGTCTAAATCAGTCTCTTTTGCTGGGCATTTGGATTGACAATTTTCCATTTCTTCTTCGGACTCATCTGTTTAAAATGTAAAGAAAAAAACACTGAACAGCATTAACAGAAACATGTTATTATTTGCAGTTTTTGAAAAAAAAGGTAGAAATGATAGTTAAACGCTAAAATAAATAGTAAATACCCAACAAAAAATTCATATTCATCAGTTTCATCAAATCAATTAAATTCATCTAATCAATTCATCTAAATTCAATTACTAGATTTAAACATCTATCCATTTCTTACAAAAAGGCTACAAAATGTTAATAGCCTAAGTATACATATAACAAACTGATCCCATTCATACAAGAATTCACAATATAACATATAACCATATAACCATATAACAATTACAGCACGGAAACAGGCCCTCTCGGCCCTTCCAGTCCGTGCCAACGATTTGATTTCCCCTAGTCCCATCTACCTGCACTCAGACCATACCCCTCCATTCCCTTCACGTCCATATACCTATCCACTTTACTCTTAAATGTTAAAATCGATCCTGCCTCCACCACTTCTGCTGGAAGCTCATTCCACACAGCCACCACCCTCTGAGTAAAGAAGTTCCCCCTCACGTTACCGCAAAACTTCTGTCCCTTAATTCTCATGTCATGCCCTCTTGTTTGAATCTTCCCTACCCTCAATGGGAAAAGCTTATCCACGTCAACTCTGTCTATCCCTTTCATCATTTTAAAGACCTCAATCAAGTCCCCCCTTAACCTTCTGCGCTCCAAAGAATAAAAACCTAACTTGTTCAACCTTTCTCTGTAACATAGTTGCTGGAACCCTGGCAACATTCTAGTAAATCTCCTCTGTACTCTCTCTATTTTGTTGACATCCTTCCTATAACTAGGCGACCAAAATTGTACACCATACTCCAGAATTGGTCTTACCAATGCCTTGTACTTCATAATATCATACGCGAGCAACACTTCCCCTACTCCATTGTGGTGTCTCAAGGAATGTCCACGATAATAGCAGAGCCCTGGCAATCAATGCACGATCTCTCACTTCCACAGAGAATTAGGTGGAATTTACACCAGTCAGGCCATTCAGCCCTTGAAATGCGCTCCTCAAATATTTAATGGTCATAGATGGATATTTGAAAGGGGAAAGTGTCTCACCATCTACCCTATATATTTTGTACATCTACCCCATTATTTTGTACACCTAATTCAAATCCTCCCTCATGTTTTGGTGTTCCAAGGAAAGCAAGCCCAGCCTAAGCAGTAATTTCTTCCACCCCAAGCAAAATCCTAGTGAATCTCCTCTGCTTCACATTGCTTCACTGTGGTAAAGTAACTTTCTCCTGACTAAGAACAGAAAATACCAAAAATACTCAGCCGGGTAGCATCCATGAGAAAGAGAGATGGTTCAATGAGCATTCATCAAGAGTTTGGAGGAACTATCTTCAGTCTGAAACTTTAACTTTATTTCTTTTTCCACACATGCTGCTTGATCTACTGAATATTTTTAACGTGTGTTTATTTTACATTTTGAACATTTAGAATAATTTGGCTTTCTGACTTTGTCCTGCATCAACTGATGGGTTTATTGATGATCTTTGTTAATGATGAACTGACTGTGCTTTTTGGTCTTGCACAGGTTGCTATAGATTTCACAGCATCTAATGGAGACCCCCGAAATAGCTGCTCCCTGCACTACATCCATCCCTTCCAGCCTAATGAATACCTGAAAGCTTTGGTGGCTGTGGGAGAAATTTGCCAGGACTATGACAGGTAAAAGTGCTACCAAAAGACTCAAGTTTTATTCCATTGAGGTACGGAGCCAAGTGATTGGTACTTGCCTTATCGGCTTATTCCTAAGAACCAGATAGAGATTGCACTGTTTTAAGTATTGATATCAATGGATTTAAACAAAAATTTCATCTGCATTAAGATTTCTGCAAATAATTTAAAGTAACTGCTTCAGCGGGAAAGCATTTGCAAGCTTTTATTTCTGAGCAACAAACAACTCAGCAGAGTGATGTACATGTCATGTTATTCTGGTAACAAGATGCACTTTTCGTTATGACTTTTCCCACCAAGAGAAAAATTGGAAAATAGAGCATCTTTTATATTGGGAGAGACCTATAAATATTGGTGTACAATTGGTTTTGTTTATTATTGTCGCGTGTATCGAGGTACAGTGAAAAGCTTTTAATTGCTTGCTATCCAGACAACGAAAAGATTATACATGATTACAATCAAAGATTTCAACCACAGTGTACAGATAAAGGATAAAAGGTACATTTAGTGCATGCAAGATAAAGTCTGATTAAAGATAGTTCAAAGGTCTCCAATGGGGTAGATGGGAAGTCAGGACCGCACTAGCTGGTGAGAGGTGTGTTCAGTTGCCTCATAACAGCTGGGAAGAAACTGCTCCTGAATCTCGAGGTATGCGTTTTCAAACATCTGTATCTTTTGGCTGATGGGAGAAGGGAGAGCACGAAGTGACCAGAGTGAGACTGGTCCTTGATTGTGCTGGTGGCCTTGCCGAGGCAGCATGGTGTAGCGAGAGTCAATGGAAGGCAGATTGATTTGTGTGATGGTCTGGGCTATGTCCACAACTCTGCAATTTCTTGCGGCCTTGGATGGAGCTGTTCCGAAATCATTCTGTGATGCATCCCGATAAAATCTTTTCAACGGCACATCTATAAAAGTTGGTAAGTGTTGTTGGGCACATGTTGATTTTCCTAAGCCATCTCAGGAAGTGGTGGCATTAGAGTGAGATATCTTTTGTGTAGATACATGAAAGGTAGAAACTAAATATAAAGAACAACAAGCAAATAAGAAGAGAAATGAAATGCTGACTTTAGATTACAATTGTAAGGAAGTTTTGCCGCAATTGCATAGATGTTTGGTAGCAGATATGGAGAACCATGTGCAGTTTTGCTCTCCTGACATTGGGATGTTTCTTCTCTAGCCACCACGAGGTTCTGGAGGACTGGAGAATGGCCAATGTTGTTCCTTTGTTTACGAAAGAAAGTAGAGAGAACCAGGGAAATATAGGCCAGTGAGACCCACGTCAGTGGTAGGAAAACTGCTGCAGAGAATTCTTTTCAATAGGATTTTCTCCTAAACTGAGATCAGTTTGACTAGGCATCATGTTCGGCATAAACATTGTGGGCCGGAGGACCCATTTCTGTACTGTACTGTTTTATATTCTATGATATATCTGCTATGGAGATAGTGTAATATTGATTCATTGCATTGTTTCCTGAGTGGAACAGTTTACTATAAAGAAAGACTGAATAGGATGGAACTGTATTCCTTTCTTCATGGGCTGCAAATCTCAATATATGTGCAGTAATATGGTGGAAACAATTAAGGCTTGTCTTTGTGTAATAACAGGCACTATAGGTAATGCATTTAACAAAACAAAACATAAACGCATTGTTCTTGTTAAGCAAAATTTAACTAAGAGATGCATTATGGGAACTTAACAAAAATGACCAACGGCTTCTCCAGAAGGATAGTTTAGAAGGAATGTCTTAAAAGAAAAGAAGATGGAGAGAAATGTGGATGGCATTCCAGATAGGTCATGGTAGGTTGAAATCATTCCTTAAGGAACCAATTCAATTGAAAGATAATGAATAGCACAAAATATGACAACAACAATCTAAAACATTTGGAATTGTGGAGATAGGAAGGGATGGCAACCATAGAGAAATTAGAAAATGATGAATATTTAAGTGCACACTCGCATAATTTATGAGCATTTCAATAGTTAGTAAAAAAGTGTAACTAAACTCAATTTATGCTCCTAATAGTCTATGGGAATATTAATGAGTTCTGTCTACATTATTTTCAACAATATCTGTCTTTAACTTTTATACGTTTTTACCCTGGTGCCTCCCTCCTAATGTGGTTCCAGTAATCACCCAACCCAATAGAAAATTCTAATAATAGATCTATCCTGAATTCCAGAGATATCCCAAAGGAATATTGTACTTTCAGATATGCTATAATTAGGAAATTAAGTAGCTGCATTGAAAGGAGTTTCTCCCCAGTGTTGCGGCAAATATTTATCCTTCAGTTAACGTGTACAGGATTGATCCAGTCATTATAACTTGGCATCTGAGGAAACTTCTTGTGCAGAAATTGGGTGTTCTGTTTCAAAATTCCAACATTAACAATGCTACCTCATTCAGTACGAGGTTGTAAAAGTGCTGTGGAAATGCAAGTCTCTTATCGATTCTGTTTGATGAAAATTTATGAAATTGGTGCAAAAATATCAATGTTGAATCATGTGATTCACAGGAATGATTTTCACTCAGCTTCTGGTAGCTATTGTATCTTGTAATGTATATGCCACAAAAGGAAGAAGCAATTTTAATATTTTGATGCTTTGACTGGTTAAAATGGCCACTGGACTAATTAATATAGCGGATCCCTGCCCATTCTTTCTCCGTCCCATGAATAGATCATTATATACACACAGCAATTTTTACACAATTATAAATTGGTGACGTGTTTCCTATTAAGGCAAGACTTAATGTTATTTTTTAATGTTATTTCAGTGATAAAATGTTCCCAGCCTTTGGATTTGGAGCAAGAATACCACCTGATTTTAAAGTGAGTATCAACAAGAACCCTCTGAGATAAAAACATAGAAAAATAGGTGTAGGAGTAGGCCATTCGGCCCTTCGTGCCAGCCCCCTCATTCAATATGATCATGGCTGATCATCTAAAATTAGTACCCCGTTCCTGCTTTTTCCCCATATCCCTTGATTCCTTTAGCCCTAAGAGCTACTGTAAATCTATCTCTCTCATGAGAACATCCAGTGAATTGGCCTCCACTGCCTTCTGTGGCAGAGAATTCCACAGATTCACAACTCTCTGGGTGAAGAGGTTTTTCCTCATCTCAGTCCTAAATGCCTACTCCTTATTCCTAAACTGTGACCCCTGGTTCTGGACTCCCCCACCATCGGGAACATTTTTCCTGCATCTAGCCTGTCCAATCCTTTAAGAATTTTATGTTTCTACAAGATCCCCTCTCATCCTTCTAAATTCCAGTGAATACAAGACCAGTCGACTCATTCGTTATCATATGTCACTCCCGCCATCCCGGGAATTAACCTGGAAAAACCTACACTGCACTCCCTCAATAGCAATAATGTCCTTCCTCGAATTAGGAGACCAAATTGCATACAATAGACAATAGGTGCAGGAGTAGGCCATTCGGCCCTTCGAGCCAGCACTGCCATTCAATGTGATCATGGCTGATCATGATCACATGGCACAATCAGTACCCCGTTCAGTACTGCCTTCTCCCCATATCCCTTGACTCTGCTATCTTTAACAGCTCTATCTAACTCTCTCTTGAAAGCATCCAGAGAATTGGCCTCCACTGCCTTCTGAGGCAGAGAGTTCCACAGATTGATAACTCTGGGTGAAATTGTTTTTCCTCATCTCCGTTCTAAATGGCCTACCCCTTATTCTTAAACTGTGGCCCCTGGCTCTGGACTCCCCCAACATCGGGAACATGTTTCCTGCCTCTAGCATGTCCAATCCCTTATAATCTTATATGTTTCAATAGGATCCCCTCTCATACTGTGCAGTGAGGATGTGATTAAAATGTCAGAGCTATGGCGGCTCTTATCAACAGTACATAAATGTATCCACAATCAATGGAATTAAATTCAGAGACTGTGAATTGTACCACCAGGGATGAATCTCCAGATAAGTCTATTTCCTCTGGACGCAAGACGTTACAAGGAAATCTCCCTGATTAGATAACAACATTGCTTCATTTGCTCATCAAATTTAATGGGAACCTGTGAAACTTTGCTCATGTTATGCAATTGCCTTTCTGTGCTCAGCGTTGTTTAATGGTTACAGAGAATGTCCCAACAATTGCTGGGGTATCTTCTTTTTCTAGGGTGTTTTGAAAAAAAAAAAATTACTTGTTAGGGGAGTGGGTTGCATTTTCGATCACTGTGGATCTGCAGCTCTTTTTCGACATCAATCCGATCCTTGATTTATTTTTGTGTTTTCAATGGGCAACCAGCAACGGGTAAAATAACAGCAGAAGATTTGTTGTCTGCTGCTTTTTCTTTAACAACTGGCAACATAGTGAAAATTTACCCCAGAACCTGAGGCCCCGAGGAAAGATCTGAAGAATAAAAGCTGCCAACCCTCTGACACATCACATTCTATCTCTGCCTTTAGAGTAAAGGTCTGTCTCACTGTATGAGGTAATTCAAGAGCTCTCCCGAATTTAAAAAAAATCGTGATAAGCACGTAGAATGTACATAGCGGGTACGTCAGAGCTCGGGACGTCTCTTAGCGGCATATAACGCTAACGGCAGGTACTCAGGAAGCTCTTGAAGATTTTTCAACATGTTGAAAAATATCCACGAGAGCCCCGAGTACCTACGAGCGGCTATCACCGTAATTCTCCGAGTTTGAATCAGGGGAAACTCGGGAGAAATCTTGAATTACCTCGTACAGTGGGACAGGCCCTTAACTGGTTCTATCTGAACATCACAAACACTCTACCACTGTTACTCACTCTGGCAGCCCATATAATCTATTTTCATTCTTTGAGTTTAGCTACTTTTCACATTTGTACTTTATAAATTTATGTCCCACATCTGACCTTTCCTGCCATGATTTGAGTGGATCTTCGTGTTTTTTTGCAGCGCTTTAATAATAAATCTAATTGAAAATTTAGGAGAGCGGACTGAAAATTATGCACACATTGCAGCACTGCCTCACTATTGCACTGGCGCATCTGCCTAGATTTTGTGCACAGGTCTCTGGAATGGGATACAAACTCACAATTTATTGACTTAGAAGCAATGGTGACTGGGTGGCTGTTTGCTCTGAGTCACAAAGTTATGGGCTTAATTTCCATGGCACAGATTCAAGCATAATTCTAAGCTGTCATTCCAGTGCAGAGCTGTTGCACTACTGAAGGTGCCATATTTCATTAACAGGAAACCCTCATCTCACTCAGATGAATATAAACCATCCCATTGCACTAATCTGGATGATTTATCTCCAGTAACCTGGGCAATATATTTATCTCAGGCTCACTTAAACATAATGACACTTTGCTGTTTGTGGGAGGACATTTTGGTGCTTTGTTTTCATATATGTTAATTTTTTGTTTACATTTTGCTAAAATTACCTGTTATCTTCTGTCTTAATCATTTTCAAATGCCCAAATCTTCTTTCAGATGACAGATTTGACTAAAAACTTATTGCATCATTTCTATACTGTAGCAAAAAATAGGAGGGCTTATCATTTTAACATGATTTGAAGGCTTGTTTTTTTACAGTTAACATGGCAGGAGCTATTAACATTTATCTTTTTCAATTGTCAATTGATCTCACTAGTTTAGCAGACTCCCAGAACCCCAAACTCAATGCACAATACCTGCATTTCAGTGGGCACCCACAAGGCATTATATGTTAAACAATATCCATTCCAAGTTATTGTTTTAAGACAGGGAATGGAGCAGCAGCACGTTAGTGAAACCCAGGGATTAAGACACTCCAAATTATCTTCCAACCGCACTAGCTGAGTTTATAACTCATTGCCCACATCACAATTAAAATCAACTAGGAATTAAAACCAGGATCTATTGCTGCCTTTATATGATTATAATTTCAGTTTTCAGAAAAGTATAATTAGTCTGCATTTCATCTATAACTCTCCCCTTTTGTTTGTATATGGGTCTCTAATTATCACTGTAACATTCCTCTTCAAAAAACAAAGGCAACGCCATAAGAAATATACCTCCAACACCAACGTGATTAGGCATTACAAAGAAGTCCTTGAAGGTAAATAGGAAAAGGGTAGATTAGAAACATAGAAACAAAGAAAATAGGTCCAGGAGGAGGCCATTCGGCCCTTTGAGCCAGCACTGCCATTCATTGTGATCATAGCTGATTGTCCCCAATCAATAACCCGTGCCTGCCTTCTCCCCATATCCCTTGATTCCACTAGCCCCTAGAACTCTGTCTAACTCTCTCTTAAATCCATCCATTGATTTGGCCTCCACTGCCCTCTGTGGCAAGGAATTCTACAAAGATTGCCTCAGTTTGATGAAGGGTCTTGACCTGAAATGTCACCTATTCCTTTTCCCCCAGAGATGCTGCCTGTACCGCTGAGTTACTTTAGTGTTTTGTGTCTATCTTCGGTGTAAACCAACATCTGCAGTTCTTTCCTACACATTGTATTTTTACAGTGGCCTTCATGGCTTTATGATATCTCAAAAGGCTTCACATTGAAAGAATATGTGACAACCAATTTGTGCACAGGAACCCCCCTCCCCCCAACAATTGTGGGGCTAACTAAAAATATATATATATATATATTTTTTTTAATTGTATATGATTCCAGGAAAATGTCTCTACCTTTCTTTAAAATGGTGCCTTGGGATCTTTTACCTACAACTGAGAGAGTTGATATAGCCCTGGTTTAACAAATGATAACATCTCCAATTTTAGTTGGGGAATAAATTTGGCTGGCACACTAAAGGAAGCTCTCCAGTGATTTGACAGACATATGTCTTGTAGTGGTTCTGTAATGTAACTGATGTTCTTGTCCTTCTAGGCAGTTGGAGACAACTTTAAGTAGTGCTGGTGAACACCTTTCTACGGCAAAAATGTGTAACAGCTATTGAAGTTTTCATACGAAATGTTATTCAGTTATATTCAACAACAAGTTATATTCAGCAAAAATCTACCATTCTCTTTTTTCTCTCAATTAATGACTTTTAGGTGTCCCATGACTTTGCAATCAACTTTAATGAGGACAATTCAGAATGTGCAGGTAAATTCTAACAGCAGTAATTCTCTCAGACACGGCTTTCATAGATTTGTTAGTTCTTGCAATGACCTGATGGAGGAATATTGTGTGCAGTAAATGGTTTTGCTAGACATTCATGCTCCTTCTTAATTATACTTTTTCCCCCAAGGTATACAGGGAGTTGTTGAAGCCTATCAGAAGTGCCTTCCAAAAATCCAGCTTTATGGACCAACGAACATTGCTCCAATTATTCAGAAGGTGGCCAGTTTTGCCTCGGAGGAAATGCACACAAAAGAGGCAACGGTAAGTGATCATGGAGAGAACCTAGGGTCCTAAATGGTTACAATAGAGGAGAATGAAGTGAGGGTTGCAACCAGATCAGCCACGATCTTAGTAAATAGTGAACTGGCTTAAAAGACTGAATGGCACACTCCTGCTCCTAATTTGTAAATTCATATGTTCACTACGAAAGGCAAGGTTTGAAGGATAGATTTGCACTTCGGAACCAAGACTTGTTTAGATACCTCCAACTGAGAGATTATTACAATAAAAAGGTAAAAAGGGAGGCACTAGAAGAAAATAATCCAGTGATAGAAGTGATAGTGCATATCATCAAAAAACATTAAGGATTATTTCTAAACTTTATCATAGTTTAATGGAATGTCAAGCTAAAACTACATTTTATGTAAAATCTATGTGGGAAAAGGAATTGAATATTACAATCTCAGAAGAAGAATGGCATCATATGTGTGTAACACTACAGACATCCACCAATTCACAAAATTGGAGAGAATTTAATTGGAAAAATTTGATTTGTTTCTTTATTACGCCTAACATAAAAAGCAAGCTTTTTATGTTAGATGTAATAAAGAAACAAATCAAATTCTAAGGCAGCAAACATGCTGGAGGCAATGTGGTCAAACAGACGCAAATCATGCACATATCTTCTGGAGTTGCCCAAAAATAGAACCATTTTGGGACACAGTGAATTCAGAATTAACGGAGGTATTAGGATATATAATCTGCAAGAAGTGTTCCATTTTATACCTGGGTAATATAAATACAGTGGTGCTGAAGGAAGATCATTACTTGGTTAAAATCCTACTCACAGCTGGCAGAAAGGCCATTACAAGAAACTGGCTTGCAGCGGACACACCCAGACTTAGACAATGGTTAGACACAGTACAGGAAATATTTGTCATGGAGAAAATGACATATTCTCTAAGAGTGAAAGAAGACGAGTTTAACAGAAAATGGGAATAATGGATTAGGTATAGAAATAAAGACATCAACACTGTATAATTTTATAGACAATAATGTAAGTTATTGGAAAATGTTTTAATATGAAAATAGTTCTGTATACTGCATCATTAATTGTAAACTGAACCCCCTGCTACACTGTTGTACGTTTCTTTTTTTGTTTATTTTTGTTAGAAGTAGTAGTGTGGTACATAATTACCTAATACATAAATACATATTTCCATTCTTGTACAACTTCGTACTTTTGATTTAATAATAAAAGAACAGTGAGAGAAAAAATAAATAAAGAGTGTCAGAATAGATAGACAAGCGAGTAGAAACAGATAGCCAAAGAAATACAGGACCGAGATGAGAAGCTAAAAAGATTGTCTTTATTCTTTGGAGCGCAGAAGGTTAAGGGGGGACTTGATTGAGGTCTTTAAAATGATGAAAGGGATAGACAGAGTTGACGTGGATACGTTTTAACCATTGAGGGTAGGGAAGTTTCAAACAAGAGGGCATGACATGAGAATTAAGGGACAGAGGTTTTGGGTAACGTGAGGGGGAACTTCTTTACTCAGAGGGTGGTGGCTGTGTGGAATCAGCTTCCAGCAGAAGTGGTGGAGGCAGGATCGATTTTAACATTTAAGAGTAAAGTGGATAGGTATATGGACGTGAAGGAATGGAGGGGTATGGTCTGAGTGCAGGTAGATGGGACTAGGGGAAAACAAATGGTCGGCACGGACTGGAAGGGCCGAGAGGGCCTGTTTCCGTGCTGTAATTGTTATATGGTTATATGGTTATATGGTTATTGAAAGAAAAGGAGAAAGTAAAGGAAAGAGAGATTAGGAGAGATCTACCTATTTCGTATTTTTGCCCATCCGTCACCCGGTTCTAAACCATTTAATTTCTTATGTTGCACCATCTGCTTGTAAAAAGTTGATAACCATATAACAATTAACAATTACAGCACGGAGACAGGCCCTCTCGGCCCTTCCAGTCCGTGCCGACCATTTGTTTTCCCCTAGTCCCATCTACCTGCACTCAGACCATACCCCTCCATTCCCTTCACGTCCATATACCTATCCACTTTACTTTTAAATGTTAAAATCGATCCTGCCTCCACCACCTCCGCCGGAAGCTCATTCCACACAGCCACCACCCTCTGAGTAAAGAAGTTCCCCCTCACGTTACCCCTAAACTTCTGTCCCTTAATTCTCATGTCATGCCCTCTTGTTTGAATCTTCCCTACCCTCAATGGGAAAAGCTTATCCACGTCAACTCTGTCTATCCCTTTCATCATTTTAAAGACCTCAATCAAGTCCCCCCTTAACCTTCTGCGCTCCAAAGAATAAAGACCTAACTTGTTCAACCTTTCTCTGTAACATAGTTGCTGGAACCCTGGCAACATTCTAGTAAATCTCCTCTGTACTCTCTCTATTTTGTTGACATCCTTCCTATAACTAGGCGACCAAAATTGTACACCATACTCCAGAATTGGTCTTGATAAAAGGAGACCAAGTCTTTAAGAATAGGTCTACTTTGCCTAGTAGAAGGAATCTCATTTCTTCAAGGTGTAGCATTTCAGACATGTTTGAAATCCACATTTTGAATGTTGGCGTGGTAGCGTTTTTCCAAAATTTGAGTATAAGTTTTTTTGCTGTTATTAGACCGTAATTAAGAAAAGCTTCTTGGAATATAGTTAGTTTACTTCCCTCTTCCATTGATCCAAAGATAATCAGTTCTGTATTGGGGTTCAATTTTGTGTTAAATAGTTTTGAAAATATTCCAAAAATGTAATTCCAAAATTTATACAGTTTTATACAAGAGACAAAGGAATGTGCTATAGTGGCATTTTGAGTTAAACATTTGTCGCAGATGGGGGAAACATTTGAAAATATTTTATTCAGTCTAGTTTTCGAATAATATAGTTTATATAAAATTTTAAATTGAATTAGGTCATGTCTTACATTAATTGAACATTTATTTACATATAATAATTATTTTCCCATCTATCATTTGGAATTTTTATCAATAACTCTTGTTCCCAGTCCCTTCTAATTGCCTCTGTCGTTGGTGTTTCTATATTTAGAATTGTAATATATAAGTAAGATATTAAATTGCTTGATTCTGCCTTTCTATTCATTCCTTCCTCCAATAAATCTGGAGTTAAAGTTTGATATCCTTGTATATATTTTTTCAAATAATCTTGAATTTGAAGATATATGTTGGAATGATAAAAGTTTTCCCATTTCATACATATCTCCCATCGTTTTAATTCCTATTCTTTCCAATGGCGTTTTATCAATAAGGATGGTTTGAATGAGGGATTAGCTATTGGAGAAAGAAGCGATAATTTTCTTAATTTTAAAGTTTTATTTGTTTCCAAATTCGTATTATACTGTGAATAATTGGATTCTTCTAATATTATATTGTTCAGTTTCATCGGGGAAAGAAGAATCGCTCCTATATTATAAGGGGAACAATCCTCTTTCTCCATTCTTATCCAATCTACCTGTTGGGCAGAACTGTCCAACCAATAGATTATATTTTTAATATTCATTGCCCAATAGTAATACAATATGTTAGGAAGTGTCAGTCCCCCCTGATTTTTTAGATTTACACAAGTGTTATTTTTTAAATTCTGTGTGATTTATAATCCCATATGAAGTTTATAATATCAGAGTCTAGTTTTTTAAAGAATTTTTTAGGTAAGTTATTGGTATTGATTGAAATCATTTTTATCACGTTTATTCTGCCTATTAAGGACATCGGCAGTGTTTCCCAAAATTTAATCAACCCATTTAATTTAGTTAATAAAGGCATATAATTTGCGTTGACTAATGATTTATACTTCCTAGTGATTTGGATGCCCAAATACTTAAATTTTTCTGTTGCAATTCTAAAGGGAATTTCAACAAATGTGTTGGCTCTTGAGGTTTATCGTCATAATTTCGCTTTTGTTCCAATTTATTCTATATCCTGAAAAAGAACCAAATATTAAGTTTAGTATATTTGTTATGCTAATTTGCAAATTTGTAATATATTGTAATATGTCGTCTGCATATAATGAAATTTTATTATTTGAGTGTTTGGTAATATATCCATAAATATTCGGATGAATTCTTTCTGCTAAAGGCTCTATCACTAGTGCAAATAGCCGATAGTACGCACCCCTGCCTATTGACCCTTGCTAATTGGAATTTCGGGGATAATCTAGCCGTCGGCTTATCATATAATAATTTTACCCATGAGATAAAGTTATCTCCCATGTTAAATTTTTGCAATACTTTGAATAAATATTGCCATGCTACTTGATCGAAAGCTTTTTCTGCACCAATGAAATAATTGCTAGTTCTTCTTCAGTATTATGCGAGTACATTATATTAGACAGCCGTCTCAAATTGTTAAAAGATTATCCTGGCCCTGGCATTTTGCCATTCTTCAACAAATTTATTGTTTCTTCTATTTCCTGTAGTGTAATCTGGGCTCCTAATCCCTCTTGTTCCACCATATTTAATTTTGGAAGATTACAATTGTCTAAGAAATTTGTAATTTGAGTATTATTTGCAGAGGTTTTCAATGTATATAAATTTTGATAAAATTGAGAAAATCTTTTATTAATATCTTTAGGTAGTGTTAGTAATTCCCCTTTGTCTGATTTAATTTTAGTAATTGTATTTTCTGTTTCCTGTTTTTTCAGTTGGCGTGCTAAGAGTTTATGTGGTTTATCACCAAATTCAAAATTTTCTTGTTTTATAGTTTGAAATAATCTTATTATTCTGGCCGATAAAATTTTATTTAATTTATATTTTAGTATTGTTATCTTATTATGTTTATCTATAGTTGGTTCTTTAGCATTTTCTAAATCTAATTGTCTAATTTCTTGTCCTAACTGCAATTGTTCAGTATTATTTTTTTTATTTTGGATAGTTTGATATGAGATTATAGTTCTTCTAATAAATGCCTTAAAAGTTTCCCATAATAAGGAGGGTGAAATATCTGGTGTATCATTTGGCTCAAAAAAGAATCCCATCTGCTCTTTTAAATATGTACATCCTTGTGAATTGTTTAAGATTTGGGGGTTAAACCTCCAAAACGATTTTTTATCAGGCATTCCATCTAATTTTAAAGAAAACGTTAGCGGGGAATGATTAGAAATAATATTATTATGATATTTAGAATTATATGTATATGGAATTAGTTCCGTGTCCACTAAGAAGTAATCAATACGTGAATATGTTATGTACCGTTGAATAAAATGAATATTCCCTACCTACTGGGTTAGCGATCCTCCATACATCTGTTATGTTGGTATTTTTCATGTATGTATTTAGGAGTTCACTAGTTTTAGATTTTATGTTAATCCTTTTTTGTTTTGCTGATTTATCCAGATATTGATCTAAAACACAATTCAAATCTCCCCCTATTATCACATTTTGATAGTTAAGTTCTGTAATTGTATCCAAAATTTTACTAAAGAATTGGGGTTGTCAAAATTAGGAGCATAAATATTTATCAAAGTAAGTGGAGTAGAATAAATTTCTCCCGTAACTATGACATATGACTATGACTGCTATAGTATTCTTTAATTTAAATGGTATACCTTTACGAATGATAATAGCTGTACCTCTAGATTTAGAAGTAAATGAAGAGTAGTATGTTTGCCCAATCCAATTTGCCTTCAATCTTCTCTGTGTTTGATATTTCAAATGCATCTCTTGTAAGAAAATGATTTCACTGTTTAAGGCTTTTAATTGGGCAAAGATCTTACCCCTTTTAATTGGTTCATTAGCGACCCTTATATTCCAACTACAGAACGTGATTCGTCCAGTTCTCTTTTGTTTATCGTCTTGCATTATGAATCATGTTAATACCTTTACTTCATATGGTGCAACCAAGAACCTCATAACTCGAGGATGGTCATCCCCAGCTGTTAAGGTTTGTTGGCATCTCCCCTTCAGAATAGACCTTGAAAAAGACCAGAAAGTTTAGAGTCGTGAAAAGATACTTAACAAACAAAAAGTGATATTATAATATCCAAAAATAAAGATATTATAATTAAAAACAGACCACCAACAGGTGGTAGAAAAATTCTTGTTGACTTCCGTAGATGTTTTTATATGTTTCGCTCTGCCCCCTTGACCAGTTATTATTAATTGGAAGAGAGAGCGATACAAAGTTAAAAAATATATATAAAATAAAACACACTCCAATAGATAGATTAGAAATATATCTTCAAAGAGAAAAAACAAAATAAAGGGTTTCCGAGTATATTTAGATATAACAGTAATTATGTTAATTATATATCCATATCTATTGATATGCCTAGATCTATTACAATTAAGTCTCAAACTTTTGTATCAGACAACAGCAAGTTCCAAGGGGTTAATCAGATTCAGACCCTTGGATAACTTCCAAGCGTCTGAGTCTCCTCCCCCTCTTTGCACGCAATTTAAATCTACTATATCCATAAAATGTGTTAGTATGTTATTAGTACTTATCAATCATATTTAACTCGTTATTCTTATATTTAGCAAGTAATTAACATCATGAAATAAACATCAGCCATTATAAAGCTATGCCTTAATAATACACAATTTTATAAATTATATTTTATGTTAGTATGTAATTGTGTGTTTCTTAAATCATAAATTTCTATATACAAGTTCACTGATAATATTTTTCCATATTCTCGAGTTATTTTCCCCGCCACAATTTTTCTTCTTTGTCAATCCTTTGTTGAAGTGAAACATAAAATCCGACCTTGAGTTAACATTCCAAAGATAAAATGTCTAGACAACGCCTCGAGGAAAATTCTCCATCTTAATCAGAGCAGTATTGTTTGTATGTTAAAAAAAAAAGAAACACAGTTCTTTCTTCGTCGTTTCTCATGATCAGTAGACCTCCTTTGTGATACTTTTTGCATAATTAAATGCCCCTTCTGGATCCGTGAATGCACGTTCAACATGGTTATAAGTAATTCTCAATTTCGCGGGATATACTATCCCATATCTTACTCCCGAGAACTCTTTCAGTAGCCTTCTCGTGTTTGTAAACTTGTCCCTCTTTTCCATGACTTCAGCTGGAAAATCACGGAAGAATCTTAGTTTGTCTTCTTCAAACATCAAATTCACACCATATGGAATTTTTTTCATAATTCCTTCCAGAGTTGAAATGTCATAGAATTTCAGAATAATCTGTCTTGGGGGGGGGTATTCTCGGGGCTTCAGGCAGCTTAAGTACTTGTTTGAGTAAGTTGGCAGCAAACTCCTGAAAGTTTTGCCCACTCTTCTTTCCTTCTTTTACTCCAACTATCCTCAGGTTTTGTCTTCTTGATCTTGCTTACAAGTCCGTACATTTGTGCTGCATTTTAGCAAGCTCCCTCCCAGTGCTCTCTTGTTCCTTTTTTACTCTCTTTATCTCCTTAGCCATCTCAGTTATCGTATTATCCATTCCTTCCATAGTCGCCTCAGTAGACTTTAACATTGCGTCCAGCTTTTTATTACTGTCTTTATCAACCCGCTTAATTTTTTTGTTTAAATCCTCCTCAACCTCAATCACACGTTTGGTTAAGTCATCAATTTTCCCCATCAGCGTTTCATTACCTTGTTTAATTTTTTCAGAGAGGCTTTTGTCCAGCGTGACATTCCCCTCTTGTATCACTTTAGAAATAACTTCAGTGACTGAAGTTAATACTGACTTTTCCAATTGTTCCATATGCTCTCTTTGTTCCTCCATTGAGGTAATTTCTGTAGAAAGATTTCAAAAGTCAGCTTCTTCTTCTGAGCTTCCAGCTGATGCTTGAGGGGATTGAGGAGTCTTTCCAAGTTTTTTCAGGTAGTCTCTTGTGGCAGGTCTTAAAGCAGGTTTTACAGGCTTCTAGCGAGGATTCACTTTTTTCATTTAAAATTGCTGTTATTCTCTGTTATCAGCAGAGTTTCTGATAACACACAATTAAATAGCAGCTCCGGTAGTCTATTTTACTACTCCCCCATCTCCCAACTCATATTTTAGCACATTAAAACATTCTTTCAGGAGCAGAGCAAAACAGCAGCGTCTCTCACCCCACCATTGACGCCGCCGGAAGTCCTGTTGTACGTTTCTTTCTAATGTTGTATGTTTCGTTGTTATATTTGTGTTTTATTTGTGTATACATAAAAGCAATACAAACTAAAGTGGAAAAAAAAGAAAGGCAACTGTTCTTATGAGTATCCAACTTTCTCACTTCAGGATCCCAGCTTTATAAACCACTATCTTTAAATGGTCTTTCAAGGGTCAATGCACATATACACCTGGGTCCCTCTGTTCCTGCACACTTTTCAGACTGTACCATGAAACCTATATTGTTTCTCCCTATTCCTTCTGCCAACATGCATTACTTTGCTCCTCTCGGTATTAAATGTTATGTCACTTTTATACTCATTCTAGATAGGGCTGGTTCAGTATAGTTAGCATGGTTTAGTACGTGGGAGATCGTGTGTCTCTACGAATCTGAATGAGATTTTCGAAGAAGTAACCATAAAGGTTGATGAGGACAAAGCTGTAGATGTTGTCAATATGAACTTCAGCAAGACATTTTCAGCAAGACATTGCGGGATGGTAGGCTGCTATGGAAGGTTAGATCATATGGGATCCTGAGAAAGCTAGTTGACTGGATGGAGAATTGGTCACCCTACTATAAGGGGAGATGAGTCTAGTGTAGGTGGGACATCTTGGTTGGCAATGGCAAGTTAATCCGTAGGGTCTATTTTCACGCTGTATGACTATCAATCTACGTTATACTTAAGATGGGACAGCTTTCTATCTTATCTTACGAAATGAAACCAGGCAGGTGGTGAAAGTGTCAATTGGGAACAATGACCATAATGCTATGAGTTTCAAGATAATTATGGAAAGGTTAATCTGCAAGTTAAAATCTTGATTTATAGGAAACCTAATTTTAACAGTGTAAGAGAGGACCTTGGCAAAGTAGATTAGGAACAGATGCATGTCGGGAAAATGAAACTTATAAGTAGATAGCGGCTTATAAACCCCTGCGAGGGTGCTCCCGATGCCGGAGCACCATCACCTGGCGAGAACGGCCTGGAACATCGGGCCCCGTAGTAGCGACTGCGGAGGCCTCAATAGGCCCGACTATGGGTGAACTGGGGATGGGACTGGACTTTGCTGCCTTCCCCCACAGTGGGAACCATTGTGGGGGATGTTTTTATGTCTACTGTTAAATCCTATGATGTTGTGTCTTATCTTTATTTGTGTGCTGCATGGCAAATCAAATTTCACTACACCAATTTGTGTACATGACAATAAATGTCCTTTGTCCTTGTCCTTTGATATATTTTAAAAGACAGTTAGGAAGAGTTCAAGCCCTGCTTGTTCCAGGAATGGTGAAAGACAAAAATGGCAGGAGTAGGAAGCCTTGTATGAAAAGGATATTGAAGATTTGATGGGGAAAAAAGAGGAAACATAAGGCAGGTACATTCGAGGGGCTGAAGATGTCTCTTGATAAATATAGTGTGTGTAGGAAAAAACCTAAGAAAGGAAATATGAAGACAACAGGGGCAAGATATATTCCTGGCAAGTAAGATTCGCAGGACATTCTGTAAATTGTTAGGAGCAGAAGGATAGCTTCTTCTTCTTTCGTGTTGCGTGCACAGCCTAAGGTTGTTGGACAACTTGTTCTATTTGATCTTCCGTTTGTGCACGTTGAGTTGATTGCATTAGTTGAAACAGGGCAGACCACGTGAAGGTTGCAATCTTCCACCCCAGAAGGATAGCCATGGAGTGGGCCACTTAGGGACCAAATGGATGTAATCTATGTGTGGAGCCTGGCAATTTAATCAAGGTCCTAAATTAATATTTGTTATCTGTATTCACCAAGGAGAGGCTGTGGATAATCCAGAGCAGATAAGCATTAAGAAGGAGGTGTTAGGTGTCATGGGGTGCATAAAAGATGATAAATCGCCATGGCTAGATGAGATCTCTCCCAAGTTGCTATGGAAAGCAATTGAGGAGTTAGTTGGGGCCCTGATAGCCAAAGGCAAAGTTCCAGAAGACTAGAGGATGACTAATTTCTGTGTAAGTTAACACTATGAGTGAGTTTGAATTTGTTATTACTGTCACATGTACCGAGGTACAGGGAAAAGCTTTTAGTTGTATGCTATCCAGTCAAACAAAATATCACACTAGTTGATGAGAGGAATGTTAAACTGCCTGATAACAGCTGGGAAGAAACTGGTGGTGTGCGTTTTCTACCCTTCTATACCTTTTGCCTGATTGGAGAGGGGGAAGAGGGAGTGGCCATGGCACACCATCCTTGATTATGCTGCTGGCCTTGCCAAGGGCACTTGAGTTCTTTCCTGCTTGTTTTATATTCCTCAAAGGTCAGATTTCGTGTTTCTAAACCTAACATTTTATTTTTGACCAAATTTACAAAATCCACGTTGCTCTCCTTATTTCTTCCATCTTACTGGAAGATGCCAGTCCTGAACTCTGATCAACTCAAGTCAGATGTGGACCTGGGCAATAACTACTGCTCCCAATTGACTCTGCCTGGTGCCCACCTAGTAATGTTGTAAAACTGCCTTCCTCCAATTTCATACCTTCCACCAAGGTCCAGACATTCACATTTCCAATATTTGGAAATACCAGAATCTGGAGGTGTGCGTTTTCACATTTCTGTACCTCTTGCCTGATGGAAGAAGGGAGAAGAGGGAGTGACCGGGGTGATACTGGCCCTTGGTTATGCTGGTGCGTGATGGTCTGTGCCACGTGTGGTCTTGGATGGAGCTGTTCCCAAACCATGCTGTCATGCATTCCGATAAAATGCTTTCTACCTCGCATCTGTAGAAGCCGGTGAGGGTTGATTGGGAAGTAGAAGCATTGGTCTGCTTTCTTGGCCATAGCTTCAACATGGCTGGTCCAGAACAAATTGGTGGTGATATTAATTCCTAAGAATCTTTCAACCATTTCTACTTTGGCACCATCACTGTATACCAGGTCATGTGCACTGCTTCACTTCCTGAAGTCAATTATAAACTCATATGAGAGCACCTTTCTCCACAGAAGCTGCCTGACCTGTTGAATATTTTCAGTACTTTCTCTTGTTATTGCTTGAAGACATTTTTTTCTTTTAAAATTTTGATGCAGAGTTATCCGCACCATTTGTTAGCTTATCAGTCTTGGCCATTCCTTCTGTTGTGCGCAGAAAAGAACTGCAGATGCTGGTTTATACTGCAGATAGATGCAAAGTGTTGGAGTAACTCAGCGGGTCAGGCAGCATCTCTGGAGAAAAAGGAGGGGCGATGTTGAAGGGTCACAACCCGAAATGTCACCCACCCTTTTTCTCCAGAGTCACTGCCTGATCTGCTGAGTTACTCTAGCACCATATTCTGTTGCTCCAGTCTATATTCTGTTGTGTGCTACGAGCTAAACTTGACATGCATATTTCATCTCTGCTTATTAGGAGAAAGATCCATAGAGACATAAAGCTAAAAAAATTACAGAATTTTGCCATGTGGTAGTTCTCTTTTTGGGAAAGTTGAGCATTTTGTCATTTTTAAAGCCAGTTTGAGCAATACTAAATAGCAAGTTGGAAGATGGATGTTGGACAATTGTAATAATTGTACCGTCCCTCTGCACGCCACTCAGGCCCATGAGACTGGTGGGGTGAGTGGATTGGTCATGGGTGAATAATTAAAATTGAGGTCTATATTTTTGCAATGTTTTTGATCTTCACACAATTATGTCAGTTTAGAAAATGTACAGAATGTTGTAGCTGTGGGATCTCAACCCATATTAAATTAGCTACTTAGCTCAAAGAGCAGCTGAAACTGAAAAGAACTTGAGAGGAATCACTTGTAGACTGACAGGAAGATTCCCTCGTGTGCAAAGCAGAGGGAAATATTGTTTACTGTCTTTACAAACAGCTAGTTGATTTTGGTGACTAAGAAACACATTAATTTCTGCATTGAAACATAGATTCATTTGTTTTATGGCAGTGCAGTCCTGGAATACATTGTCTAAAAAGATGGGAGTAATATAGCAATGTTACAAAATTTTGAGATTAAAAAAATCAAGTCTGCAATTTATCCCATCAGATAAAGCATAAAAAGAAGTTTAATTTGACACCTAATTCACTTTCATATCTTCAGTATTAAAAAAGTTATGGCCATTTTCATACTCAGAAATTAGCATCTTGTTCCCTATTGCTTTTCCATTGACTTAACACAAAAGCTGTGAACGAGGACAGTCAAAAGCCCATAACATTTTTTTTTAAATTAAGAGAACTGAAAGAAATGTTCAGTCATTATAGATTGAAGTATTCTGAAACAAATATGAAACAATCTTATTTGGATGACCTGAAACTAAAGCATATAATTAGCTAGTTACCCAATTGTAGCTAATTACAAAATTCAATTACTAGATCTAAACATCTCTCCATTTCTTAAGAAAATATTAACATTTTTAAATAGCCTAACTGTCCAAATAACATTCACACAATAATTCACATGATTTTTAAATCTCATTGTCATTAATTTATAGGTCAAATGGAAGGAATTTAGTGTTTAATTCCCTTAAATTAATGGCCATTTAAATCATCTTACGAGTGGGTTTTTGTGTAACGCGATCGATGGGAACGTTGCGGTGAATTTAAACGCCAAATTGGCTGGAAAAATACTGCCGGTTCGTATGGGGCCAAAATCACCTTTTCGCAACGTAAAATTTGGATTAAAGGCATGCTAAGAAGCAAGTTTATATGTAAAATAAATGGCTTTCCTTTACCTGTCCCGTACGTGAAATCTGTCCCCGTTGTCGGCATTCACGGCATTAGAAGCTGATTTTTATTTTACTCCAGCGCTGAAATTGTCCAGCGATTTAAAAAAAAATTAAAAATTCACAGGACGGCCGTCGGAACAATTCTTCAGCAAAAGCTCGCACCCCGAGAAAATATAACTCCGGCAGGCAGGAGACAAAACGCATTTTAACCCCCCCCCAAAGGCAGCAAAGTCGCGCACACGCCCTGTGACAGAACTGCAGCACCGCTGATGGTGAGGTTTGTAACATACCTAGGTAATAAATTAATTAGAAACTTTCAACAATAAATTGGTCCATCTGTGATTTTGGGATGAATTGGTTAAGGGAGGGCAGAGGCATAAAGGACTGAACAACCTCCCAACATGAAGTAACATTTTATGATTGGAATTCTAAATGTTTATTTTGTTTAACAGCAATACTTTATCCTTCTTATACTGACGGATGGAGTGATTACAGACATGGCAGACACCAGAGATGCCATTGTCCATGCCTCTCACCTACCCATGTCGGTGATCATAGTGGGAGTTGGGAATGCTGACTTCAGTGACATGCAGATGCTGGATGGAGATGATGGTATTCTCCGATCCCCAAAGGGAGAACCAGTTTTACGAGATATCGTTCAATTTGTGCCATTCAGGAACTTCAAGCATGTAAGTAAGAACTGGAGTCTCACAATTGGTGGAAGCATCCACATGTTAGTAATCAATCTGTTGTGCTGTTCTTTTGCATCAAGTGACAAAAAAAAACTGCATTTCTGCAGCATTTTTCAAATCAAGCTCCAAGTGCTTCACAGCCAATAATGTAGTTTTGCAGTGCAGACAGTGCTGGAAGGTAGGAAACATGGCAGCCAATTTAAACTCAGTAGGTCTCCCACAATATGACATTGATCATATATGCCTTTGATGACGTTGATTGGGAATTAAATATTGGCCAAGATTACAGGGAGAATCTCCTGCCCTGGTTTTTGGTCTTTGAAAGTGCTAGAGTAACTGGAGCGGGTCAGGCAGAATCACTGGAGAACATGGATAGGTGATGTTTCAGGTCGGGACACTTCTTCAAACTGATTGTATGGGGTGGGGGAAACTGGAAGAGAGGAGAGACAGGACAAAGCATGGCGGGTAATAGGTGAACACAGGAGAAGGGTGGAGGGCTCGATAGGCAGATTGTTTGACAAAAACCAGAGATGAAAAAAAATAGAAAGTGTTAGACAAAAGCATTGAAGAGCTGCAAATTCTAAAGGCAGAGGAAGGAATATAGCTGGAGGGTAGGGGTCAAATAGGCACATGTCCCCATGGGGCATGGGGGGGGGGGGCAAGAAAGAAGAGTGTTGGGGACAAAGGGGAGTGGGGGATTTGTTAGAGATTACCTAAAATTAGAGAATTAGATGTTCATACTGTCTTTGTAAACTATCATCTATAGTTTCTGGTTTCAACATTATGCACTTAGAAATTTTGTATTTGAATCATAACTTCAGATCACAGAGGTAAGAGTTAAGTGGGTTTCAGGTGTGATATTAATGATGTAGTGTGGGAAAATTGATGTTGCTTCTTATTTGTTAACTATATACAGCGCCCTCCATAATGTTTGGGACAAAGACCCATCATTTATTTATTTGCTTCTGTCCTCCACAATTTGAGATTTGTAATAGAAAAAAAAAATCACATGTGGTTAAAGTGCACATTTTTATAAAGGCCATTTTTATACATTTTGGTTTCATCATGTAGAAATTACAGCAGTGTTTATGCATAGTCCCCCCATTTCAGGGCACCATAATGTTTGGGACACAGCAATGTTGTGTAAATGAAAGTAGTCAATTTTAGTATTTAGTTGCAAATCCTTTGCATGCAATGACTGCTTGGTCTGCGATTCATGACATCACCAGTTGCTGAGTGTCTTCTCTGGTGATGCTCTGCCAGGCCTGTATTGCAGCCATTTTCAGCTTATGCTTGTTTTGGGGGCGAGTCCCCTTCGGTTTTCTCTTCAGCATATAAAAAGGCATGTACAATTGGGTTCAGTTCGGATGATTGACTTGGCCACTCAAGAATTGACCATTTTTTAGCTTTGAAAAACTCCTTTGTTGCTTTAGCAGTATTTTGGGATCATTGTCTTGCTGTAGAATGAACTGCTAGCCAATGAGTTTAGAGGCATTTGTTTGAACTTGAGCAGATAGGATGTGTCTATACACTTTAGAATTCATTATGCTACTACCATCAGCAGTTGTATCATCAATCAAGTCAGCAGCCATACATGCCCAGGTCATAACATCCCCACCACCGTATTTCACAGATGAGGTGGTATGCTTTGGATCTTAGGCAGTTCCTTCTCTCCTCCATACTTTGCTCTTGCCATCACTCTGATGATATAAGTTAATCTTCGTCTCATCTGTTCACAAGACCTTTTTCCAGAACTGTGGTTGCTCCTTTAAGTACTTCTTGGCAAGCTGTAACCTGGCCATCCGTTTTTTGTGGCTAACCAGTGGTTTGCATCTTGCAGTGTAGCCTCTGTATTTCTGTTCATGAAGTCTTCTGTGGACAGTGGTCATTGACAAATCCACACCTGACTCCTGAAGAGTGTTTCTGATCTGTAGGACAGGTGTTTGGGGATTTTGCTTTTTTATAGAGATAATTCTTCTGTCATTCAATATGATCAGCAATGATCATATTGAATGGCGGTGCAGGCTCGAAGGGCCGAATGGCCTACTCCTGCACCTATTTTCTATGTTTCTATGTTTCTATGACCTGTGGCGGTCTTCCTTGGCCTGTCAGTCCCTTTGCGATTAGTAAGCGCACCAGTGCTCTCTTTCTTCTTAATGATGTTCCAAACAGTTGATTTTGGTTAGCCTAATGCCCCTGACCCACTTAGGAAACCAGAACGCAAACCTCTGGTGACCATGCGCCCCACCCAAGGTTTCCAGAGGTTTTGGTCACTCGCCTGGAAAGCCTCCACCGAAGCGTGAGCTGCATCTACTGACCAGGTCACCCGAGGTTTCCGTTAAGGTTTCCTAAGTGGGACAGGGGCTTAAGGTTTGGCTGATGTCTCTAACAGTTATATTCTTGATTCTCAGTCTCATAATGGCTTCTTTGACTTTCATTGACACAACTTCAGTCCTCATGTTGATAAACAGCAATAAAAGTTTCCAAAGGTGATGGAAAGACTGGAGGAAAGACTAGGTGCTGAGAGCTCTCTTATACCTGCATTAAGGAGGCAATTAAACACACCTGAGCAATTACAAACGCCTGTGAAGCCATGTGTCCCAAACATTTTGGTGCCCTGAAATGGGGGGACTATGTATAAACACAGCTGTAATTTCTTCATGGTGAAACCAAAATGTATAAAAATGGCCTTTAATAAAATCTTGACAATGTGCACTTTAACAACATGTGATTTTTTTTTTCTATTTCAAATCTAAAATTGTGGAGTATAGACATAAATAAATAAATGATGGGTCTTTGGCCCAAACATTATGGAGGGCACTGTAATTGTTTTGTAAATTATTGGTGATATTGGTTAGGATTGCTGAGTGATTCAGTATATTCAAGAAAGACTGCAGGCACAAATCAAGGGAATGTGAACAAAGTGGGAAAGCAGCAAGAACCCTTCTCAATGAATGCTTCCCATGTTATGTTCTATTATATGCAATGAAGTAGATGTCAACTATTTAGGAAGAGTAAATGTTATTTGAACAGAACACATCTCTCAGGTGAACACCTGATATCCCAGCAGATTTAAATAGTGACCCAAACTGTTTTGTGCTATTGTGTAGCTGCTCCCTAAAACAAAATACTGGGAATGTGAATAAGTCTGGACCTTGGGGGAAGGTACTAAATTGGAGGATGGCAGATTACAACAGTACTAGGTAGGCACCAGGCAGAGTCAATTGGGAGCAGTTGTTATTGGCCATGTCCACATCTGACATGAGGGAGTTGATCAGAGTTCAGGACCGGCATCTTCCAGTAAGGAAGAAATAAATAAGAATGGCAACATAAGGGAACTGTGGATTTTGTAAATTTGTTCAAAAAGAATATAAAAGCCTATATAAGGTTTAGAAAGATGAAATCAGCCCTTTGAGGAATATAAAACAAGCAGCAGGAAATAACCCAAGTGGGCAATTGGAAGAGCCAAAAGGGGCCATATCATGTCATTGGCGTGTTGGATTGAGAAAAACTCAAGGATTTTTATATGTACGTTTTTTAAAAACAAGAGCGTACCAAGGAGAAGGTTGGACCGCTCAAGGATAAAGGAAGGAATTTATGCTTGGAGTCAGAGGATGTAGGTAAGGTACTAAACAAGTAGTTTGCATCTGTATTCACCAAAGTGAAGGACATGGAAATCAGTGCAGGGAACACTAATATGCAAGGGCAGTTTGAGATCAAGAACAAGATATTGTTAGGGCTCTTGCAGAGCAGTAGAGTGGAAAAATTCACGGGGCCAGGTGGGATGTGTCCGAGGTTGTTGTGAGAGGCATGAGTGGAGATTGCAGGAGCCTTGACTACGGTCTTTGTATCTTCCCTCGCCACAGGGGAGATCCTGAGGACTGCAGAGCAGCCAATGTTGTTCCTTTGTTTAAGAAGGGGACTGGGGATAATCCAGTAAACTATAGGTCAGTGAGCCACACACCAATGGTAGGGAAGCTATTGGAAAGAATTGACAGGTTATGCCTTATGAATGTCATTGCATTTATTTTGGAGATGACAAAGATGATTGATGAGGGTAGGGCAATGGATTTTGTCTACATGGAATTGTAGGCATCTGTAAGGCATTTGATTAAGTCCCTGGTTGTAGGCTAAATCAGAAGATTAAAACATACATGAGATCAATGGAGACTTGGTCATTTGGGTTCAGAATTGGCTTACTCATAGAAGATGGAGAGTTGTGGTGGAAGGGTGTTATTGTCACTCGAGGTTTATGACAGTGGAGTTCTGCGGGGATCTATGTGGGACTTGTTTGTAACATATGTGTACATAAATGACTTGGACACACATATAGATGGGTCGGTTAGTATGTTTGCAGACAACAAAAACATTGGTGGTTGCAGACATTGAGGAAGGTTGTCAAAATATACAACAGAATACAGATCATCTACAGAAAAAGGGTGAAAAATGGCAGATGATGTTTAATCAGAACATTGTGAGGTGTTGCAGTTTGGAAGGTTGAATGTAAGGAGAAAGCATACAGCAAGACCCTTAACAGCATTGATTATAAAAATCAGGAAGTCATTTTGCAGCTATATAGGACTTTGGTTAGGCCACTAACTGCAGCTGTGGCTAGGGACACTTCTCATGGGTGCAATCATCAGGGACACTGGAAGATTTCCTCATCTCCCACATGCTGCAGGAAGAGCATACCACTGCCACCCAGACTGCACTAAAACAAAAGAGAAATGTTCTAAAGAGTTGCCTTATCTTACCTCTATTCATCCTCCTTGACAAAGCCTATCAAACCCAAGCCTCGGCATCTACCCTTGGACACAACACCTCACATCAGGCACTGCCACTCTCACAACGGCCCCTCGACGAGGTCCTGCCTTCACTTTAATACACCACTGGGGCTTTCACACCCGGAAACATGGCTGTTTATCAGATCCCCAAGTTCTTTTCTCAGCTCCACAGTCTCTTTCGAAGCTAACCTGTGTGGAAAACAGGAACCACTTTTTAGCGTACAGGAAATCAATTTATAATAAACAACTTAACCCTTCCTCTTTTTGCAGGTAATTTGCCAGAAGAATGTAACATCCTATTTTAATTATTTGTGATATTGAAATTTGAGTGTATTCTTAAAAATAATTTTAACAAATACAAATCATCTTGATGTGAATCCAATTGATGTCTCAGAATTTAAACGCTGCAATTCTTAGGGAAATGGCACATAGTGTGTAAATTATTATATTTGTGATCCTCATGACTAAACTAATGATCTGTTGACTTCAACTCCCACCATGGCAACTGGGAAATCTAGACTCACTCCCCAAATAATCTGCAATTAAATAATCAGTAACAGCATGTACTGGTTTATTGTAAAGAATCTTTATATTGCTAATTCTCTTTTGGGAAAACGAGGAAATCTATGGCTTCTGCCTCTTTTAGGTTATCTGACCCCTTTCTTGAAGGCATTTGTTGTTGACTATTGCTACATGGCTATAATACTACTGAAATTCTATAGACTGTAGTTCACAGACGTAGTGGCAGATTAAGAAATAAATTAAATGTATTGCTACACAAAACATCATCGAGCTATGAGAATAATGTCTGAGCTATAGCTGCCCCTTATTTAATCAACAAATTAATATAGTGAATCACTAGGTCAGACAGTTGTACAAATTCCATTCCAGAGTCCTTTAGTGCCAAAATCTGGACCAACATTCAAAGTTATGCATTTTGGAGACATCGACCTCCAGGTGAGGCATTACATTTAGGCCCTGTTTATTCTCTCCAGCTGAAGGTCTTATATTTTAAGGAAAATAATGAGTTATCTATAGAGTCCTGTTCAAATGTATTTCTTAGTCTTCTTCTACAATCAATTACCAGGCCATTGTCACATTGCCATCTTGGGGCACTGGCTGACATTTTAGTGTGCTTCCTACACTGCACAGTGACCATATCCAACTCAATGGCCTGACAGCACGTTGGAATGTCCAGGAATGAATGTAAAGGACACCACAGAAAGTGATTAGTATTTTTCCATTATTTCTGAAACATTGTACTAATTAAAAGAAAATTTCCTGAAGAGGAAATTCTAAAGAACCTCGCTCCTTTAAATAATAAACTGTGGCTATTTAATAAACATTCTGTTTAGATTAAAAATCCAAGTGCAAACCAACTCTCTTAACAAGAGCGTTGGCTGTTGAAGAAAAGAACACTCAGTTATCACAAGCATCTTGTTCAAATCTGAGAAGCTCCAGAGAATTAGCTTGAATTAATATCTTTACTCAAAGGGATTACCATCATCTTTAGTGCTGGATGTCAACCTTAAACAATTACCAGTGATTTTAATTCCAGGCTGTTATCTCAGCAAGCTGATCCATGCAAAATTTCTGAAATGTCATTCATTTGGACTGCATGCAATTTGAAATAATAAGCAAAGATTGAGGCAGTTAAAGACCCATAGCTTCGCATCAGCGCAACAATCCTTGATTAATATCTTTTTAAAGTGTTAAGTAAAGAATGGAAGCAGTGACAAGAATATTTCACTTGAAAACTGCCTATTATATAAACAAACCCTACCCATGGCAGCTGAGGCCCATCTGGCAGCAGATCCACCATCAACACTGACCTATCGGACTGAGTTCCCACTCCATTGATCAGCACGGGAACCTATGCTTGTTCTCCACTAGTAGCCCTGAGGATCTGGTGCACCTTTCTGCTAAATAAACATCCAATCTTTTGTTAAATAAAGATCTAGCTACTCTCTTGGCAGAATGCAACATTTTGAAGTTTTGAAGATGACCAGGGAACTTCTTTTTTGGCTAATGTACATCCCTTAATCAACATTCACGAAAAGGAAAACGATCTGCATTGTTAGTGGGCGTTTGCAGAGTGCTAACATGATGTCCACATCCTCTGAGGCTGTCAGGGGTTATGGGGAGAAGGCAGGAGAATGGGATTGAGAGGGAAAGATAAATCAGCCATGATTGAGTTGTGGAGTAGACTTGATGGGCCGGATGGCCTAAGTCTGTTCCTATAATTTATGAACTTCTACTTTGCAGTACAAACTAGTACATCGGGAAGCATTTCAGTGGCTGTAATTTGGAATGTCTTGAGATGATGAAAGGCACTATAAATGCTAGTCCTTCTGTCATTAAATACATTGTTTTTATTCTTAGATAGTACAGAATTATAATCTGTTTCTTTTATAGGCATCCCCTGCCGCTCTTGCCAAGAGTGTCCTTGCTGAGGTACCTAACCAAGTGGTGGACTACTACAATGGAAAAGCAATTCCTCCAAAATGTCTGTCTGACTATGAGTCTTCCCGAACTGTTGGACCCTAATACTTTAGTAACTATTTATTTAGTGCACAATCTAACGTAGAGCACGTCACACTGATTTTTAAAATGAATGAGAGGAAATATTTTGCATGTGTAACCACAAGGCCTGCATTCTTCAAAGCTGTTGTACTGTTGAGAAGTTTTTACAAGACAGACTACTTGCATAAGAAACAGCATGTCGCCCTGAAACGTATCAGTATCTTTCTTTTTATATACAGGTTGATCCGGATTTTACTAAATTTCTTAATATTCTTACACTGTAAAGCATTTTGGAACAATTATTGAAAGATGATAGAGAGCAGTATTGTCTCCATCTGTTACTAATGATGGATTTTTCAAATCAGCAGTTGCATGAACTGTATTTTGCATGTCAGTAATAAAGATGACAGTTTTCCAATTGTTTTCAAATCTTTTCTTCTGGGCAACAGACTCTCAGCAAAATCAATAACTGTGTTCAATCTTGCTGTTATAAATAATTAGATCTAAATCTGACTATGCTAATAAGGCTATAAGTATTGGTAGAGACATTCAGATACATTTTGAAATTATGGAGACAAGAGACTGATAATGTTGGAATATTGAGCAAAAAATAAACTGCTGAAGAAACTCAGCAGGCCAGGCAGCATTTGTAGAGGGAAATGGATAGATGATGTTTTGGATTGGAGCCCATGTCTGGTCTGAAGAAGGATCCCAGCCCAAACTGTTATCCGTCCTTTTCCCTCCACTGCCTGGTCCGCTGTTACTCCAGCATTTTGGTCCACATTTTGAAATACAGAGGTTCAAGTGATCTTAGACCACTACAGTTTGAACCCAGAATTGAACACTATAGCTTAAAAGTTATTTAGATAATCAAAAATTCTTCCCTTAAAATTTAAAGCACCCAATAGAATCATGGAAGCTACTTACACATTTTCTGTGGATCATTGCGTAATAGATTTCTTTCTTGACAAGAAGATTTTAGAACCAGAGTCACTCCAGTGACTGGAGCATAATAAACTAGAGTGTCACCCCACTGTTACACTACTGATGGGTTAGAGATGAATCTTTAAATTGAGGCTGTCTGCCCTCTTCTGGTGCAGATATAGAGCCCTTTAAATTTGCTTCTCCATTTAATAATTTCTTGACTAATTTTCAACCTCAGCGCCTCGATTATCCTAATTCCAAATTTAAAACAGTCTTGAATATGCTCTCAAATTTCTTTACATTATCTAGATGAGTATATCTTCTCATAGTGAAGGAGACAAAAACTGCACACGTGTAGACTGTAGAACCTGCACACTGTCACACAAAGATATTTTTTCAATTGAATAAGTACAGAAGCATTGGAATAGTATAGTACTGGCTCACATACCATTAATGTTCTAATTGCAATGATTTGTGTTCAAGGACATCCAAATTCCTCTGTGTACCAACATTTTGCAACTTCTGATACTTTAAAATATAACTTTCCTATTTTTCTTCCAAAACTAATAACTTTGGTTTTCCACACAGTTCTCTAGTACTCCATTTGACACTATGTTTTAATTTTAGTTTAGAGATACAGCATGAAACAAGCCTTTCGGCCCACGCTGACCAGCAAACAATCACCTGTACACTAGTTCTGTCCAACACACTTACAGAAGCGAATTAACCTACACACCTGCACATTTTTGGAATGTGGGGAAAAACCGGAGCATGCAGAGAAAACCCACATGGTCACAGGGAGAACATAGAAACTCTGTACAGACAGCCCCCTTAGTCAGGATAGACCCTGGGTCTCTGGTGCTCTAAGGTAGCAAATCTACTGCTACGCCACTGTGCTGCCCTATTTAGATTTTCCATTTAGTTTCTCCATTGTCTCTTTACATCATCTCACAGGTTACATTCCCACCCACAGTAAACTCTTTATAATGAACCATATGTGGGTATGGTATCCATTATTGCTGATTGTCCACTATAACCAAGTAAGTCATTATCATTGTATGTAGTTGAAACAAAAAACTGCAGACGATGGCTCATACACGAAAGGACACAAACTGCTAGAGTAACTCAGTCGATCAGGCAGCATCTCTGGAGAACATACATAGATGACATCCAGACCCTTCAGACTGATTCAGTCTGCTGTTACTCAAGTATTTTGTGGCTTTTCAACTTAAAAGTAGGTGTCGATGCTGCTGGTCTGCACCAACGAGCCCTTCTTCCCCCACCATACTGAAGCGGCTGTTATTGCGGCTCATGTTGTAGCCCTTGGGACAGTGCTTTCTTCAGGCCGCTGCCAACGATAAGTCGTGATGCATCGCTGTGGTGCTCCCTCCTCTCACCAGCTGCTGCTTCTTCCTGTTGGCTGTCGTTTGGTCTGCTCCACCGCTGCCTCCTTCCCCCCTGCATTCGCCAACATCATCCAAGGTGGAATATGTCGGCGTCTCAATGGGAGAACGAGGAGGAGATGGTGGTGGTGGGGGGGGGCAAGAGGCCGAGTGGACAATGCAACGGCCAACAGGAAGAAGTGGCAGCTGGGGAACGGGGAGGGAGTCCCACGGTGTCCGAGTGTGCCCTGACATTGACAGCGGCTTTGAAGAAAGCACTGCCGGCCGGAGGCTTGAACATAAACTGCAACAACAGCCACGTCAACCGGACTGCGCGGTGATGAAGAAGGGCTCGGTGATGCACCTTGCGAGTCGGGGTGGCGTAGGAAGCTGAGGCTGGAGGCAATGGAAGCTTGGAGCGGCTTTGGCAGGTCCGTCCGCTATAATCAATATCTGTTATTAAGGGGTCTATTAAAATGAGGGTTTACAGTATTTTTATATCATGAGCAAACTTAGATTACACGCAGTCATTATATGAATTGTATGCAACTGAGGCCTTAGCAATGTTAGTTACACCCTGCGCTTATTTCCACTATCTATTCATGTTTATATGTTTACATGTTTGTCCCACACCTACAAATCCTAATCTTGCACCACAACCTTTATCTATCCGACATGTTAAACTCAAATACTTTAAATCCTAATTTCCCAGCCATAGACCACTTTGTCTTTTCAAAGTCATATTGTGATATTCCACATACCTTGTTATCATGTTGTGGTACACGATTCCAGCAATTTCCATGTTGCGTTACTTAACCTATAGTTCCCATTCCGTTTTCTCTCTTCCCGCTTTCTTGAATTTTTAATTTGCTACTTTCCATAATGTGCGGATCATCCTTAAATCAGCGGAATTCTGGAAACAAAAACCAGTGCATTCATTATTTTAGTAACCATATCTTATCAAATCGAAGGGGCAGATTAATCAATTTTATCCCAATAATTTCTCCAATCCTTTGCTAAAGATAATTACTTAAAATGTGATTTTTCTCATTGGACTCTTGACATCCTATTATTTCTTGGATTTTGTTTTTGACTTGAGTGTAAAGACACGTTCATCTCATCTGTTTAAAGATTCTACCATTTTCTTATAGAAATAAAGCCATAACACAACTTCAAAGAGCAAGGCATCTAAGCCAGTTGCCATGGCCAAAATCAGCGCCTTGCTCAAATTAATTTAATAAACAAATTGTCTGATCATTATCACACAGGCATATGTGGATCTTGCTGGGCACAAAAATTGGCTCCCTATTTTAATTTGTTAAACAGTGGGGATATTAAATAAAAGTACTTAATTGACTGTAATATACTTTGGAACATCATAGGTTGTGAAAGGCAAATCTTTCTTTTACCAGTGGATCGGGGTGTGTCATGCTGACAGCAACCTAAATTAATGCAACATTTATTGACTTTTAAAGATTGGAATTCGAGACATCACCAAATTTACACTGGTTTTACTTTCCTTGCACCCATGCAGAAAAACTGGGACTAAGTTAATTTGAATGGCTGAACCAGCAGTTCTGTGTGGAACTTAGATTGTTGCCAATGTGATGCACTCTATTACTGTAAATGATGAACACAAAGATAAACATAAAAGGCTGGAGTAACTCAGCGGGTCAGATAGCATCTCTGGAAAAAATAGGAATAGTTGACTTTTCGTCAAGACCCTTCTTCAGATTGAGAGTCGGGAGAGGGGAACTAGAGATGACCTGTAAATTCATAATTGTTATTGTATTTTTATAAACCAATGCTGCGGGGAAATGATATGAACATGAAATTAAGTCACATATCGGATACAAGATCATTGAACAGCTAAATGAATAGGCGTATGCCGCCGCATGGCCACTTCCTGTTCCTACATTTGAAAATAAATCAGAATCTGGAAATCAGAAGACAAAAATGCTGGGTAAATTAAGGCAGGTGTAAGTATAATTTTCTATGCAAGAAAGATATAATTAGAATTTCAGGTAATGACCTAACAATGAATCTGATTTTATTAATCTGCTTCGGCAAAAGGTCACTGACCTGAAATGTTAATTTTATTTCTCTTTCCACAGATGCTGGCTGACCTGCTGAATATTTACAGATATTTCTATCACTATATTCCTGTTTTGGGCAATTAGTTCCTTGTGTTAGAATATGCATGAAGCACGTGACTTGCATAATTAATATTTTGTGGTATTTAAAGCTTCTTTAACGAAAAATGATATACCCACGTTAGGTTGAAACCATCTGAAAAACAACCTTTATGAACCATAAACTCATTGTTAAAATGTAAGTTAATATCAACCAAAAAGACTTGCAGCTGAACAGTTTTCATCTTGAGTTGTAATATAAAGAAAACAAAAAGGAAAATTAAATATTTGGAGTAGGTGATTATGTGGTGTCTAGGAACCCCCACTAACAGGACAATTTGATGCAAAGCTGTGCAGGAGCATTGTTTTTTTACACATATACAATTTAAAGAGCTCAAGAAGTGGGAATTAATGTTATCGATCTTCCACCATGGTGGGAACATCAAGAATGGGACTGCCATTTCCAGTCTTAGGCCTAAAACACAATTCTCAAACCATGCATAGCAATAGCATCTTGGAGATAATTGTAGGCATGCTGCACTTTGCTAAATGTTTGGGCACAGCAGCGAAAGAAATCCAAACAAATACATTTCTCAAGTTAGTGTGCTGGTCCAATATCACAGCAGTACCAATCAGTGTGCATTGTGTGCAAACTGATCTGACTGCTGCTCATCCATGTGTGCATCAATCAGGGTCACAGAAATCAGTACTTCAATTTCACTTGTGCAAACAAAAGTGCCGATCATATTTTGTAATCAGTTTTCCACCTCAAATCAATTTGCTAAGGGGTTAAAATGTACTGCACCAAACAATAAAAATTGTATACAGTTAATTACTACCATCACAAACCCAAAATGGAACGAAGTGGATGATTCGTAGCAAAGAGTAATGTGTGGGCCTAGCATAAAAATTGATGCTGATTGCAAGTCTGCTTTGTTAAGTGGAGCTACAATTATTTTTTGAAACCTATAGGTCATATATTTTTGAAATGAGCATCTCAACAGATTTGTAAGATGAATTGTAATTATATGTCCCAGAAACTCAGTTTACCAAAACAATCACAAGATGGGTAGCAGTCACCAAAAATAAATCAATCTGTGTAAACTGAATTGAAAAGTTACAAGTTTCTCATGTGACAATTATTCTTCCTTTGCAAAGGAATTCAATTGTGTTTAAAATTATGGTGTGCCAAGATAAAATTGATAAAAAGATCCTATTTTCCTCAGCGCATTAATCCTTCACCAGGAGAAATAAGTTTGAAGTCATTTGAAGGAATAGGCGAAGATTCAATGGAAGTGTCTGTCAAGGCACTCAGCATTTCTCACCTTCCTTCCTTCAGTAGCCGAGGGACTAATCTACCTTAACTTCTCCATAAACTCGCCACCATTAATGTCCCTCTCCATGATGAATACTGATACAAAATACTCATTAAGGATAGACTCAAAATGCTGGAGGAACTCAGTGTGCCAGGTAGCATCTCTGGAGAAAAGGAATGGGTGACGTTTCGGGTCGAGACCCTTTTTCAGACAGAGTCAGGGGACAAGGCGACTAGAGGTATAGAGTCATATAGTGATACAGTGTGGAAACAGGCCCTTCAACCAAACTTTCCCACACCGGCCAACATGTCCCACTACACTAGTCCCACCCACCTGCGCTTGGTCCATATCCCTCCAAACCTGCCCTATTCATGTACCCGTCTAACTGTTTCTTAAAAGTTGGGATAGTCCCAGCCTCAACTACCTCATCTGGCAGCTTGTTCCATACACCCACCAACCTTTGTGTGAAAAAGTTACCCCTCAGATTCCTATTAAATCTTTTTCCCTTCACCTTGAACCTATGTCGTCTGGTCCTCGATTCCCCTACTCTGGGCAAGAGACTCTGAGCATCTACCGGATCTATTCCTCTCATGATTTTATACTCAAAAACACCTTTTATATGAAAAGGTTGAGCCGCCACCAATGACCAAGGAAAGGTGGAGCCCACAATGGTCCATTGTTGGCTGTCAAGGACATTAAGGACATAATTTCTTCTGGCTCCACCCATAAATCCACTTCTTTGTTCTCGAGTTGAATTACCCTTTCCTTGGCTACCCACTCACTCCTTATACAATGGATTGGGATTCACCTTATCCTACTCGCCAAGGACATTTCATGCTCCCTACAGCTCTCTTAACTTCCTGCTTATATTCTTTCTTGCTTCCTTTATTTTCCTCAGAGATTTTGTCCAAATTCAACTTCTAAAACCTTATATACTGTCTACTTCCTTTTATTTTTTGACTAAACATACAATCTCTTGTCATCCATGGCTCCTGAATCTTGCCATCTCTAATCAACTGGCTTCAAATAGATTGCCACATGTCAGATGTGGACTTGCCCTCCAACAGTTGTCCCCAATCTACAGATGCAGCCTAATACTATTATCATTAACCTTCCCTCGATTAACCAATCCTATCCTCATCCATTCACAGAAAATTCACAGAATTTCAGCCACAGTTCCCAAAGGGCCCGTCCACTGAAACCTAACCTATCCTGGCTTATTCCATGATTCAAGTTCTGCTACTGCCCCATCCCTCATTGGACTAATGACATTCTGTTTCAGGAAACCCTAATTGATGCACCTCACAAGTACTGCCCCACCTAAGCCCTTGGCATTCTAAGAGAGTCCCAATCAATATCGGGGAAGTTAAAACTCGTCCACTGCAATAACTCTTGTTGCGGCATCTTGCCTTGATCTGCCTGTATATCTGTTTCTCTCGCTCTTTACCTTGGCTCCCCATAGGTTTAAACACAATTGGGAGGCTAACAGTATAACCCCATTTGCAATGGCAATTTTCCTATTTCTGAGTTTTACCCAGATGGTCTCACTGCACAATGTCCATTTGTGTTGTTGGGCCATAATGTGACATCCCAGCTCTTTCACATCCCTCTATCTCACACAGAAAACATTAAAACCTGGGAAAATTGAACTGCCATTCTACCCATTCTCTCAACTAAGGTTCAGTAATGGGTTATAATGTCATAGTTCCAGGTACCATCTGGGCTCTTACACTCATCTACCTTACCCATTGTACTCATTGCATTAAAATGAATACACTTAAGATCGCCATTCCAGCCATGTTCACTTTGCTGGCCCTACACATTTTTGCAGTGGACTTCTCAGTCATATCAACCTGCTATGGTAGATATTATGGTTCATATCAAAATGTACTGCTCTGTTACCCACCCCACTGCCACACTAGTTTGAACCCCCCCAAATTGCACTAGCAAACCTTCCTGCAAGGTTATTGGTGCCCCTTAAGTTTAACTGCAACCTGTTTTTTATTCCAGAATGGAGTACATCACCTAAAATCATGCATAAAATAAACATTTTCTAACACCTACTTTAACCATCAAAAGGATTTCTCAGGTAGATAAATCATACCTGTCTTTTGAAACCTGTAGTTGGCTCTATCCCTGGAGGCACAACAGTGCAACATGAAAGAGAACTTAAAATAGGTCATGGCCACATTTATTTTATGAAGCAATCCAATCACGCTCCACCACTTATCCAGCACTGCTACACATATTCAATAGTTTCAGATGAGTTCAACCTGATTAAACAGGATTCTTAGTAAATACAGAAACCCTTTATCACTGAGTAAGTTTTTCAAGCATATTAAACCTTGCTAATAAACAGTAATTCTAAAAAAAAACTGCAGATGCTGAGCATCTCAATTAAAACACAAAATGCTGGAAATACAGCAGAAACGACTAATTGATTTAGTCAGAGGGTGATGAATCTGTGGATTCATTGCCACAGACGGCTGTAGAGGCCACGTCAATGGATATTTTTAAGGCAGAGATTGACAGATTCTTGATTAGTAAGGGTGTCAGGTGTATTGGGTTAAGGCAGGAGAATGGGGTTGTGTGGGAAAAATATATCAGCCATGATTGAATGGCGGAGTATACTTGATGGGCTGAATGGCCTAATTCTGCACCTATAACGTATTAACATATGAACCCTCAGACTTAAAAATGAACTAAAGCTTTGCTGACTATGCCCTGGCTCCATTTTAATAGAATGCAATTTTAGATATTCATGATGCTATTTCCATTTATACCTCATCAGTGCCTACCTTATTTTACTTTACTTGCCCCAATGACCACTCCCATTTGCCTGGCATCATCATTGCTGTTGTCGTTAATCTCAACTATTATTTACTACTCACAGACCTTCCACTTTATTCTTTCCTACTCTATCCACTTGTCAGTCATTATTCTTGCTGCCGCGGGAGCCTGCGGACTTTAACATCGCGGAGCTCACGATCTATGGTTCGAGACCGACTTCGGGAACTCCGAGCCGCAGTAGCTTCGACCGCCCCAACATGGGTGCTTCGATCGTTTAGATCGGAGTTTAGATCGCCCAGACTGCGGATGGTTCGACTGCCCCGACCGTAGGAGAATAAAAGAAGAAGATTGGACTTTATTGCCTTCCATCACAGTGAGGAACATGGGGAATCCGCTGTGGTGAATGTTTATGTTAACTTTTATGTAGTTGTGTATCTTGTTGCTTTGTTTTTAGTATGGCTCTATGGTAATTAGAATTTCACTGTACCTTAATTGGTACGTGACAATAAACTGACCTTGAAACCTTGAATGTTCTAGATTGAATGAAAGGTTTTTGACCATGATGCCAACCCTATCTTTTCTCTCCATATAAGGCGAGTTATCCACCACATATTTTCTCTTTACATTTTAACAAATAAGCATTTAATTGAAATTTAACATTATTGAAGTCAATCGGATCAAGTATAGGATAATTTCTACAAAAACGATCCATTAACCATATCATCCTGATTTACGAAACGATCCATTAACCATATCATCCTGATTTACGATGAAAACCTCCTGATAAGCAAAGCATATCTTTGGCAATAATATTAAACATACTGCAAGAGGGGATTGTTCCAAAATAAGA
Organism: Okamejei kenojei; assembly: GCA_035221665.1. NCBI lineage: Eukaryota > Metazoa > Chordata > Chondrichthyes > Rajiformes > Rajidae > Okamejei > Okamejei kenojei. The sequence continues at coordinate 72,700,923 of CM069132.1, forward strand.
TACTTTGTTGGTTAAGTTTATACTCATCTTAGTTCAGAAGAATGATGGGTGATGGAAACATTAAATATTCTGAGAAGAATAAGTCATGCATAAATGATAGGAGTAGAATTAGGCCATTCAGCCCATCAAGTCTACTCCGCCATTCAATCATGGCTGATCTATCTCTCCCTCCTAACCCCAATCTCCTGCCTTCTCCCCATAACCTCTGACACCAGTACTAATTAAGGATCTATCCATCTTTGCCTTAAAAATATCCACTGACTTGGCCTCCACAACCTTCTGTGACAAAGAATTCTGCTGATTCACCACCCTTGACTAAATACATTTCTCCTCATCTCCTTCCTAAAAGAACGTCCTTTAATTCTGAGGCTATGACCTCTAGACCTAGACACTCCCACTAGTGGAAGCATCCTCTCCACATCCACTCTATCCAAGCCTTTCACTATTCTGTATGTTTCAATGAGGTCCCCCCTCATTCTTCTAAACTCCAGCGAGTGCAAGCCCACTGCTGACAAACGCTCATCATAGGTTAACCTACTAATTTCTGGGATCATTCTGGTAAATCTCTGGACCCTCTCCAGACCCAGCACATCCTTCCTCAGATATGGTGCCCAAAATTGCTCACAATATTCCAAATGTGGCCTTACCAGTGCCTTATAGAGCCTCAAGGGCTGTTCCACTGTATGAGCTAATTCAAGAGCTATCCCGAGTTTAAAAAAAAAATCAAACTCGTGGTAAGCACGTAGAATGTACGGAGCGGGTACATCGGAGCTCGGGACGTCACTTAGCGGCTCATAATGCTAACGGCAGGAAACGAGGTAAGCTCGTGAAGACTTTTCAACATGTTGAAAAATGTCCACGAGAGCCACGAGTACCTATATTACCGTAATTCACGGGAAAACACGGGAGAACTCTTCAATTAGCTCGTACAGTGGGACAGCCCCTTCAGCATTACATCCCTGTTTTTGTACATGAGCCCTCTTGAAATAAACGCTGTACCAGCATTCCCAAATCCCTTTGAGCCTCCGATTTCTGGATTCTCTCCCCATTTAGAAAATAGTCTATGCCTTTATTCCTACTACGAAAATGCATGACTCTGCACTTTGCTACACTAAATTCCATCTGCCACTTCTCTGCCCACTCGCCCAACCTGTCCTTCTACAGAGTCCCTGCTTTCTCTACACTTCCTACCCTTCCACCTATTTTCATATCATCCACATACTTGGCCACAAAGCCTTCAATCTCCTTATCCAAATCATTAATATACAACGTGAATAATATAGCAGCCCCAGCACTGACCTCTGCAGAACTCCAATGTCATGTAACTGCTGAGAGACAGTGTAATTGGGATGGAATAGCCCAAAGGCCTGAACTAACAATCTAGAGGACCGTGCACACATCTCACAACCACAGCTGTGCAATTTAAATTCAATTCACAACCCAGAATTTGGATAAACAAAAATTAGTATGTTATAACAACAAAGACTACCAGATTTTGGTAAGATCCCATCAAGTTCACTATTGTACTCAGGGGAGAACATTTGCCATCCTACCTGTTCTGGCCTCTGCATGACTCCAAACCCACATTGACGTTGCCCTTTAAATAAGCCTTTGAAACGGTGGTCATCACTGCATTCCCAAGGGCCCTAAGGATGACTAATTAATGCTAATCTTGCCAGAGATAGTCAGATGCTAAAAAAAACATCAAGAAAGGGTTGCAAGTTCTGGCTGGAGAATCCAGAACTACCTGGCAGTTTTGACGATTAGTTATTGTACAAAACAAAGATCAATAGAATTTCTGGACACTGGTGGAACCAAGCAAAATGGTCGAGGAAAATGGATAAAGTAGACCAGCCATGATATTACTTAAGAGACCACTCTGCTTTCGTAAATGTCTAACCCAGTAGATCAATTATAGTCTAATCAGATGTTTCTACTAATTACCACCTAACCAACTAGAGGAAATCTTTTTTTTTCCTTTTTACCTTATCAACATTTCTCTTAATTTGTGGCATCTATGACAGTCTTCTATTCAGAGCATCCAGTAAATGCATTTTTACAGATTTGTAGAACAATTAGAAGAAACAAGATGCACCTGCAAACACAATAATTGTAGGTTATATCAGTTTCAGTTGTGCCATCCATTATTTAATATAATGTGCATTGCACATTTAATTGCAATTCCACAACACTAATTAAATTTATTATTCCAACACTCTAAATGGACGATTGCCCATTTATTATTTTGCCAATTTTGTTTGAGGTGAATAGATTAGATATAGATGATAAATGTAGCATTCTCAATACTAATTACCAAACTAAACTACATGTCATGAAAAAATATTATCCTTATTACTATAAAACTCTGGTGTGTGTGTGTCTGTCTCTCGCTTGCTCGCTATGGGCACGCCCGCTCAGTCGGTCCCGCTCGGCTGGCCGTCCACCCCACGCTCGGGGTCCTCGGGGCGGCCTCCCTCGATTCCACGTCCGCCCACAGCCCTCACTCCGTCTCTGCCCTCTCTCTGCCCCCCCTCCGGGCTCTCGATTGAAGCCGCTGAGCACGCATTCATTTGGTTGACGCTCCCCATTACCCTCCTCCTCTCTCCCTCTCTGTGCCTCTGTGTCCCTCTCTCTCTCTCTCTCTCCCTCCCTAGCCGCGCCTGCGATTTGCCGGCTATGCGTGAGTGGATAGGGCGGGGGATGGGGTAAAAGGAGTGACTGAATAATATTGATATAATATCAACGGGGGTGGTGTGTGTGTGTGTGTGTGTGTGTGTGTGTGTGTAGGTAGATGGTTTGTGTGTGTGTGTGTGTGTGTGTGTGTGTGTGTGTGTAGGTAGGTAGGTGGTTTGTGTGCGTGTGTGTGTGGGGGGGGGGGGGGTTGGTTAGTGTGTGTGTGTGACACCGCAGGCCGCCTCCTCCCCCCCGCAACCACGCCCTTGGTCTAGTAAATGTTAAAATTTGCTGAACAAATTCAAATGTCAAATTCAAACCATTTTATATTTTCTGATGATCTTTTCTTAAATCTGAGTAATAGTATCAAAATACATGGATTTAGCACCTAGTAGGCATTCTGTTGTCGTAATGGGTACTTCCAAAAGAATATAGACACAAGGAACTGCAAATACTGGTTTACAAAAAAAAAAATGCTGGAGTAACTCAGCAGGTCACGCAGCATCTCTGAAAGACAGTTCCTGAAGAATGCATTTGATTTTCCTTCTACAATTAACTGAGGACAGGAAGGTGCTCACTCCAACTCACCTCATTTTTAATATCTACCAGAGTAATTCAATCCACTGTACCATTTTATCAAAGGATCTTACGTGATCCAGTGCCTTTTTATTTGACTCATTGAGCACATGCTATCTACTGGGAGTAGATTCAGTACACATTCTACACTTGTCCATATTAATCTATGTGTTTGAGTCTTGATCATCCAGTGTGCCTGGTCTATCCACTGTAGATGGGTGATTGAGTGAGGTGAGTTTGGCAATTCAGCATTCTAGGGCGATTGGACAAGATATATTTTGTGTAGGTAATTCACAAGATGCTGGAAATCAACTTTGTAGCTATACTGATATTTTCGAATGTGGCTCTGCATTAATCTTTGTTTGATAACACTTCCATGAAAAGTCATGGAGCAGCTTACAATATTGAATATGCCGTTGTTATAGGTAGACAGTGAACAGATATTTGCATTTCCTTCAATGAGAGTCAATCACATTCACAAAAGGCAATATATTTAAATTCTGGTTAGCTGAAATGGATGTTAAGATTTTCCAAGATTCAGTAGCTGTTACCTGCTTTAAAATACACTGTTCAAATCATTCACATGATTTTCGAAATTATGATTTCCAAAGTGTTTCCTTTTCAATAGGTGCTGCATTTAAGGTTGTGCAAGTAACGTTCCTATGGCTGTATCCATCCACTTTTCCAACTAATGAAGAATGTTAACGAATACACCCCAAGGATTCCAATTAATGCACGTTACAGATATTACCATAGAAATATGTCAGCAGAGGTTTGTAGGAAGGACTAGATTGGTTTAGTCTAGAGCTAGGCTTGGGTTAAGAAATAACAAATCAGAAAAGACAAAGGTGGAAAATGAATATTAAATACCTAAGGAAAAAAAATGCTGGCAATGATTGCATTAGTATAGGAGAAGGAATGTCAGGGAGCATTCAATAAATATATATTTAAAAAATAACTGCTTTAACACCAAAGAAAATAACATACGCACCAGTTGCAAGGTTCTTTGCAATGAGATAGTGTTTACTCACTCCCAGCATTAGATTTACAGACACGCAACACAAGTCAAATACAATTGTGTTTAGTGGCATGACATCAGGCTCGACTTCATCAAGATACAACAGATGTGACATAAGTGGGACGGATGATAAAGAAAACCTTCTGTGCTGGAGAAACTAATACAGGCTGCACTGATGTGGCACAAAGGCTTGGGAGTGAAAGAAGCAATCTGATCCAAGATTTGTGACACAGAAATAATGTAGACTGTCAAGTTGTCTGATTAAGAGTGCTGGCCAGCCTTTTGGATGAGATATTATCCTGAGGCACCATCTGCACTCTCAAGAGGACATTAAAAATCACACAGCACAATTATGGAAAAGAGTTGTCCAGATCAATATTTCTCTTTCAATCAGCGAGATTAAAACAAAATTTGTCATTATCACATTGTTACTTGGGAACTTGTGCATAATATGACACTGTTTAGTTTAGTCTAGTTTAGAGATACAACGCAGAAACAGACCCTTCGGCCCACTGGGTACATGCTGACCAGCGATCCCCGCACACTAACACTATCTTACACACACTAGGGACAATTTTTAGTTACCAAGCCAATTAACCTACAAACCTGTTCATCTTTGGAGTGTGGGAGGAAACCGAAGATCTCGGAGAAAACCCATGCGGTCGTGGGGATAACGTACAAAGTCAGGATTGATCCCGTTTCTCAGGCGCCGCAAGTGCTGTAAGGCAACAACTCTACCGCTGCACCACCGTCTCTACACTAGCAATGGCTAACTTCCAATTAGGCAATGGCTTAATTTTAAAATCCCCACCATTAATATCAAACACCACAATAGTTTGACCCTCCTTGATCCTGTAATCCCCTCAGTCCTTTAACCTCCAGGCATATGTACTGCTCCAATTACTGATCGTGAACACCCTTATATATAATTGGTCCACCATTGTTGGTCGAACCTTCAGCTGTCAAGGCCCTCAGTTTTTCAATTCCCATCTCTGAGTCCCTACCTCTCTTTTTTCCTTTATCTATCTCTTTAAAATCTTCTGTACTTCAATTTGCAGCAAAATGTTTTTATTGAACTTTCTTAAGTCCGGTGGGGAATTTATTAAAGGCACTGTTTAAATGGACATTATCATTGTCAGCACACACTTTAGTATGACATGTGGCTATGTAAGATGTAAGCTTTTTTTTAAGTGCTGAATTACTTAAGCTAACATTTTAAATGCTCTGGAAAATCATTAATGGGAGACCATCCTGTTTAATTGGAAAATGGGAATAAAAATGGTCCAGCTAGTGATCACCAGCTTCTTGCAGTTTTCAGACAAATCTGCAAATGAGTGACCACACACCAATCGAAAATTAATCATAATCAACATTATAGGACATGTTTTTAAAGCAGTTTCTCTCACAATATTCCACAGCTTTTTACAATCAAATAAGTACTTCCTAAGGGGGACTCACTGGTGTGACATATGAAACACAGTAGACAATGTAAGCACTGCAAGTTCCCACAATGTAATAATAAATAATCAGAGTGTTCTCCATGATACCCAGAGATGCTGCCTGACCAGCTGAGTTACTTGTGGCCTTATCACAAAGTTTTGTTATATTAGTTACTTTGACAAGTTAATATGATCTACAACACCAGGAAAATGTCCCTGCTTTTATTTAGAAAGTACCATGAGACCTCCTACAGGGCAGATAAAGGGTCTCCACTGTGCCCCATAATTCTGCTCTCACCTTCTCCCCAGAAGATAGAACAGGGAAAGAACTCCTCTGGTCCTTAACGGTTACCCCACCAGCCTCTGCATCCAACACATCATACTTCGACATTTCTACTTTCTTCAACTCTATCCCACCACCAGTCAGATCTTTTCCCTTCCCGTTCACTTTCCGCAGACACCTCTCTCTCTGCAACTCCTTGGTTCTCTCATCCCTCCCACGAGAATTATTTAGCTCTTACGGCTAAGGGAATCAAAGGATGTGAGGAAAAAGCCGAAATGGGGTACTAATTTTGGATGATCAGCCATGATCATATTGAATGGCGGTGCTAGCTTGAAGGGCTGAATGGCCTACTCCTATTTTCTGTTTCTACCCCTCCTCATCCCCGGGCACATTACCCTACAATCACAGCACATACTGCACCTGTCCCTATACCTCCTCACTCACATCCATTCAGGGACACCAACAACCCCTCCAGCAGAGACAGAGGTCTACTTACACCTCCTCCAACCTCATCTATTGTATTTGGTGGTCTCAACTTGACCTGCTCTACATCAGGAAAACCAAGCACAGTGACACAGCAGGTAGAGCTGCAGCCTCACAACGTCAGAGACCCAGGTTAGATCTTGACCTCAGGGGTTGTCTGCTTGGAGTTTGCACGTTCTCCCAGTGACCACGTGGGTTTCCTCCAGATGCTCTGGTTTCCTCCCACATCCCAAACATATGCGAGGTTGAAGGTTAATGGTTTCTATAAAATTACCCCTAGTGAGTGAATGAGAAAGTGGGATAACATAGTACTAGCCTGAGCTAGCCTCGGCGTGCTCAGTGGGCTGAAGGGCCTGTTTTCCTGATGTGTCTCTAAACTAAGTTAAGCAAGCATAGACTAGGCGACCATTTCACCAAAAACCTGTGCCTGTTTTCTGAAGCATCCATTTGCATGCCATTTTAATTCCCATTCCCATACCAACCTTTCTGTTGTCAGCCTGCTCCAATGACAGAGTGAAGCCACATGCAAATGGTAAGAACAGTGCCTCATATTCTGCTTGGGTAGTCTACAACTCAGTGGCATAAAAAAAATCGAATTCTCCAATTTTAGGCAACACCTGGCCCCGCTGTGCAGTTCATTTCCCCTCCTCCATCCATTCATCTTCACTCCTCCTTATCTTCTGTCTTTTGCCTTAACAGTGATGCCTAAACTCCGTACTTGACGCAAAGTCAAATGGGGCCGGGTTTAATATTTTAACTGACAGATCACATCACCAACATCTTAGTGTCGTGTTCAACTGAACATGAAGCCACAACTAACTCTCTGTTTCAGAAGCACATCAACAAAGCCACTGATGAAACTAACTTATGCAGTGGGGTGTCCTTTATGCTGGGAGGGACTCTGTTTGCAAATCTTAATGCCATTAATCAATTAGTGAACCACCCATTGGTAGCACGCCTATAGAGATCCACCCAGTTGTTCTTTGGCACCATCAGCCACAGCTCGCCAGTGAGAGGCAAAAATATATTTTTTATATGTGACACATGAGGGCAGATCAAGGGAATACATTGAGATTACTCATATTGCATGCCACATCCTACCCCAACCCACCACAGCATCCCACTCCCCTTCCTCTTTTGTAACTTCTTTCTTTCTAGGCTCTGCTGCAGAAGGATTGGACCATGTCCGTTTGTAAATAAGCTCTTCTAAGCTTCCCCCCAGTCTAGTTCAGTCAATAAATTGATTCAAGCAATGGAATAACATATTTTACAATATGTACAAGGCTCTTGCAGTGATCCAATCAACTTTATGCATTTAATTTTGTTCGTAGAGTTTATATACATTTTACAAATTAAGGGGAAATGAGGAGAACACCTGGATCCTTCACCATCCTGCTTTTCATTCTGAGGCTCAGACTAATCGGTGACATCCAAAGCCTGTAATTTTCCACTGACAAAGGTGAAACAATTCTGACAAATGCAGGGATCCTCCACTTTACGGTGTCTTTAATTTGGTCAATATAAACATTCCCCCGTTTTATCATTTATGATAACCCAAAGTACAATAATGACTGGTTCACTCTAACAAATGTCCTAACAAAAAGATGTTGATATGTCTTCCCAGAATTCCATCAAACTTCCCGAGTTTTCATGGGCGTGACTTCATGATTCTGTCTGATGAGTCTTCACCTCCCGAGTTTTCATGGGCGCAAATCCCATCTATCAATCTTGATAGTTCTTCTGTGAGATTCTTAAGAGAACCTGGGATAATGTTAGCAATCCATATCTTCACTTATGCTTTTACAGTGATGGAGATGTACCCATACATTTCGTCCATCCACTTTCACCGCTGTTGGAGTCATTAGAAGAACCTGGTATGGTCCACCCCAACGAACCTCCAATCCTTTCCTCTATTTTCTACGATCGGGTATTTGAATTAAAATGGCCATCATCTCGTTGGGCTTCCATGGGGTATACACTCTTATTGTACGGGGATTATTTGCACTCACTGCATTGGCCAGATCAAAAGAAGGATTAGGCATTTCCCTAACAGGGAACTGTCTAAGGGTTGTTTGTTTAGTTTTTGTACTTTCTGCCATATTAAGATCTATCTCCGTTTCTTCAATTATTGCCTCACCCCCAGATGTATCTTCCCCCTCACTAGGGGGTTCACAGTACCTTCTAAATGACTCCTTCTCTCGCTATTCCTTCAACTCGTCTAGGTTTAAGCTTGCAAGAATACCCTGGTTTTTGTTCGCATCCTCTACCTTCTTTGTCCTTAACTACCTGAGCTCTCTTTTTACTTTGGCTTCTGGTACCGTGAACTTTCGGTGTATCTACGATTCATGGTCGGGTTTAAGGAATCCTGTGCTACAGAATCTGATTGTCTATTCTGTTCACAAGCTACACAATGCGTATCTGAGGCGTGGTGATCATAAGATGAATAAGGTGGTGGGCATGAATCCCTAATTTTAACACTTTCCCAATCTTCATTGTCGTCCCCCTCAAAACTAATGCCAACCATCTGATCCTCACAATCGACATTTACTGGTGCCTGTTTCCCTTTGGAAGATCTTCTTCTTCCCTTATCTTTAATACTTTCAAATTCCTCTCGCAAGCTGCCTGGAGGTTCGTATGCTTCGGTATCCTCTAATTCTATCCCCCATTTCAGAGTTGCTTCCTTCCAACTTGCCATTCTTTCAGCCGCTCTATTTGCTTTCTGTTCCTCATAATAATTTTTCCACAATCCGATTAATTCTCTTGCCTCTTCACTATCGCTACACTGCCATATAATCTGCTCAACGTACTTCAATCCCTTCACTGCATCAACACCATCTTCGGGCCATAATTCACTCCTTAATTCTGTGTGCAATACCCCGGAAAGATTTCTTAATCGTTCAGCTCTTTGTGGAAACTCGCTGCATATTTCTTGTAACCGACTTTCAGAATCAGCAGTCATATCTTTTCCCACGCGATTCCCCATTCTTTTGGACAATGGAAGCAACTCCTAAGCCACTCACACCTCCTATCTATTCAATTCAATTCACTCCTCCCTTTCAATCTCCAAGACTACCAAGATCGCTCCCAAACAATGGCCAACAATGGCGAACAAAGCGCTGATAGTCTTGCACCTTTTTCACACAGTTACACAATCCTTCCAATCTACTATTCAAATTATATTTTCTTGTCTCTCACAAATTCCCACAATTCCCACTCTACAAATGCAACAGTTCTCAATCATCCAAAAATTAAGGTGCTCCAGGGGACAATCAACAACAAACACGTTCCCGCAGCCTGTTTCCTTTACCCAGAACCACCTTAATCTAAACACATGCAAATGAGCTCCAAAGCAAAGCAAGAATTTCAATGTCCTATCAGGGACACATGACAATAAACTCTCTTGAACTTGAACAAGCACGCAAGCAAAATCTGTATACAGAAAATAAATTATACCACTTATTATTATACCCAACCACATTCCTGTATAAACCACAAGCATTCATCTAATATCGTATTCGTTAACCGTACAGTTTCAAAAACAATCACAGTATATTTTTAATCCCTCCTCGTGGTGTGCTTGATCAATGGAACAATCCCTCCTCCAAAGCAAACGATCTGAAGGATATGAAGCCCAGACCGAACAAGCACGAGTCGGATTCCGATTATAACAACAGTTCCGATCAAACTATATTTTTATACAGCTGATTTAAACTATCACCATAATAGTGTATCTAACACTCTAAACTTGAATCAAAGACAATACACGGCAAACACAATGCAATAAATCCTTAATACACAGTCTCAAAAGATTTCAATACCGCATCGCACTGCTATCAACCAATGAACCTCTCCCTCTGATACAGAAGACTTCCCCCTTTCTACAGTGCTCTTTGCTGAGGGGTACTACTTCTTAATCAGCCACTCTCAACCTTCACATACTTTTTCCTCGCACTTTTCAGACTTGTTTTGGTGGGCCTTTCCCTCCACTCTAAGTTCTCAGACTTAGTGGTACTTTTTCCAGGTTACTCTTTACTAAAAAAAAATCAGTTTCCCATCTCTCAGTTACTCTTCACTATCAGGTAGTAATCAACAATCGATCAGAGGGGGTACGAACTCCTGGTTGATCAGCCACGATTCGGAATTAAAATGAAACACTCTTATAATACACAGAATTCTGACAAATATGTGTACACTCTAAATTGCCCAGCCCCTCAATATGAGATTCTGAATTTAGATATTTTCAGGATTCCAGCACCTCAATATGAGATTCTGAATTTAGATACTTTCAAATCAAAAAATTTCAGTTCGCTCTGATCGGACCAATTATCTTTTTGGTGCGTACCACGACGTATGCAAATGCAAATTCAAATTTACTTCAGATAGAATTCTAACATCACTATTTTTAGAGATTACCCTGCGGAAGTGGCCATGAGAAGATCTTTATTTACAGAAACAAGAGGTATCCTGAGGAACATAAAGAATCTGAGATATGGCCTGATGTACCCGGCAACATTAAGGGTAACTTATGATAACAAGGAGCACCGCTTCACCAAACATACAGAAGCTCTTGAATTCGCTCGAGATATTCAGAAGAAACTGGAAGAGGAAGAAGTAGAGGAAGAAGCAGATGAAGATGAAGGACACTGAATATTATTGATCACTTACTTGATGATACCGATTATTGATCACTTATTTGATGATACTGTCCACCCACAGAAAAGGAGGAGGATTCACACTGAAGGAGGATTCGCAGGGAAGGAGGAGGAACAATGGATATGGACTCTATCTTGGGGTCAAGGAGGGATGGATGGATTATTAATAAATATAGTTTTGTATTAACTACCCCTCAAAAATATATGTTAGCTCTCCTAACATAATGCTACGACACTAATTATATTTGATATTAGTAGTATTACTAAGTACATAAATTTAATACCCCACCCCGATATATATAGCCCTTAAGGCACAAACGGAGCTGGAATTATTAACATCTTTTTTTTTTCACGGAAGTCCGTAGATTGGTAGCCACGCTAGTGTGGCTTACACCAATACTAACTGCACTAACTATAGTTGTAGTCACCTTTTTTTCCCCTTTACACTTTATTAACATCATTTACTTTACTTACATTTTTTATTATTATTTTTATATTATGTATCTTATTTCATATTATATACTATATGGATTTAAGTATGATTGGTATTATATAGCTAGTTCAAGGAGACGTGTGTATAAGATAATGTCACAGATATTAAATTTAATCGATCTGATGTTTGGGTATAGGATTGGGTTGGATGAGCTGAGACATCTACTCCATTATAAACCACCTTAATAATAAAATGTATGACATAAACACTAGGATTGGGGGGTGATGGAATCACCTTCTGTAGTTGGAATGTCAAGGGAATTAATGAACCAATTAAAAGAGGTAAAGTTTTAGCTCAAATCTGATATTATTTTTCTCCAAGAAACACACCTTAAAAAAGACGCGCAGTATAGATTAACAGCAAAATGGATTTCCAAAGTATATCACTCTTCATTTACACATAAGTCTAGAGGGGTAGCAATAATTATTCGTAAAGGTATACCTTTTAAACAAAGCTCAATAATAGAAGATATTGACGATACATATATAATAATTACAGGTGAATTACATTCTAAAAAAGTAATCCTTATGAATATATATGGTCCTAATTTTGATAATCCATTATTCTTCAAGAAAATATTTAACAATATCCCTATATCCACTCAACATAATTTAATAATTGGAGGTGATTTTAATTGTACCTTAGATAATTATTTAGATAGATCATCAATGAAAAGGAAAACCACTTCTAAGTCAAGTACATTTATAAATACTTTTATTAACAAAGCAAACGTTAAGGATATTTGGAGAACAGATAACCCATCTGGTCGAGAATATTCATTCTTTTCCCCTGTATTTGGAATCAAATACACAGGACTAGATGTTAAGAAGTCCCTTGTGCCAGTAGGTGGGGAGCATTTCACGACATTCATTGATTGCTGAGAGTGGTGGACGCTCAACATCAGGGGGGGGGGGGGGGGGGGGGCGGGTACGTATACGTATATCTTGGCCTGGGTAACCTTCAGGACAGCTGGGCACAGGACACATCATCAGTAGTGTACTACTCAAGGATAGACTATCTTTTAATAGATTCAAAGCTAATCCCATTTACATATGACTCAAAATATCATAATATTATTATCTCGGATCACACTCCATTAACATTTAAGATAAAATTAAAAGACATAACTATTAAAACCCCTAACTGGAGACTCAACCCCCAAATATTAAAGGATAGGGCTTGTTATGATTACTTTGTAAAACAGATTAAATTATTTTTTGAAACTAATGACAAACCTGGAATTTCACCATCACTGCTCTGGGATACATTTTAAGCATTTATGCGTGGTGCGATAATATCAGCACACGCATAACCATATAACCATATAACAATTACAGCACGGAAACAGGCCCTCTCGGCCCTTCCAGTCCGTGCCGACCATTTGTTTTCCCCTAGTCCCATCTACCTGCACTCAGACCATACCCCTCCATTCCCTTCACGTCCATATACCTATCCACTTTACTCTTAAATGTTAAAATCGATCCTGCCTCCACCACTTCTGCTGGAAGCTGATTCCACACAGCCACCACCCTCTGAGTAAAGAAGTTCCCCCTCACGTTACCCCGAAACCTCTGTCCCTTAATTCTCATGTCATGCCCTCTTGTTTGAATCTTCCCTACCCTCAATGAGAAAAACGTATCCACGTCAACTCTGTCTATCCCTTTCATCATTTTAAAGACCTCAATCAAGTCCCCGCTTAACCTTCTGCGCTCCAAAGAATAAAGACGTAACTTGTTCAACCTTTCTCTGTAACATAGTTGCTGGAACCCTGGCAACATTCTAGTAAATCTCCTCTGTACTCTCTCTATTTTGTTGACATCCTTCCTATAACTAGGCGACCAAAATTGTACACCATACTCCAGAATTGGTCTTACCAATGCCTTGTACAATTTTAACATTACTTCCCTACTCCTATACTCAATGCTCTGATTTATAAAGGCCAGCACACCAATGGCTTTCTTTACCACCCTATCTACATGCGATTCCACCTTCAGGGAACTATGCACAGTTATTCCTAGATCCCTCTGTTCCACAGCATTCCTCAATTCCCTACCATTTACCATGTACGTCCTATTTTGATTTGTCCTGCCAAGATGTAGCACTTCCCACTTATCAGCATTAAACTCCATCTGCCATCTTTCAGCCCACTTTTCCAAATGGCCCAAATCTCTCTGTAGACTTTGAAAATCTACTTTATTATCCACAACAACACCTATCTTAGTATCATCTGCATACTTACTTATCCAATTTTCCACCCCATCATCCAGATCATTGATGTACATGACAAACAACAGTGGACCCAACACAGATCCCTGAGGCACCCCACTGGTCACCGGCTTCCAACCTGACAAACAGCCATCCACCATTACTCTCTGACATCTCCCATTCAGCCACTGTTGAATCCATCTTGCTACTCCGCCATTAACACCCAAAGATTGAACCTTCTTAACCAACCTTCCATGGGGAACCTTGTCAAAGGCCTTACTGAAATCCATATAGACAACATCCACTGCTTTAACCTCATCAATTTCCCTAGTTACCGTTTCAAAAAATTCAAGAAGGTTTGTCAAACATGACCTTCCAGGCACAAATCCATGTTGACTGTTCCTGATCAGACCCTGTTTATCCAGATGCTTATATATATTATCTCTAAGTATCCTTTCCATTAATTTGCCCACCACTGACGTCAAACTAATAGGTCTATAATTGCTAGGTTTATTCTTTGAACCCTTTTTAAACAATGGAACAACATGCGCAGTACGCCAATCCTCCGGCACTATTCCCATTTCTAATGATATTTGAAATATTTCTGTCATAGCTCCTGCTATTTCTACACTAACTTCCCTCAATGTCCTAGGGAATATCCTGTCAGGACCTGGAGACTTATCCACTGTTATATTTTTCAAAAGTGTCAGTACTTCCTCCTCTTTGAATCTCATAGTTTCCATAGCTACTCTACTTTTCCCCCTTAACTCACAGAGTTCAATATCTTTCTCCTTGGTGAATACCGAAGAAAAGAAATTGTTCAGTATCTCCCCCATCTCTTTTGGCTCTGCAGATAGCTGTCCATTCTGGTTCTCTAATGGTCCAATTTTATCCCTCGTTATCCTTTTGCTATTAATATAGCTGTAGAAACCCTTTGGGTTTACTTTCACCTTTCTTGCCAAAGCAACCTCATATCTTCTTTTAGCCTTCCTAATTTCTTTCTTAAGATTCTTTTTACATTCTTTATACTCCTTTACTCCATGCCTCCTATAATTATTGTAGATATCTCTCTTTTTTTTGAAACGTGTCCAATTTCCCTTGAAAACCATGGCTCTTTCCAATTTTTACTATTTCCTTTCAACCTAACAGGGACATAAAGATTCTGTACCCTTACAATTTCCCCTTTAAATGTCCTCCATTTCTCTTCTACATCCTTCCCATGAAACAAAGTGTCCCAATTCACTCCTTTAAATCCCTATGCATTCCCTCAAAGTTAGCCTTTCTCCAATCAAAAATCTCCACCGTAGGTCCAGTTCTGACTCTCTCCATAATTATATTGAAACTAATGGTATTGTGATCACTGGTCCCGAAGTGCTCACCAACGCATACCTCCGTCACCTGACCTGCCTCATTTCCTAACAGGAGGTCCAGCACTGCCCCTTCTCTGGTCGATACCTCTATGTACTGCTGCAGAAAACTATCCTGCACACATTTTATAAACTCCAAACCATCCAGCCCATTTACAGAATGTGTTTCCCAGTCTACTTTTGGAAAATTGAAATCTCCCACAATCACTACCTTGTGCTTACTACTAATATCTGCTATCTCCTTACATATTTGCTCTTCCAATTCTCGCTCCCCATTTGGCGGTCTATAATACACCCCTAAAAAGTGTTGCTACACCGTTCCCACTTCTCAGTTCCACCCAAATAGCCTCCCTAGACGAGCCCTCTAATCTACCCTGCCAAAGCACTGCTATAATATCTTCTCTGACAAGCAATGCAACACATCCCCCTCTGGTCCCTCCAATTCTATCACACCTGAAGCAACGAAATCCTGGAATATTTAGTTTCCAATCACAGCCCTCCTGCAACCATGTTTCACTGATTGCCACAACATTATATTTCCAGGTGTCAATCCAGGCTCTAAGTTCATCCACCTTACTTACAATGCTCCTAGCATTAAAATATACACATTTTAGAAACCCACCATCCCTTATTCTCTGTCTATTATCTTTTTCATCTTTCTCGCCTACATTTTGGGTCCGAGTGCTTCCCTTCTCTGCCTCTTGCCCCACACCCTGACCCCTAGCCCCCTCTACCCGAGTCCCTCCCCCCAGCATTTCTAGTTTAAAGTCTCCCCAGTAGCCTTTGCAAATCTCCCTGCCAGGAAATTGGTCCCCCTCGGGTTCAAGTGCAACCCGTCCTTTGTGTACAGATCATGCCTTCCCCAAAAGAGGTCCCAGTGATCAAGAAACTTGAATCCCTGCCCACTGCACCAGTCCCTCAGCCATGCATTTATCCTCCACCTCATTTCATTCCTACTCTCACTGTCACGCGGCACAGGCAATAATCCTGAAATCGTTACCCTTTTGGTCCTTCTCCTTAACTTTCCCCCCAACTCCCTAAATTGTCCCTTCAGGACCTCGTCACTTTTACTGCCTATGTCATTGGTACCTATGTGTACCACAACATCAGGCTCCTCTCCCTCCCTTATCAGAATCTTTTGGACACGTTCTGACACATGCGAGACCCTGGCACCAGGGAGGCAAACTACCATCCGGGTCTCCCGACTGCGTCCACAGAATCGCCTATCCGACCCCCTAACTATAGAGTCCCCTATTACAATTGCCCTCCTCTTTTTGCTACCCTTCTGAGCATCAAGGCCGGTCTCTGTGCTGGAGGCCCGGCCGCTGTTGCTGCCCCCAGCTAGGCTGTCCCCTCCAATCGTACTCAAACCCGAGTACCTATTTTCCAGGTGTACGTTCACAGGGGTACTCTCTAGCCCCTGCCTCTGCCCCTTGCCCTTCCTAACTGTGACCCACTTGTCTGCCTCCTGTGGTCTGGGAGTGACTACCTCCCTGTAGCTCCTCCCTATTACCTCCTCACTCTCCCTGACCAGACGGAGGTCATCGAGCTGCTGCTCCAGGTTCCTAACACGGTCCTTTAGGAGCCCCATCTCAACACACCTGGCGCAGATGTGGACGTCTGGAGGGCTATCAGATTCCCTGACCTCCCACATCTGACATCCAGAACAGTACACTGCCCTGGCCTTCATACTGCCCCCCTTACACAGGATACAATATAAAGTACACAACAAACTGCTGGGATCTGACTGCCAATCAGCTGCTTACCCTGGTCCACTTCCCACCAATCAGCAGCTTCCTCAAAAAAAAACACACTTCTCCAAATGGAATGTTATGGATTTTCGGCAAAAACAAGCCCCGCGCTGGATTTTAAAACCTTACTGGTCGGGTGTCGCTCCTCCCCCTCCTTCTCTTCCAACGGCTCCTGTGGGCCTCTGAAAAACCAAGCCCCGCGCTGGATTTTAAACCTTACCGGTCGGGTGTCGCTCCTCCCCCTCCTTCTCTTCCAACGGCTCCTGTGGGCATACTTTAATAAGGAAAATCAAAAGACTCAACAAAAGTTAGAAAATGAAATAAAACAATTAGATATTGAAAATGCAATATCCCCTTCTAAGGGGCTAAGTAATAAAATTGCATCATTAAAATATAAGCTAAATAAAATATACTCATCAGATTATTAAACTTTTTCAACAGACTAACAAGTGCACTTTGAATTAGGGGATAAACCACAAAAATTACGGGCACGTCAGCTTAGAAAATTAGATGAGGAGAAAATGATATACAAAATTAGATCTGAACAAGGAGAAATATTGACTTTACCAAAAGATATCAATGATACATTTTTACAATATTATCAAAATCTTTACTCATCTAAATAGCAGGAAACATTCCTACAAGAATGTCATATTAACAGTTTAGATCAGGAAGGTAGACTTGTTAAATGCTGATATATCAGTAAAAGATATTGAAGAATCAATTGGATCATTAAATAACGGAAAAGCCGCAGGCCCTGATGGCTTAAGTGTTGAATTTTATAAGAAGTTTCATGATCTGATCTCTCCACGTTTACATACAATATATAAATATGCTTATGGACAAGGAAAGTTACCAGAATCATTAAATGAGTCTACAATCACACTTATCCCTAAAGCTGATAAAGATTTGGAAGACCCTGGATCATACAGAGCAATAGCTCTTTTAAATACTGATCAAAAAATACTAACTAAAATTTTATCTCGGAGGCTAAGTTTAGTGATTAATAAATTAATACATCATGACCAAACAGGTTTTATTCAAAACGCTATTCATCTTATAATCTGAGACGTCTATTCAATGTCATGTACTCAAAAAGAGTGAATGATATTGAACTAGCTGTCATATCCTTAGATGCTGAAAAAGCATTTGATCAGGTTGATTGGCCATATTTATTTAAAATAATGCAGAAATTTCAACTGGGGGATAGATTTTCCAAATGGGTAAAAATCATATACTCGAATCCAACTGCAAGAATATTAACAAATCAAATACTATCAGCAAAATTTAATCTCTTTAGGGGTTGTAGACAAGGATGCACCATTTACCATTACTATTTGCTCTGGTAATAGAACCATTAGCTGAAATGATTAGATCAGAACCAGAAATATATGGATATAATACTAAAACTACAACAAATAAAATATCTCTATACGCAGATGACATCTTAATTTATATTACAAAACCGGAGATTAGTATTCCCAATCTATTTAATGTTATAACTAAGTTTAGTACATTTTCCGGGTGTAGAATTAATTGGAATAAAAGTGAAATTATGCCTATAACTGGAATAAAATTAAATATATTAGAACAATTCCCACTTAAAATAGTCACGGACAAACTCAAATATCTAGGAATTAATGTACCTAAATCGTATAGCTGTCTATTTAAATATAATTACCCTCAATTATTAAATAAACTAAAAAATATATATTTATATTGGAAAACACTACCCATATCAATGATCGGTAGAATAAATGCTATAAAAATGATTTTTTTACCACAATTGTTATATTTATTTCAAGCCATCCCTTTATATCTCCCTAAAATAAAAATAAAAAGATATTTTGGTTAATAGTTTTATTTGAGACTATAAAAACCATCGAATAAGTAAAAAACATCTATGTAAATCTAAAATAAATGGTGGATTAGCACTACCAAATTTCTTATATTATTTCTGAGCAGTTCAGATTAAGAATATGAATTTTTGGTTGGTAAATTTAGATAATGAACCAAGTTGGCTAAAGATGGAAAAGTAAGACTGTTTGCCTTTTGATGTAGTTCGATTCTTTTTGCACCAAGGGAACTACAAAAAAAATGTATGGGGACAACCCTATAATTCATAGCAATAGACGTATTTGGAAACAAATAGTTAAGACCCTACATGTGGACAATTTGTCACTTTCTTTGCCAATTATGAATAATCCCTTGTTTAGGCCCTCTGTATTGGACAAGAAAGGAAAATTTCTTTCATTTCAAGAGTTACAGGATATCTATGGATTGCAGTCAAATAACATATTTAGCTATTTACAAATTAGAAACTATATTAAGTCAAATACGCAAGACTATAAAAATAGAAAACCAGGATTATTAGATGAATTGTTTAATAAACACCCAAATACAGACAAATTAATAGCGTATATATATATATATATATATAATACTATTTTGGATATGGAAATCCCAACTTCGGAAATATATCGACAAACATGGGAAAATGAAATAGGTTTATCTATAACGAAGGAAACTTGGGAAGAAAGCCTACAATGTATACATCACTGCTCATTAAATGCTAGACATATATTGATACAATTTAAGGTATTACACAGATTACATTATTCAAAAATGAAATTAAATAGAATTTATTCTAACATTTCTCCTATTTGTGATAAATGTCAGAACTTGGAAGCTAATTTAACGCATAGTTTTGTAACATGTATAAAACGTAATTATTAATGGACAGAAATCTTTAGAGTTATCTCTGAAGTTCTCAAAATTAAACTGGATCCAGATCCAAAATTAATAATATTAGGAGTTCCGGATTCAAATCTAATATTAACAGTAAACCAAAAAAATTTCTTGGATTACTGTTTGATAATAGGGAAAAAATTAATATTGAAATTTTGGAAGGGAACATTATCCCCCACAATTAAAATGTGGACAGTGGAAATGTTGGAGACCATATAACCATATAACCATATAACAATTACAGCATGTAAACAGGCCCTCTCGGCCCTTCCAGTCCGTGCCGACCATTTGTTTTCCCCTAGTCCCATCTACCTGCACTCAGACCATACCCCTCCATTCCCTTCACGTCCATATACCTATCCACTTTACTTTTAAATGTTAAAATCGATCCTGCCTCCACCACTTCTGCTGGAAGCTCATTCCACACAGCCACCACCCTCTGAGTAAAGAAGTTCCCCCTCACGTTACCCCTAAACTTCTGTCCCTTAATTCTCATGTCATGCCCTCTTGTTTGAATCTTCCCTACCCACAATGGGAAAAAAACGTATCCACGTCAACTCTGTCTATCCCTTTCATCATTTTAAAGACCTCAATCAAGTCACCCCTTAACCTTCTGCGCTCCAAAGAATAAAGACGTAACTTGTTCAACCTTTCTCTGTAACATAGTTGCTGGAACCCTGGCAACATTCTAGTAAATCTCCTCTGTACTCTCTCTATTTTGTTGACATCCTTCCTATAATTAGGCGACCAAAATTGTACACCATACTCCAGAATGTCTGGAGACGTTGCATTTGGAAAGAATCAGATTTGTCCTAATGGACAAATACGAACTCTTTGAACAGATATGGTCTCCATATACAGAATATTTGAAGGGGTAGCTGTTCTTGGCATCACAACTCAATGGGTACCTGGCAGGATCAGATGAAAATAACTTTCTGTTTGTCTTTTTAATTTGTATACATGTCTCTATTGATATTGCTATTTGAAATTGTGTTATTCACTATTAAGATGTATACTATAATCTCTCTTTTTATATATATATATATATAATACTTTGTTTTAATTAAATACATATAACAAGAATATATACATATTTTTTTTCTTCTCTTTCTCTTCTCTTTCTATATCAAAATTATTATTTAATCACTATTCTTATTGATTAAAATCTATTCTTTTCTTTTTCTACTTTCTAAAAAAATAGAAGTTTATAAGAATTACTTGTAACATTCGTATACTTATTGAAATAAGTTGGTTGTGTTTTTGAAAAGTTGTTATACTGTTGTTATGATGGATTACTTATAATAAAAATATTATTACAGAATTCTAAAATGATTCTCAACCAATCTATACTCTAATTACCGAGTGCCCGATGCCTTTACAAGAGTCCTCCCCGTCTTTTCAGAGATATCTGAAACAGGCATGGACTTTAACCAACATAGGCTCACCCTGTCAAAAAGGCTTCTTCCTTTCCACCTGCTTGGCGCCGGGTGTCAGTGCATAACCTCTTCACGCTGGCAGTCGATGCCAATTTTTGGAGCGCACTTCCAATCCGCGTGGTGTCTTTCTCTTACAGAAGGCAGCAACCTCTCCTCCTCGTCGGAGGATGAGGCGACCGGGAAGTCCCAACGAAGGAGGCAGAGGAAGAAAACGGGGGAGGAAAAGAGAGGGGCTACGACGATCACCTCCCAGCCCCAGGAGACCGAGAGCAGAGAAATGGCCGAGGGGCTCCAGCCCCAGGACATCGGAAGCAGTGCAGCGGTCGAGGAGCTCCAGCCCCTGGAGACAGGGATCATCACAGCGGCCAGTGGGCCCCAGCTCCGGGCGACAGGGAGCTGCGCAATGGCCAATGGGCCCCAGCTCCGGGCGACCGGGAGCAGCGCAGAGGCCGTTGAGCCCCAGCTACAGGACACAGAGGAAGCGGCGTGCCCAAAAGGGGGTGGAACGAGAAGGCCCCCCCCCAACGACACCTTTGGTTACGGCACCTGAAACCCACCTCACCGCTGGATTCCTGAGACCAGGAAAGCTGAGGCAATTCACTGAAGCGGTGGGAATGAGGGGACACGGAAATGGTCAGCGACTCTAAAGACAATGGAGCCCAAACTGGCATCTTTAAACGTGCGCAGTATAAAGAGCACTGCGCAATGTGTTAATGCCTTACAGTACCTGGCCAAGGTCAAGGCAGATGTGACTTTTCTTCAGGAGTGCGGGCTGCCACACCTCCGCTGCTATCGGAGGTGGTCGCGATGGTGGCCCCACGGACTGTCTGTGTGTGGTCGGGGGGAAATGACTGTCGCGCTTCCGGCCTGGGGATTTTGCTGCGGGGAGGGAACTTCACCATCACTGAGGTCAGGGAAGTGGTTGGAGGGCGTCTCCTCGTGGTGGATGTTATGTACCGTGGTTCTCCGCTCCGGCTGATAAATGTGTATGCCTCACCCACGCAGAGCGAGCGGCTGGCCGTTCTCCAGCAGCTCCCAGTGCTGCTGGCCACGTCCCAGCAGCTCGTTCTGGCCGGTGACTTCAACTGCATCATTGATGCGGCTGGACGATCCGGCAGTGCCGACAACAGACTGGACAGCACGTCCAAGTTCCTGATGGAGATGGTAAAAGACGCAAAGCTGCGCGACGCCTTCAGCGACCCTGCAGGCGGGTCCCAGCCGCGGTTCACCTGGTCGAGATCGGACAGTTTAGCCCAATCTCGGATAGACTTTGTCTTCACGACGAAGGCCGTCACGCTGAGACACACTGACCTCACGTCAGTGTTCTTCTCCGACCGCTGCCTCCTTCAGGCTTCCTGTCACCTACAGGAGGACCAGAAGGCAGGCAGAGGGACGTGGAAGTTAAACATGAAGCTGTTGACCCCAGAGAGTGTCGAGGAGCTAAAGAGGGACTACGCATGTTGGAGAACGGTGAGGCCCCTCTTTGACTCCCCCACACTCTGGTGGGAAGCAACCAAGGAGAACATTAAGAGGTTCTTCATAATTAAAGGGGTTCAGAGAGCAAGTCAGAGGGAATTGTGCCAACTCCAGACAGATTTGCAACAACTGCTCCTTCTGCAGTCGAGCGGGGTGGATGTGAGGGAGGAACTTAGAGAGTTGAAGGACCGGCAAGCTCGGCTCTTTACCTCTGAATCCTCCAAGATCATCTTCCGATCAAGGGTCCGCCACGTGGAGCAGGATGAGACGTGCTCACGTTTCTTCTTCCATAAGGTTCACAGGGGGAGCTCTGTGATGAACAGCCTTAGGGAGGAGGACGGCACGGTAGCATCCTCACAGACAGACATGCTGAGGATCTGCAAATCCTTTTACACAGATTTGTATGACCAAAAGACCACAAACAGTACCTCCTCCCAGAATTTCCTCTCCTCGATCACGGAGGTCTTGGAGGACAGCAAGCGTGAGAGTCTGGACCAACCACTGACCCTAGAGGAGCTGACTGGCTCCATCCGTTCCTTTGACTCGAATAAAACTCCCAGAAGCGATGGCTTACCTGCGGGACTGGATGGGCCCGGACCTGCTAGAAGTGTACAACGACATGCTTCTAGCTGGTAGCATGTCAGACACCATGAGGAAGGGCAACATCACCCTAATCTACAAGCAGAAGGAGGAGATGAAGGACATAAAGAATTGGAGACCCATAACATTCTTGAATGTAGACTACAAGATCCTGTCTAAGGCCATCGCCAACTGGGTCAAGTCTGCTCTGAGACAGGTGATCCACCCGGACCAAACCTGTGCTGTACCTGGCAGGAAAATCTCAGACAGCCTAGCGCTGCTAAGAGATACCATCGCCTACGTGCAGGACAGACGGGTGGATGCCTGCTTGGTCAGCTTGGACCAGGAGAAGACCTTCGACAGAATTTCGCACATGTACATGAGGGACGTGCTCTCCAAAATGGGTTTTGGGGAGGGAATCAGGAATTGGATCAAACTGCTCTACACCAACATCCGTAGTGCAGTCCAAATAATGGGTGGGAATCAGACAGTTTCTCTGTAAGGTCTGGAGTCAGGCAGGGTTGCCCTCTTTCTCCTGTCTTGTTTGTCTGCTGTATTGAACCCTTTGCCGAATCCATCAGGAAGGATGCGAGCATAAGAGGAGTGACATTGCCAGGCAGTAGGGACATTCAAGTAAAGAACTCCCTGTACATGGACGATGTCGCTGTCTTCTGCTCAGACTGATTAGTATCTGCGACCAGTTTGAGTCGGCCACGGGAGCCAGGGTGAACCGCAGGAAGAGCGAGACCATGCTCTTTGGCAACTGGCCCGACAGATCTTCCGTCCCCTTCACCATCAAGCCTGACTTCTTGAAGGTGCTGGGGATCTGGTTCGGGGGGGCTGAGGCATGTAACAAGAATTGGCTGGAGCGGATAGCCAGGGTGGGGAGGAAGCCGGAGCTGGGGTGGCAACGCTCCCTCTCCATAATGGGAAAGAATTTGGTCATCAGGTGTGAGGTGCTCTCGGGGCTGCAAGGGTCCCTGTTACGCTTTATCCAGAACAGCTCCGTCACAGAGGACTCGGTGATTTACGGACTGTTCCTAGGGACACATTCAGAGACTGACATCGAGTGCTGCTGGAGGGTCATCAACTTGGTAAAAGACGCCCTTTGGTGTGCCCGAGCATTGTTCACCACCCAGCCGAGCGAGATGTCCGTCAGGGAATGTTGCCGACTGGCCCGCTGCAGACTGCAGGAGTACGTGCTGAGGGACGCACTGAAGCTCGGTGCAGCCAACGCCAAGGCTCGGTGGGGGAGGGCCACAGTCTAAGGTCCTTCTGCTGCTGGACATGGGGGGCACGGTATGGTGGAGACGCCCCTCAAAATAAGGGAAAGTATCCCACACCAGTAGGCCACATGAGTGGCACGAGTGGGGGACACATTTGTGAAATTTGGGGAAAAGAAATGTCTAAATTGTATTGATCAATTTGTACAGCCTTGAAAATGTGGGATGGATTTTCCGCAAGGTTCATGTATTGTATATATTTATCATTTGAATAAAGTCTATTTTGAATTAAAAAAAAAAAAACAAAACTTCCAATCCGCGCCTCCAGCAACGAAGCAGTGCTTAGTCGCTTAGCACTGTTACACCCAGGTCGTCTTGAAATATCCACTCAATTGGATACCCGATCTGGATAGGGCCTCGAACCTCTAGTTTTATTTTTCGGAATCGTTTTTTGGTTTTTGCCAGCAGCTGAAGCTACCAACAACGACCAAGTTTTACGGGCCTTAAACCCAGAGGAGAGGGCCTTTAAACCAACTCTGATGTTATGGGCCTTTAACCCAATTCTAGTAGGGCCTCTAACCCCAAAGGCACTTTTGCCTCCACTGCTTCTCTTTGGGACCCTTTCCCAAGTCCGCTAATGATCAATCTGCTCCGACTAACTAATGCGAAAACAGCACCGTGGGGCCGATTTCTGCACTCGCGATTGGGAACAGCTCAACACCCCTAATCGCAAGCTTCTGTTTGGGGGTCCGTTGAGATCGCGGATGAGCCCCTAATGTAAATAAGCTCTTCTAAGCTTCCCCCGAAGTCAATAAAACATTGATTCAAGCACTGGAACAACTAATCTTTATTTTTGTATAGAACGACAAATTTCCCTATACGATACCTAAATCTTAATTCTCAAATGTGTGAGCAGAGAGACAGAGGGGTGTAAAATGAGGATAGGAGCAATAGGTAGCAAGGTGAAAAGTGGCAGGAAAACAAATCCAGGGCAAAAATCTAAAAGGGCCACTTTTCAACATAATTGTAAAAGGGGCAAGAATGTTGTAAAAACTAGCCTGATGGCTTTGTGTCTCAATGCGAGGAGCATTCGTAATAAGGTGGATGAGTTGAATGTGCAGATAGCTATTAATAATTATGATATAGTTGGGATCACGGAAACATGGCTCCAGGGTGACCAAGGCTGGGAGCTGAACATCCAGGGATATTCAATATTCAGGAAGGACAGACAGAGAGGAAAAGGAGGTGGGGTAGCGTTGCTGGTTAGAGCGGAGATTAATGCAATAGAAAGGAATGACATTAGCTTGGAGGATGTGGAATCGATATGGGTGGAGCTGCGAAACACTAAGGGGCAGAAAACGCTAGTGGGTGTTGTGTACAGGCCACCTAACAGTAGTAGTGGAGTTGGGGATGACATCAAACAGGAAATTAGAAATGCGTGCAACGA
The DNA here is from genome assembly GCA_035221665.1 of Okamejei kenojei. NCBI lineage: Eukaryota > Metazoa > Chordata > Chondrichthyes > Rajiformes > Rajidae > Okamejei > Okamejei kenojei. The sequence goes on from CM069132.1 coordinate 72,726,772, forward strand.
AGGTAAAACCGTTATAATGGGTGACTTCAATCTACATATAGATTGGGTGAATCAAATTGGCAGGGGTGCTGAGGAAGAGGATTTCTTGGAATGTATGCGGGATAGTTTTCTAAACCAACATGTGGAGGAACCAACGAGAGAGCAGGCTATTCTAGACTGGATATTGAGTAATGAGGATGGGTTAGTTAGCAGCCTTGTTGTACGTGGCCCCTTGGGCAAGAGTGACCATAATATGGCTGAGTTCTTCATTAGGATGGAGAGTGACATTGTTAATTCAGAAACACGGGTCCTGAACTTAAAGGAAGGTAACTTTGAGGGTATGAGACGTGAATTGGCCAAGATCGACTGGCAATTGATTCTTGAAGGGTTGACGGTGGATATGCAATGGAAGGCATTTAAAGACTGCATGGATGAACTACAACAATTGTTCATCCCAGTATGGCAAAAGAATAAATCAGGGAAGGTGGCGCATCCGTGGATAACGAGGGAAATCAGGGATAGTATCAAAGAAAAAGATGAAGCGTACAAATTAGCCAGAAAAAAGCAGCCTACCAGAGGACTGGGAGAAATTCAGAGACCAACAGAGGAGGACAAAGGGCTTAATTAGGAAAGGGAAAACGGAGTATGAAAGAAAACTGGCAGGAAACATAAAAACTGACTGCAAAAGTTTTTATCGATATTTGAAGCGCAAAAGATTAGTTAAAATAAATGTAGGTTCCTTGCAGTCAGAAACGGGTGAATTGATCATGGGGAACAAGGACATGGCAGACATGAATAACTACTTTGGTTCCGTCTTCACTAAGGAAGACATAAATAATTTGCCGGAAGTAGCGGGTCAAATGAGATGGAGGAAATGAGTGAAATCCAGGTTAGCCGGAAAGTGGTGTTAGGTAAATTGAATGGATTAAAGGCCGATAAATCCCCAGGGCCAGATAGGCTGCATCCCAGGGTACTTAAGGAAGTAGCCCCAGAAATAGCAGATGCCTTATTGATAATTTTTCAAAACTCTTTAGATTCTGGAGTAGTTCCTGAGGATTGGAGGGTAGCTAATGTAACCCCACTTTTTAAAAAGGGAGTGAGAGAGAAAACAGGGAATTACAGACCAGTTAGTCTAACATCGGTAGTGGGGAAACTGCTAGAGTCAATTATTAAAGATGGGATAGCAGCGCATTTGGAAAGTGGTGAAATCATTGGACAAAAGTCAGCATGGATTTATGAAGGGTTAATCATGTCTGACGAATCTTATTGGATTTTTTGAGGATGTAACTAGTAGAGTGGATAAGGGAGAAGCAGTGGATGTGTTATATCTGGACTTTCAGAAGGCTTTCGACAAGGTCCCACACAAGAGATTGGTATACAAACTTAAAGCACACGGTATTGGTGGTTCAGTATTGATGTGGATAGAGAACTGGCTGGCAGACAGGAAGCAAAGAGTAGGAGTGAACGGGTCCTTTTCAGGATGGCAGACAGTGACTAGTGGGGTGCCGCAAGGCTCAGTGCTGGGACCCCAGCTATTTACAATATACATTAATGATTTGGACTAGGGAATTAAATGCAACATCTCGAAGTTTGCGGATGACACGATGCTGGGGGGCAGTGTTAGCTGTGAGGAGGATGCTAGGAGGCTGCAAGATGACTTGGATAGACTGGGTGAGTGGGAAAATGCATGGCAGATGCAGTATAATGTGGATAAATGTGAGGTTATCCACTTTGGTGGCAAAAACAGGAAGGTAGACTATTATTTGAATGGTGACCGATTAGGAAAAGGGGAGATGCAGCGAGAACTGGGTGTCATGGTATACCAGTCATTGAAAGTAGGCATGCAGGTGCAGCAGGCTGTGAAGAAAGCGAATGGTATGTTGGCATTCATAGCAAAAGGATTTGAGTACAAGAGCAAGGAGGTTCTACTGCAGTTGTATTGGGTCTTGGTGAGGCCACACCTGGAGTATTGCGTACAGTTATGGTCTCCTAATCTGAGGAAAGACATTCTTGCCATAGAGAGAGTACAGAGAAGGTTCACCAAACTGATTCCTGGGATGGCAGGACTTCCATATGAAGAAAGACTGGATAGACTCGGCTTGTACTCGCTGGAATTTAGAAGATTGAGGGGTGATCTCATAGAGACTTACAAAATTCTTAAGGGGTTGGACAGGCTAGATGCAGGAAGATTGTTCCCGATGTTGGGGAAGTCCAGGACAAGGGGTCACAGTTTAAGGATAAGGGGGAAGTCTTTTAGGACCGAGATGAGAAAATCGTTTTTCACTCAGAGAGTGGTGAATCTGTGGAATTCTCTGCCACAGAAGGTAGTTGAGGCCAGTTCATAGAAACATAGAAACATAGAAATTAGGTGCAGGAGTAGGCCATTCAGCCCTTCGAGCCTGCACCGCCATTCAATATGATCATGGCTGATCATCCAACTCAGTATCCCGTACCTGCCTTCTCTCCATACCCTCTGATCCCCTTAGCCACAAGGGCCACATCCAACTCACTCTTAAATATAGCAATATTAAATATAGTTCGTTGGCCATATTTAAGAGGGGGTTGGATGTGGCCCTTGTGGCTGAAGGGATCAGAGGGTATGGAGAGAAGGCAGGTACAGGATATTGAGTTGGATGATCAGCCATGATCATATTGAATGGCGGTGCAGGCTCGAAGGGCCGAATGGCCTGCTCCTGCACCTAATTTCTATGTTTCTATGTTTACCGCGGGTTTGATCCTTGTATCTGCCTGGCCAAGCCCTTCAGCCTCGTGCAAGCAGAAACACTCCAAAAGGACACGCAGTCCCAAGCGCTCTTCCAGAATATCGACAAAGCACCTCGTGGGGGCTGCCTCTTATAGGTCCCTGAACCTTGAGGGGCCAAACTACAGAAAGGTGGTCTGTTTACAATCTAATCAAACATATTAATTACAACAATACATTATTGACAGTTACACAGACCAATAACAGAATCTCCCTTACATTGTTGCAGGAGAAGCTTCCAGAAGAAGCTAACTTAACTTGAATAATGCAAAATTTACCCCGGAATCCAAACAAACCTACCAGGGGCTCAACACTTTAACCAATCAATAAACAGCAGGGTAACTGTCTAGCAACATTATTGACAATATGTACAAGGCTCTTGCAGTGATCCAATCAACTTTATGCATTTAATTTTGTTTGCAGAGTTCATATACATTTTACAAATTAAGGGGAAATGAGGCGAACACCTGGATCCTTCACCATCCTGCATATCATTCTGAGGCTCAGACTAATCGGCACCATCCAAAGCCTGTAATTTTCCACTGACAAAGGTGAAACAATTCTGACAAATGCAGGGATCCTCCATTTTACGGTGTCTTTAATTTGGTCAATATTAACATTCCCCCGTTTTATCATTTATGATAATCCAAAATACAATAATGACTGGTTCACTCTAACAAATGTCCTAACAAAAAGATGTTGATATATCTTCCCAGAATGTTGGTATATCTTCCCAGAATTCCATCAAACTTCCTGCATTTTCATTGTGGTGTGTTTAATTTGGTCAATATTAACACTCTTTCTCCTCCATCTATACATCTTACATTCCCGATTGGCAACTCAATGAGCTCTCATCAACTTGGCAACTCTCACCTTCTATTATCAGACAGATAATGGGTGAACGCCCTCTTGCTCACGAACCTCACAAACCTCACTAATCCACCAATGCCAACAGGACACGTCACCCAAGTTGTTCGCTTGCATTGTGCTTTGCACGAAATGTGCAATTCTTTTTTTAGTAGAATTAAGTCATTGATATTCTGGAGATGGCCTTATGTCAACAAGCAAGCAGTTTCTATTAGCTGGCAAATTATCTCTTTGAGGAGTCAATACCAGGGGACATGTTATTTACATTTTTTAGCTAAAACATCAGCTGTCTCACAACTTTCATTGTCAGCAGAGAAATGCAGTCATTACTCATGCACAGTTAACCAGTGAACACAATGCTCAGCTGATTTTCTAAATGGTAATACCTTTAGAAATGAAACCTGTCTGCTTCAAATAAAATTGATGTTATTCACTTAAGACTGCATTTATAAATGTGTATTGTTAAATTGTCAGTTCTAGTTAGAGGTAAATGAATTTGTTCACATAATCTCAAGAACATAACAAATAGAGTGTGAGTAGGCCATTCAACCCTTCATATCTATTCTACCACCAACAAGATCATGGCTGATCCTCTACGTCAACATTTTCCTGCCATATCTCCAGATCCTATCATTCCCTTTAATTCCGCAAATCTATTGATCTCAGTTTAGAATGCAAACCAAAAACTTCACAACTCAACTCTCTGTGGCAGAGAACCCCAAAGATCCACCAGCTCCCTCATGAAAACAATTCTCAATTCATAAACGGAAGGCCTGCCCCATATTTTGAGATTATGACCCCTATTTCTAGACCGACAGAAAACAGAAAACAGATATCTCTGCACTTCCTCTGCTGAATACTATAAAGATGTTGCATGTATCATGGAGCTGTTCCCTCATTGTTCTCCTGCTGCCAAATGAATCATTCTGTGAATCTTCAGAGCAATTCCTCCATAGTAAGCATATCATTTTTTAAAGTAAGTAGACCAAAATCGTTTACATTATTCCAAGCATTGTTCCACAAAGACCCAATGTGACTGTAGTAAGACATCTTTACCTTTGTTCATGCTTCAACTTTCTCAATCATCACCAGTAAAAAATATCCAAGATGGCGCCCCACCCAGGCGACTCAGAAATGGATCTGCAATCACACGTTACAATTGCTTCACTCTTTTAAATCTCTATAGATGTTATAGATGTCATTGCACCTTATAGATGTCATTGCACCTGTTGCGGTTAAAACGATTTCTGGTAAGCAAAAGGCACCCTGGAGAAAAGCTGCTTTTGTAACAGCCCAGAAAAGAGAATGCTGGAAAGCTGAACGCATCTGGCGGAAAACAAAACTTCATATTCACCATGACATCTATAAAGAGAGCCTCCGTGCCTGCAATTTAGACTTCAAAAATGCTAGAGAAACATTTTTCTCAATATCATTAACAACAACACTAATAAGGCAAAGACCTTATTTGCAACTGTTGACAGACTGACCAACCCCCCAACACAAATACCACCTGAACTCCATTCCACACAGAAATGCAATGAATTTGTATTCTTTTATACTGATAAAATTGAAGGCATCAGACGTGCCATCAATATCTCCGCTTCAAACAAAAATGTTGGATCACCACCCTGTTCAGACAAAAGTAACGTGGCAATGATGACAAGCTTTAATGTCATAGACGCTAAAACTCTTGTGGAAACGGTGACACAACTAAGTCCATCCGCCTGCTGCCTTGATGGTTTACCCATCAACTTTTTTAAGAATGTTTTTGACTGCCTAGCAATAGACATACTGCAAATAATTAACAGCTCTCTTCAATCAGGCAATTTCCCAAAAGCCTTGAAAACTGCAGTTATTAAACCCCTTTTAAAAAAGCGGAGCCTAGATGCCTCTATTATTAACAACTATAGACCAATATCAAACCTACCTTTCATAAGTAAAATAATTGAGAAAGTTGTCCTCTAGCAACTTAATCACTTCCTGGCTTCAACTGGCTGCTATGACAACTTCCAGTCAGGATTTCGACCCCTTCATAGCACCGAGACCGCCCTTATTAAAGTGGTAAACGACATCCGTCTTAACACAGACTCTGGTAAAATTTCAATATTAATGCTATTAGTGCTGCATTCGACACTGTTGATCACTCAATACTTTTGGACAGGTTGGAAAAATGGGTGGGGCTTTCAGGCACAGTTTCAAGTTGGTTCAGGTCATATCTACAAGATAGGAACTATTTTGTTTCCATTGCCGACTTTGTATCAGAACCAACCAACCAGAGTCCCACAAGGTTCGATCTTAGGACCCTCTTTATTCAACATCTACATGCTCCCACTAGGGCAAACCATGCAAAATAATAATATTGACTACCACTGCTATGCCGATGACACTCAAACCTATGTAGCGCTATCACCAAATGACTATCGTCCCATAGATCTGCTGTGCCAGTGCATTGAGCAAGTCAAAGACTGGATGTGCCAAAATTTCCTTCAACTAAATAGAGACAAAACGGAGATCATTTTTTTTTGGTGCTGAAAAAGAAAGGCTTAAAGTAATCCAACACCTTCACTCTTTGTCCCTGAAAACATCAAAGTCAGAAATCTCGGGGTTATTATGGATTCAGATTTACATTTCGACAGTCACATTAAATCAGTAACAAAATTGGCCTACTATCACCTCAAAAACGTAGCAAGACTAAAAGGACTCATGTCAGCTCAAGACTTAGAAAAACTTGTACATGCCTTTATTACTAGTAGGCTAGATTATTGTAACGGTCTCCTTGCAGGTCTTCCGAAAAAAACTGTGAGGCAGCTACAGCTAGTTCAGAATGCTATTGCTAGATTTTATTACACCAATTCTTAAATCCTTACATCCATACCCTGTATGTCAGAGAATTGATTTTAAAATCTTGCTGCTCACCTATTAATCACTACATGGTTTAGGGCCAAAGTATATCACTGACATGCTTCCACTATATAAGTCTTCTAGACTGCTAAGATCTTCAGAGACCAATCTGTTAGTGATTCCCAGAGTAAACACAAAACATGGGAAAGCAGGATTTAGTTACTGTGCATCAAATAGCTGGAATAAACTTCCTGAAGATTTAAGACTTGCCCCAACTTTGACCACTTTTAAAACAAGAATGAAAACTTTGATGTTTACTTTAGCTTTCAGCTAAATCCTAACTACATTGCGCTTTTAACTTTTGCACTTTTCTATAATGCATTTTTTACTTTGCTTTTATTTTCTTTTAATTTTTCTATTTTATTTATTTTTTTAAAATTATTTCATTTTATTGTATGACATGTTTTTATGTGAAGCACCTTGAGTCTGCCTCGTGTATGAAATGTGCTATGTAAATAAAGTTGCCTTGCCTTGCCTATATATAATTTAGCACAGAGACACATGATGAAGTGTGTTAGAGCTTTTTAAACCGATCCACAGAACAGTGGCAGAAATTGCTGCCAGGGGTATGAAAGCAAATACAGGTGACCAACATTAATCTGTATGCCTCGAAACCGCCACATGATCAACCACATGATCTAAACATTTGCCACAAGTGGTCCCAAGCTGCTAAGTGCTGACCAAAGGGCAGTAAAGCTAGCAATTATTGTTTCTATGTAAAAGCTGTGATTACTGAATTATTTAACATAATGCTGAATCTTAATGATGCTGTATATGAGGCGTCAGCATGATAGCACACACCACTTAATTGGCATCTCGTTCCTGAACTCTTGAGCAATGTGCACCTCAATATTTTTGTAAAAATAACCGAGGTTATAGGTTTTCCACAAGAGCTCAAATTTCAAACAGCGATGGAAAAAATGCACTGCATTATTAAGTGTGTGGTCTTATAGAACTGCATAGCATAGAAACAGGCCCTTCAAACATAATGCCAAGTTAAACTAATCTCCCCTGCTAGCATGTGATCCAAATTCCTCCATCTCCACCTCTAAAAGACTATTAAATGCCCTCATCGTATCTGCCTCCTCTCACCCACGGCAGCAAGTTCCATGCTCTCACCCACCACTCTCTGTGGAAAACATTTGGCCAGCACGTCTCCTTTAAATTTTGCCCCTCACATTAAACTTCTGGCTTCTAGTCTTTCACATATGGATAGGATAGGTTTTGAGGGATATGGGCCAAATGCAGGCAGATGGGACCAGCGTAAATGGGGCATGTTGGCCGGTGTAGGCAAGTTGGGTCGAAGGGCCTGTTTCCACACTGTGTGGCTATTTCAACCTGAGAAATAAGGTTTTGCCTGGCTACCTTATCTGTGGCTCTCATAATTTTATATATGTTTATCAAGTTTCCCTCAGTCTCAAACGTTCCAGAGAAAACAATCCAATTGTATCCACCCTCCTCCTATAGCTAATACTATAGTAAACTAATAAATTGCCTATCGTGTGTAAGGAAAGGATGAGAAAGTGGGATAACATAGAACTAGTGTGAACAGGTGATTAATAGTCAGATTGAACTCAGCGAGCCGGAGCCTGTTTAAATCCTATATCTCTAAAATAACTAAACAAAAAAGAATTTAATTCTTATTTCAGGATTCTGCTCCCCAGTTAAGTCTACTCTTACAATACGTATACGTATCATGTCAGGGTTTGAGAGAGTGGCTTCTATTGTATAACAGGCTGAGGTGGCATGGTGAAATGTTCCTCAGTGCAAGACCTTAAGCAGGGGAATTAAACTGGTAGGAATAGGTGAGAACCATGTGTAAAAAATGATTGCAGGAACATGTGGCACAACATTGATCCCATCCACTTGGAGCTGGAAGCGAGAGATGTGCAAGAGTCCCAGCTGTCCCATGTTCATCGTGAATGCCACAGAAACACCACATTGGCTTCAAATGGTCATTTGGGATATTAGCTTAAAATGAACCTCGCTGAGGGAATGTTTCCAACAGTGTCTAGGACAAGAGGCCATAGGCTCAGAATAAAAGGATGCACTTATAGGAAGGGGATGAGGATGAATTTCTTTAGTCAGAGGGTGGTGAATCTGTGGAATTCATTGCCACAGAAGACTGTGGAATGGTAAAGTCAATGGATATTTTTAAGGCAGAGTTTGATGGGTGTCAGGGATTATGGGGAGAAGGCAAGAGAATGGGGTTGAGACGGAAAGATAGAAGAGCCATGATTGAATGGCGGAGTAGACTTGATGGGCCGAATAGCCTAATTTTGCTCCTATCACTTGTGAACAGCATGAAGGTCCATGAAGATCCAGTTATCAATGGGATCGCCTATGGGGCACATGAATGCTGTCAATGGCTGCCTGCTTTTGTAGGAAACCAGGAACAATGCTTGAAAATCCCATTGTTCATAAAGCTTACATTGTTCCAACATCTGCGGAAGAATCCGAACAAACTTAAAAAACAAATTACTTGTGACATTTTAATGGCAAAGTGACTGCATTGAGCATTTTACTCTAATTGTTTGCTAGCATTTTGGAGAATAACTGTATGTTCATTACATTGAATCTTATGTTGTTAAAAGCAGAACTAAGCTGTGTCTTGATTAGTGACATAAATAATTTGCCCATACATTAGTTAATGTTCAATATTAATAGCTCTCTTATGAGAATGACTATAAATGTCAAGCAAACATTGCATAGTAATCAAGGTTTTAAACAGAAATCTCAAGATACCACATTAGCATGGGGATCAACTCTTACAAACTGCTATTTTCGTGCATCTTGAACAACTAGGAAGGGCCAGCAAGCTCTTATTAATAAGGTGCTGAGCTAATTCGCTGAAAATCTTGAAGGCAATATAATTAAATAGCAGACAATACTTTCAGTCGAAGTCCCATAATGTGCACTTCGAGAGTGTATTGCACTACCTCAGGATAATCCAGCCAATCAAACATTTCCAAAATCTAATTACTGTACTATTATGATGGAGCAATGTATGTCAACGTCCTGCAGTTTGTTGAGGGATACGTAATATCAATTGATATTATTATTTTTTTCTGTTGATAGCCTCTGCTTTCATTAGATTTTCACAGGGCAGCAGAATACTTCTCCCAAGGTTCTCAAGAATTCAAATAATCAACTGTTTCTTGGAAATTACTTAACATCCGTAAGCTCCCCTTTAATGATTGGCCATCTTTGTCACAGTAAGATCCAAGATCCACACTCAGGGAAGATTGGCAAGTGTAATGGTATGAAGAAGAGTTTGCAAGTGCTGCAGCATTAATCCACTAAAAAATGTTGCAAGTTTCACCCTTACACAAGGCATAAGCAAATGTTAAGTCATTTCTGAAAGGTAAAAAATGTTAATTAAAAATTACATAAAGAACCCCCCATAGAACTGTTAAAATGGATGTTGTCAGATAGCATGCAGTTTATCACTTCTGTATTATTTATACTGAAATATTTACGCTTGAAAGACTTTTTTTAAATCATTTGCTGGAATTATGTTTAATTATTGTTCAAGGAGTTTCAGCTCTCTAATATTAAGGGCATCTCTTAACTGTTCATGCACCCAGTTGAAAACATGTTCCTTTGTTTGGAACATGTGCCGACACAGCGGTTCAAATAAGTAAGATAGTGATTTGAGAAATCTACTCAAAAGATGCATCACACTTAGGGAGAAAATAGTGAGTTCTAGAAATTCTGGGATATCTGATGCAGTGTAATGTTTCGTTTAGAAATTAGGCATAGAAACAGGTCCTTCGGCCCACCACGTCCGTGCCAACCATCGATCACTCGTTCACAGTTGTTCGGTGTTATCCCCACTTTCACATCCACTCCCTACACAAGAGGGGCAATTTACAAAAGCCAATTAACCTGCAAGGTTTGCATTGTAGAACCTGGGTCTCAACTAAGGAATTAGCCTTTCAGAACAGAGAGGAAAATAATTTTCTTCATATAAAAGGTTGTGCATCTATGGCATTCTCAATTCAGGAATATACAAGCTTGGTCACTGAGTATCTTTAAATGCATGTTTCTGAAGAAGGGCCCTGACCCAAAATGTCACCCTTTTCTCCTCTCCAGAGATGCTCCCTATCCCACCGAATTACTCTAGCATTTTGTGTCTATCTTCAAGGTAAATATGTCTTTGCACATTCATGATTACCATACCAGTGTGAAGCAACCAGATTATATTGCTGATGATAAGGAAACTGAAAAAACTGAAACTGTCCACCATCTGGTTTTCATACTGTTTGACTCTTTGTGGGTCAGAGAAAACTCAGAAGTGTGGTCCAGCCAGAACTTTTTGTAACTGCAGCGTGATGTCCACTCTCATGTATTCCAGCCCTTTAGATAGAAAGGCCAACAATTCGTGACCCCATTCCAACACTGTGCTTGATTTTAATTACTACTAGACTAAGTGGGACCCGTTAGGATCCTGGTCGCCCAACGCAACCCATTCCCCAAATCAATATTCCACCACTCACCCATTCCCCCAATGCAACCCGTTCCCGCAACACAATATTCCACCACTCACCCATCGGCCCTAACTGCCCAGGCATGGCTCATTTCCCCTCCACCCCCAATACTCCCTCCCCCTCCTCTTCCTGTGTGTATGTGGGCGGGAGGGGTATGGGAGGGGGGAGGAGGGATTTGGGAGTGGGGGGGATGTGTGGGGAAGGAGGTGTGCATGGGCACGGGGAGTGGTGTGTGGGTGGGGGGGAGGGGTGTGGGCGTGGGGGGGTTGTGGGGGGAGGTGGTGGTGTGGGCAGGGGGCGTTGTGGGAGGAGGGGGGGTGTGGGGGGAGGGGAGTGTGTGGGTGGAGGTTGTGTGTGTTGGGGGGATGGGTGTGTGGGCGGGCACGGTTGTGGGGGGGAGGTGGGCGGGCACGGTTGTGGGGGGGAGGTGGGTGGGCTGGGAGTGGTTGTAGTAGGAGGGGGTGTGTGGGCAGGGGGGGGGAATAGAGCTCGGAGAAGACGGGGGAAGGGCCAGCGAGGGGGACCAGAGAGGAAGGGGCTGGAGCTGGCGGTGCGATGGGGACTCACAGCAGGAACTGGTCGCTGGTCGTTCTCCTCAGCCGGGATCAGAGTCTCTGCTTTCTGTTTGGCGACACCTCCGACACCGCGCCGGGCTGGGCCACTTCCGGTCCCTCCGAAAATTGTGTCCAGTTGGAGACCACCGCCGGCCACCCGCAGCTCCAGTAAAGACGCTATACGCAGGAAGGGGTAGACCGTCCCGCGGAGTGACAGGAGAAGAGATTAATCCGCGCGGCGCTGACTGGCAGGGGAGGAGATTGATCTGCGCACACGCGGTTTTAAAGATTTTAAAACTTCGCTACCTTTTACAAAAAGCCACCGATCGGAACGAAACTCAGTGCATTCGCAGCACAGGAGAATGGTGAGTGAGCTGGCGAACAATTGTAGCGCTATCGCGTACCGTTTTTGTGCAAATAGAAAAACTGTGAAAACCGGAAGATAACAAGATCAGAGTTTCAGTTATGTATAGATAGAACTGAAGAGGCCCATTGAATTCAACATCTTGGACAGGATGAATTTCTGATTCATCCTGTCCAATATGTCTGATTACTCACTTTTGTTATCTTAGTAAGCTAGGCTGATGCATATGTGCCTTGGGGAAAGCAGACATATTAGAAAGACAATTGCATGTCACAGGTGCTCAGGTAAAAACATTGTACATAAATATTCATTGTAAAATAACATTTTAATTAAATATGATGATCACAGGACAGGACTCTGATGCTACCAGTCAGGCAACATATAATCTCATGAGACAATGGAGGGCATAGTGTGACAAAGAATCTGAAATGTCAATGCTTAAAAATGCATTATAATGCACAATCTGAAGTCATACATTAAAGGATAACAAATACAACATTATACCACAGCATTGGGCTTTTATGATCAGAGAATGTATTTTTCTTCAGAAGACTTTAAGACATAAAGGTCCAATCCCCGTGATGCAATATTAATGTGGAGGATGCATAAGGCAGAGAATAACATAACAATCAGAAAAAATAAAATATTGATAACTGGGAGATACCCATTTGCACTTCCTCCTTAAAACTGAGGTTATGGTAACATAATGGTCAAGTAAATGAACAAGTATCCAGTGGTCTGGGATTTTGATCAATCCATGCTTGAATCTCATGACAGCAGTTGGAGGATTTAAATTCACATTATTAAATAAATCAGTAATGGCGATCATGAAAATCAAGATTTTTGTACAAATCCACTCGGTTCACTAATCTCTTTCAGGGAAGTAGTCCAGTGCCCTGATCTACTCGGGTCTATAATTCACAGAAATGGGGCTTTTCTCTGAAATGGCTTAAGCCAGGTGTTGGCAACCTAAGGCCCCCGGGCCTAATGCGGTCCGTAACTCTAAATCATCTGGCCTGCAGGCCAAATTTTTACTCCCATAATCATCCGGCCCACTGAGCGCCCGCCCCGAATGCGGCCGAGCTCTGGCTGTACCGCCAGCACGGCCGTGCACCTTCTGTGAACACGTTTAAGAAAGAACTGCAGATGCTGGAAAAACCGAGGGTAAACAAAAATGCTGGAGAAACTCAGCGGGTGAGACATGCAAGGATTGCATGAGGCTGCCTAACCCGCTAAGTTACCTCAGCATTTTTGTCTACCTTCTGTGAACACACGATTTGATGCTTGCCATCCGAAGGAGCAGGGGGCGGGACCCATGTGCAGACAATAGACAATAGGTGCAGGAGTAGGCCATTCGACCCTTCGAGCCAGCGCCGCCATTCAATGTGATCATGGCTGATCATCCCCAATCAGTACCGAGTTCCTGCCTTCTCCCCATATCCTGTGACTCCGCTATTTTTAAGAGCCCTATCTAGCTCTCTCTTGAAAGCATCCAGAGAACCTGCCTCCACCGCCCTCCGAGGCAGAGAATTCCACAGACTCGCCACTCTCTGTGAGAAAAAGTGTTTCCTCGTCTCCGTTCTAAATGGCTTACTCCTTATTCTTAAACTGTGGCCCCTGGTTCTGGACTCCCCCAACATCGGAACATGTTTCCTGCCTCTAGTGTGTCCAAACCCTTTAACAATCTTATATATATGTTTCAATGCGATCCCCTCTCATCCTTCTAAACTCCAGAGTGTACAAGCCCAGCTGCTCCATTCTCTCAGCATATGACAGTCCCGCCATCCCGAGAATTAACCTTGTAAACCTACGCTGCACTCCCTCAATAGCAAGAATGTCCATCCTCAAATTAGGGGACCAAAACTACACACAATAGGTGTGGTCTCACTAGGGCTCTGCACAACTGCAGAAGGACCTCTTTGCTCCTATATTCAATTCCTCTTGTTATAAAGACCATCATGCCATTTGCTTTCTTCACTGCCTGCTGTACCTACATGTTTACTTTCATAGACTGATGTTAAAGGATCCCCAGATACCGTTGTACTTCCCCTTTTCCCAACTTGACGCCATTTAGATAGTAATCAGCCTTCCTGTTTTTGCTACCAAAGTGGATAACCTCACATTGGGAACTTCAGATGCTGGTTTAAACCTAAGATAGACACAAAATGCTGGAGTAACTCAGCGGGCCAGGCAGCATCTCTGGAGAGAAGGAATGGGTAACCTTTCAGGTCGAGACCTTTCTTCAGATTGCTCAGGGGAATGGGAAATTAGAGGTGTAGAAGGTGATGTAGAGAGATATAGAACAATTGAATGAAAGATATGCAAAAAAGTAACGATGATAAAGGAAACAGGCCATTACTCTAGTCTGAAGAAGAGTTTTAACCCGAAATGTCAGCCATTCCTTTTCTCCAGAGATGCTGCCTATCCAGCAGTTTATGTCTATCTCCGAATGAAACCTAAGGATATCACTTCAGCAACAGTGAGTCAACCAGCCTGGCACTATCAATGCGCATAACAGTCACTTCATCAGTGACAGATGCAGTTGACTGCTGTCAGTTTTTGGAAATGGCCACCATTTGCCAATGTAATCACCCAGTGCAACACACCAGCCCATGCATCTGCTGCCTGAAGAGTCCGGAGAAGAAAGGTTTTTTTCATTGCAAATTGGGTTGACATTTATACTGTTTTATTTTAGTAAAACCCCACTGGAATTCTTAGAGAAGTTATACGGAGGAATCACAGCCTCAAAGTTAACCACAGTCCATCAAGCAAGACATACTTTGTTGATATTGGTGGTTTGGCATGCATTGTATACAAGTGCAAGTATGCCTATAAGAATTGAGTGCCCCATGTGGTAAGAGTTTTGATACAATACTGTGCTTATACAATGTCTTTTGTTGAGAGCTATAGCTTTCAATAGAGGATATTCTATTGATAGCTCCATCTCATATTTACCTTTTCAACCTGCAACACAAGCAGCCTGCAGGCACTCTGTTGCCAATGAGCTTGGGGTGTTGAAAAGCAGACAAAACTACAGATACTGTAAATCTTAAAAAGCAAAGTTGTAGAAACAGAAGGCAATATCTGCAAAAAGAGAAACAAAGTTAAAGTTTCTGGTCAGAATTTTGAATTTACAAAAATATTTGCAGGGCGTGTTAGAAATCTCTTTAGGGATTAGGGAATTAGGGCGTGTTAGGGAATATCTCTAATAGAGCAAGGCTAGCTTTGATCTGGGGATCAGTTGTAAACAATGTAATTTGGTTTGGAGGTTAATGGGGGGTGTTAGTGAGAGGGAACAGATAATGTAAAGGTTGCAAATACAGAATATGCTCAGCAGGTTGGGCTATGTTAAGAGCGCCAGAATATGACCTACAGTAAATATGGCCAGTTCTAATACAGAGAGCGCAAGTTTTCTGGAGTTATAGAATTCAATAACAAGTCTGGAAAGCTGCATGATGCCCAGATGAAAGATGAAGTACTGCTTCCCAAGCTTATATTGGGCCTTATTAAAACAGTGAGAAGACTACAGACAAATACGTCAGACTCTGATGAAGGGCCTCGACCTGACACGTCACCTATTACTTTTCTCCAGAGATGCTGCCTGACCCGCTGAGTTACTCCAGCATTTTGTGTCTCTCAGCTCAGAGTGGGAGCTCAGAGAGGGGGGGGCCGTCATGTGTGGTATGGCTGCCCAGCCTGCAGCTGTCTGTGTTTTTAGTGAGTTAAAGTATTTTGTTTGGAGTCTATTCTTTTTTATGTGGGGGGGGAAAGGGGGAAACTACTTGTCCTGGTCCCTACCTGGTTGGAGAGGCAGCTTTTCTCCGGGCTGCCTCTTCAACCCGTCCTCGCGGCCTACCAGTGGGCCTGGAGCGGCGTTTCCTGATGAGACCGCCCAGAACCTCGGCTTCGACAGCGGCACAGCGTTGGAGCGCCATCGCGGGGCAGAGCGGGTGATGCCTTGCCTGGGTCATCGCGCTGGAACTCCGGTGAGCTGAAATTGCCGACAAAAAAAACATCGCGGAGCCGCGGGTCTGTGGAGCGGCCGGCTGCGGGCGGCGGCGCTGACTCTAACATCGGGAGCCAGTGGGGGAGCTCCATTCAGCGCGGCCTTGTTGGCTTTGGAAGCTACGAACTCTGGTAAGGAAGCGGCTGTTCCAGGTGTCCCAAGCAGCTGAGAGGATTCTCCCGACGCCGGAGCACCACCACCCGGCGAGAACAGCCTGGAACATCGGGCCTCTGTGAAGGCGACTGCAGAGGCCTCAATAGGCCTGACTATGGGTGGACATGGGATGGGGACAGGACATTGTGCCTTCCCTCATAATGGGAACCATTGTGGGGGGATGTTTTTTTGTGTTTAAAATCTCTTTATTATTGTTATGTCTGTATTCTTTTTTTTATGTGCTGCATTGGCAAGAAACATTTCACTACACCAATTGGTATACGTGACCAATAAACACCTTTGAACCTTTGGATTGAGAATTAAAGTGGCAGCAAATAGGAAGTTCAGGGTCATCCCTGCCATCAGAATGCAGGTGCTCCTCAAAGTAATTGCCCAATTTACGTTTCAATTATCCAGCGTATAGGTAACAACATTGTCAGAGCCTGCAACAGTATGCTAGATTGCAGGAAGCACTGGTGCATTGTTGCTTTGCCTAGAAAGGCTGTTTTGGTGACTGAGTGGCGGGGAGGGAAGAGGTAAAATGACAGGCTCTGCATCTCCTACAAATGCAAGTTCCAAACAATGGGGAGTGGTCATTGGAGACTGAAGAGAAGACCAGGGAATCATAAAGTGAGTGATTCCTTTGAAATCTTGCACAGGAAGTAATGAAGATGTGTCTGGTGGTGCAATCTCTTTGAGCTGGTAGAAATTGAGAAGAACTATCCAGTAAATGCAGTGGAGTGGAAGGTGAGGACCTGGAGAACTCCATCCTTGCTCTGGCTAGGACGGAGAGTGAAAAACAGGGAAAGGGGAAATAGATTAAATGCTTGCAAGGATCCCATCATTTTCAGTACAAGAAATGCCACAATTAAGCCAGTTCAGAGGTTTGGAAAGCCTCAACATCGGAGTAAATATGAAACAGAAAAAGGACCAGGGAGAATGGAATGGCATATTTACAAGAGGGAGGAAGCATTGTCAGGATAGCTGCGACTATGTAATGGATGTTCGCCGTCGGCTTATCTCCTGAAATGGACACATAGAGATCAAGAAAAGTCACAAAAGGACCATGTGTATGTGAGAGGAGGATGGATATTGATTGCAAATGTAAAAACATTTTCAAGTTCTGTTTGAATGTAGGAAACAGCACCAATACACGCGATCTCCATGTAAAGAATGGATGTTTTCGTAGAAAACTGAAGAGGAAAAGTAGGCAACAGTTTATCATGTCTACACTTATCATCTTTGAGCCTTTTGTGTGAAAATAGTCATACACATTTAAACCCATGGAAAAAAATAATTCAGAGGATAATTAATATGTAAATGTCTTGGAAAGAAATACTACAAGAAAGCATAATGAACCTACTACGTTCAAAAACTCACCATGTTATCTGCGCATATGTCAAGAAATGTGAATAGAAAAAAATATTGCCAATATCTGTTGTTTCTTTTGCATTTTGTCTTTACTTTGTACACACAAAATACTGTGTCTTTATTCCGTATCTCAGATTTCTGGGCATCGATTTGTGAATTCTGTAAGAGTGATTTTCTGTAACCTAAACTACCATTACACAGGAATTCCCTGTACAGTCATTAATGTGTCAGAGAAAGAGTTGAAGGAAGAGGTCCAAGGACTGAAACAAATCTGTTCCTTGTGTCCAGCAAAACTGACATAGATGGCTACATCTTTGATATGGAGAAAGTGAGTTGAAGAAGTTGTTCAAGATGAGAATTTGTTGCTTGAGGGGACCTGATTCAGCATGTGTTCAAGGAAGAAGTGAAGGACCCTCAGATTATCCTGATGTGTAGCCTTATCTGTCACCTCCCCCCTTCCTCAGCCTCCGCATACAACACATAATTCTGTGACATTTCCGTTACCTCCAACACGATCCCACTGCCAGTCATATCTTTCCTTCCCCACTCCTTCTGCTTGGTTTCGAGACTGCTCCCTCTGAAACTCATCCCTTCCCACCGAACCACCTCCTTCCCAGGTACTTTCCCCTGCAACCGTAGGAGATGCAATACCTGTGCCCATACCTTCTCCCTTGACCCCAACAGTCCTTCCAGGTGAGACAGAAGTTTATGTGCACATCCTTTAACCTCATTTACGGCACCCGGTGTTCCTGAACTGACCTCCTGCAAATTGGCCAGACCAAGTGTGGACATGACAGCTGTTTTGCCGAACACTTGCACTTGGTCTGCAAGGCCTACTGAATCTCCCGGATGCGAACCATTTAACTCCTCTTCCCACTCCCATACTCTTCTTTCTGTTCTGATCCTCTTCCGTTGTCAGTGAGGCCACTCACAAACTGGAGAAACAGCCCCTTATATTCCACTTGGTTGGCTAATAACCCATGTGAGCATTAAAATAGACTGATAGGCACATTAAATATGAACATTCAATTCTCAAATTTTAGGTAATTAAACATCCCCCTCCCCTTCCTTTTGTTTCCCCACCTTTTCTTCCATGTGCCCCACCTGGGACCCCTCCCTTTCCACTTGCATTTCTTGCTCTAACTTCACTATTCACAACTCTTCAATTGTTTGTCTCACACCTTCTGTCTTTTCATCTCGGGTCATTGTCTGACAAACTGCCTCTCAAATCCCCCTCGCCCTCACTGGTCAGATGGACGAGAGGTACCAAGAGGTATCTATTTTGTAAAATTCGGTAGAACATTTTACAGGCTGAAGCACCAGAGAAAGAATTATGGGAAATGGCTATTAAAACAACACCCTGGGAAGGAAATACAGCAAACATAAGCTGCTCGCTCCATGAGAGTAGGAGCAATGATCAAGTTACGGGGATCTGGTTCCTTTTTTTAAAATTACAGAATTTAATTTGCTGTATTTAAAATCCACAGATGACATGGCGAGATTTATTCATGTCTATGGATTACTACTTGTAATTCAACCACGTTCCACCAGTCAAACTGAAGCATGGAGATATGCCACACTTATTAGGTTATGGAGCAAGAACTATGGTGAAACTGCATGGGAGCGAACAAGAATATGTATCTCTACAAATGCTTGCAGAGAAAATAAAGAAATATTCCAAGATTATACGTTTAGATTCATAACAGTAAACTAAGAACATTGTTCAAAATTCATGATTCACATGTTTGCCACTAAGCCCTTCATGAAGGGTCTGCGCATGATAATATGCAGATTATGCAGATCATATTATTGGGTTTAACTTCTGCCATAAGTTGGTTACAGTGATGCAAGCATTGAAGCTCTGTTTTGGACCCAGAACATTGATGCAATCAAGTCCACCAAAGCATCTACATGGTACGGGGTTGGTATTGATGGCACTGCCCTGAGCTGGTTCATCTCCTACCTCAAAGGTAGGAGTTTCTCTACTAACATAGGCAACTCTTTCTCCTCCCCAGCTAGCCTCTGCTGCGGGGTTCCACAAGGTTCCATCCTTGGCCCCAATTTCTTCTCCCTGTTTATGCTCCCCTTTGGCCAAGTCATTCAAAGGCACGGCATTTCCTTCCATTGCTATGCAGACGATACACAACTCTATCTCCCCCTGAAGCCCAAAAATCGATCAAATCTACTTAACCTTATCCACTGCCTCGAGGATATAAAGTGTTGGATGGCCCAGAACTTTCACCAACTAAACGAGAGTAAGTCTGAGGTCATCCTGGGATGGCAGGACGTCCATTTGAAGAAAGACTGGATAGACTCGGCTTGTACTCGCTGGAATTTAGAAGATTGAGGGGGGATCTCATAGAGACTTACAAAATTCTTAAGAGGTTGGACAGGCCAGATGCAGGAAGATTGTTCCCGATGTTGGGGAAGTCCAGGACAAGGGGTCACAGTTTAAGGATAAGGGGGAAGTCTTTTAGGTCCAAGATGAGAAAATCGTTTTTCGCACAGAGAGTGGCGAATCTGTGGAATTCTCTGCCACAGAAGGTAGTTGAGGCCAGTTCGTTGGCCATATTTAAGAGGGAGTTGGATGTGGCCCTTGTGGCTGAAGGGATCAGGGGGTATGGAGAGAAGGCAGGTACAGGATACTGAGTTGGATGATCAGCCATGATCATATTGAATGGCGGTGCAGGCTCGAAGGGGCAAATGGCATACTCCTGCACCTAATTTCTATGTTTCTATCCTTCTCGGCCCCTTGGACTCAATCAAAATGATAGCAAAATGATACCCACCACACCACCTCCAGGTCCCTCAGATTGGCCGACCTAGGGTTACTGAACTTCCCGCGGTTTAGGCATAAGCTCAGGGTCGACCGCGCCTTTGCGGTTGCAGCTCCTAGACTGTGGAACCATCCCTCTTCCCATCAGAACTGCCCCCTCCATCGACTCTTTTAAGTCGAGACTTAAAACCCATCTTTACTTTCAAGCCTTTCTTGACGTCCTCTGAGGGAGAGCTATATGTATGTATTTATGTATGTACTTAATCTATGAACCAATGTTGTATAACCAATGTAAAGCACTTTGGTCAACGAGAGTTGTTTTTTTAAATGTGCTATAGAAATAAAAGTGACATGACTTGACTTGACTCTCTACAACGACTACAGGTATGTGGTAAAGAGCATATTCATTGGTCGCATCACAACCTGGTTCGGCAAATCAAACATTCAGGAACAAAGGAGATTACAAAAAGTGGTGAACACTGCCCAGTCCATCATGGGTACTGATCTCTCTACCATCTAAGGGATCTACAAGAGGCACTGCCTCAAACAAGCAAATAGCATAATCAAAGAATCTCACCATCCTGACCATGTTTTTGTCTCACTCAATAGACAATAGACAATAGGTGCAGGAGTAGGGCATTCGGCCCTTCGAGCCAGCACCGCCATTCAATTTATACCAACACCCACTTCCTACACTGGTCAGTCTTGTGGTCAGAAGCGGTAATGATGAACTAACAAATAACAACTTGCTGTACCGTTATACTGTGTGTACAGTTTAAAGATGACTTTGAACTCCAGATTGTACAGCTTGCTTATTTACATGGTGTAGGAAATGGGTGTTAGTATAAATCATACAGTAAGGTGGGGTTAGTGATGCTATTTCTACTATGATTGGTTCACATGCAATAACCAATCTACAATCTGCCATGCATCTGCCCACTCCCCCAACCTGTCCAGGTCACCCTTCATTCTCATAACATCCTCCTCAGAGTTCACACTGCCACCCATCTTTGTGTCATCTGCAAATTTGCTAATGTTACTTTGAATCCCTTCATCCAAATCATTGATATTGTAAATAGCTGCGGTCCCAGCACCGAGCCTTGCGATACCCCACTAGTCATTGCCTGCCATTCTGAAAGCGACCCGTTAATCCCTACTCTTTGTTTCCTGTCCACCAACCACTTCTCTATCCATGTCAGCACTCTATCCCCAATACCATGTGCCCTAATTTTGCCCACTAATCTCCTATGTGGGACCTTATCAAGTGCTTTCTGAAAATCCAGGTACACTACATCCACTGGCTCTCCCTTGTCCATTTTCCTAGTTATATCTTCAAAACATTCCAGAAGATTAGTCAAGCATGACTTTCCCTTCGTAAATCCATGTTGACTCGGACCGATCCTGTTACTGCTATCCAATTGTTTGGCTATCTCATCTTTCATAATGACTCCTGCATCTTCCCCACCACCGACGTCACGCTAACTGGTCTATAAATCCCTGTTTTCTCTCTTTCGCCTTTCTTAAAAAGTGGGAAAACATTACCTACCCTCCAATCTACAGGAACTGATCCTGAGTCTACAGAACATTGGAAAATTATCACCAATGCATCCACGATTCATTGCTGTGAGATAGTAGAGGCAAACCTCTCAAAGTACTTGGACATGGATGTGTACATGAGGAGCAATGATCTTCATCTGTGGATTAAGGGCTCGAAAATGGAAATATATTGGATAGCCTTTTTTGCACTTTTGTACTAGATACAGTGACAATAAATTGACTTGGGTAGTACATTATGTATGATTCTATCATGTTTTTTGGCGTATAAATTCAGAAATAAGCTTAGTAAAGCTCTCTGGAGGAAACTCTTTCCTTCCACATTGCATATGAATTAAGACTTTTTTTTAAATAGTACCTTCCACCCCCACGACCACCATCTCATAGAAGGACAACAGCAGCAACAGCAGGTGTATATGAAAAACACATCCTGAAAACTCTGCCAAGCCATATAATATCCTATCTTGTTCCCGTCAAAATCTTGGCACTCACCATGAAATAGTGAAAGCACCGTCAAAACATGTACAGCAGTTCAACATGATGACTCGCCGCCAGCTTCTAATTATGAATGACAATAAATTCATAAAATTGCTTCTATCAATACTTATGGTTTGCACTCCAAATTTAGCCTCGGTTCAAAATTAACTTGGCTTAATGTATTGTGTATGAATATTGACTTTGGATTCCAATTACTTATTTCAGTTTGATGGCTGAAGCGGAAATGTGGTTTTGTGTGCAAAGTATAAAAGTGCAGGCTTGATTAAGGGATAGGCATCTCTTTATTTTCCAAAGTACATTTCATGGTTAGAATCTGTAAAAGAAGGATATAAAATGTGCAATCCAAAAGTACTTATTTTACAGTACAACCACTTTGGGATGTCCTGAATAAAATTGTACTGTGGAAATGCAAGCAATTCCATTTTGAAATTCCAGTGCTTTGTATGTTTTATTTTTATATTATTCCCTAGAACTCTGCTTGTCTACAGAGTTTTATATTATAAGATATTCAATGTTATTAACAGTCACATTTTAACGTTTAAAATAAGTAAGACTTACGTTCTAAACTATGGTGCAAAGAGTTGAATGCTGGAACGTGAGAGTTGGGAAGCCAAGCCGGCGGATTCGGGGGTGAGGGACTGCCGGAAGCTGAATGCGGCGGGAGCAGCGGGCGGCGGCATGGCGACGGCGGTGGGAGGCGGGCGGCGGCGGCTGCTGCAGCTGCAGTGGGTGCGCGGCCTCACGGGGAGAGCGGCGCCGCTCAGGTTAGTCGCGGGGAGCGGGCGGTGGGTGCAAGGTGGAGGTGGGCGCTGCAGAACAGGCCCGCGCCCCGCTGGCTTCTGTCGAGGACGATCCGCCAGCTCCATCGTCCCTCCCATTGCGCCCTCGCTCCTGGACCAAGGCCGCCTCCTCCCACTCACCTTCCTCATTACTCGCATTGGGGACCTGAATATCGCGTGTAAAAGCCCCAGAAGCATTCATTTACCCGCTATAACCTGCGGGAAGCCAAAAAAGCAAATGTTGTCCGTCTCAATCTATCGCTAATTATTCTCTCCACCTCAACAACCCCATCTCGTGTGCCTGTTACACGCATGTGAATAAAGTTTTTGTTTTTTCTCTCTCTGGTTGGCTGCCAGTGTCAGTGTTCCGCAAGGGCCGATGCTGGGACTACTCTTTACGGTGTATTTCAATGATGTGGATGAGATCAGTGCCCTATAAATGCTGAGGCTTTATAGGGCACTGACAATAAAGGATACTTTACTTTTTACTTTACTTTTAGGTAATTAAAGGCTTTGTGGCCAGGTTTGCCGATGATACAAAGATAGGCGGAAGTGCAGGTTGTGTGGATGAAACAGGGGCTCTGCAGAAGATTTTGGACCAGTTGGGAATGTAGGCCAAGAAGTGGCAGATGGAATACAACATATCAATGTGTATGCGTTTTGGTATTAGGAATAAAGGTGTGGACTTTTCTAAATGGGGAGAGCATTTGGAAATCAAAAGGGACTTGGAAGTGCTGTTGACGAAGGATTTGAAAGGAGATGAGGACATTTTTAGTCAGAGGGTGTTGAATCTATGGAGCACATTGCCACATATGGCTGTAGAGGCCAAGTCATTGGGTATTTTAAAGGTGGAGATTGACATGCTTGATTAGTAAGGGTGTCAAGAGTTATGGGGAGCAGGCAGGAGAATACAATTGAGAGGGAAAGATAGATCAGCCATGATTGCCTGGCAGAGTAGACTTGATGGGATGAATGGCCTACTTCTGCTCTTATGACTTATGAACATATGATTCCTTTTATCACTTATCTATACTGAAGAGTAATTTACAGTGGCCTGTAAATCTTTAGGATGTGGGAGGAAACCAGAAACATGGCTGAAATCCATGTTGTCATAAGGGGACTATATCCTAGATCAGTAAGGAATACCTGGAGATGTGAGACATAAATCGAACTGCTGTGCTACATTGTCATCTCAACTAAATCATTGATATAGATTGTCAACAACCCAACAGTGATCGCTGCAGCACCCACTAGTCACAGCTTCTGCTATCTGAAAATGATCCACCTCTTTCCATCCACCTATCCTCAGTCCAAGCCAGTATATGACCCAAATGCCATGTGTTCTAATTTTGTTTAATAACCTCTTATGTGGTACCTTGCCAAAGTCCAAGGACATCATCTTGTTTCCCCTTTATGTATTCTGCCAGTTACAACATTAAAAACATCTTCATTATAGTTAAAGAAATGCTTAACAAGTCAGGTCATAGAGTGATACAGTGTGGAAACAGGCCCTTGGCCCAATTCGCCCACACCAACTAACAATGTCCCAGCTACCCTAGTCCCACTTGCCTGCACTTGGTCCATTTTCTGTTTCTTAAACTATGGGATAGTCCCAGCCTCAACTACCTCCTCTGGCAGCTTGTTCCATACACGCACCACCCTTTGAGTGAAAAGGTTACCCATCTGATTCCTATTAAATCATTTCCCCATCACCTTGAACCTATGGTCCTCGATTCCCCTACTCTGGGTAAAAGACTGTGCATCTACCTGATCTATGCCTCTCATGATTTTGTATACCTCTATAAGATCACCCGCATCCTCCTATGCTCCATAGAGTAGAGACCCAGCCTACTCAATTTGTGGAGAGAAAAAAATGTTTCTGATAAATAAGTTTTAATCTGTATTAGGAAATTTTAAGAATAAAGTCAGTTGCAGGAAGAGGTGGCAAATGCAGGTAAAGCATTCCTAGCTGCTTTGGGGTGGAGTTGTAGAGGTGAAGACCATGAGAGCTAAGGGCCTGTCCAACTTAGGTGACCTTTTAGGCGAGTTTAGGAGACTCTGCAATCGTCACATGGTCGTAGGTGGTCTCCTTCATGGTCGAGAGGAGTTCCTGCATTCTGGGAACTGGTCGCGACCTCAGTGTGGTCGCAGAAAATTTTTCAACATGTTGAAAATTTTTCTGCGACCAAAAATTGGACGCCATGGAGAAAATCAATACTTTGGAAGTCGTAGGTGCAGTGGTAGTGGGTTTAGGGTTAGGGTCTGACATTCACACAGTGCAAAGCCAAGGTGATACCGGCAATGAACAGGAAGGTTAAAGACGGCTAGAACAGTGTACGGTAAGTCCTTTTAAAGAGCGGGGAGGGGAGAAGCAGTGGTAGTGGAGTTGCCATGTCGTTGTGGATAGTCTCGGTAGCCATATGTAGTTTTAGTTAATCTCCTTTGCTAACCGGGCATTTTCATTGGCTCATTCGGGGGGAAAAAATGTAAGCATGAGTTTTCAGAACCAAGGAAAACCAACCAGTAATGTTAAATGCCCGCTAAATTTCACAGCTGTGTATCTCTGGCTTATTAAAAGATGTCTGGCATCTTAAAATTTCCCTGTGTATCTCTCTTATTAAAAGTTGTCCATCTTAAAATTTCCCCCTCACCCCCCCACCCCCCCCTGTTCTTTTAAAGGACATACCGTACACTGCTTGCCGTCTTTAACCTTCCTGTTCATCGCCGGTATCACCTTGGCTTTGCACCGTGTGAATTTCAGACAGCGCTCCCCCGCTTTCCCTGGCCCCCGCCTTTGCGATGTGTTTGTGTGTGTACCACTCTGACGATCGTTCTAGCTTGCAGTTTTTCGGGCGAGTGTCCCCGAGCTTGAAGGTCGCAGACAGTCCGCTGAAAAGTCTCGTTAGTGGGACAGGCCCTTTAGAATGACAACATTGCTTTAGTTAAAAGAACCCCATGTTATTGACCTCTATTTTTAGCAGCACAGAATCATTCTTTCTCAAAACTGTCATGAGCAGCTATTCCACCTCATACTTTACTACATCCAATGCTTTAGCAAAATATTTCTTTCCTTCCTTTCATGTGTCCAGGATTGCAAACTTTAACCTTTGAATTCAAACACTCTTCTAGATTTTTCCTCTGATCTCATCACTCCTCTCATTCTTACCCTTTGCGTGTTTTCACTATTGCATCCGACCGTCACATCTCTGATCGCGCAGGATCAGTTATCGGCAGAAACCTCATCTTTATCCCCTTGCAGTTAATTTAAACAAAAAAATTAAAGTGCAGCGTGATGCTCAGCTGCTTTTACCTGGCTTTGATTGTGTCCATATTTTTGGACAAAGTTTTCACCCTAAAGAGTGAGCCTTTTCAGTTCAGAGTTCCAGATCAACTTATACCCCCTCTTTGGTATCTTGCCTTTTCTAGGCTCATTCATCACAAACTACTATTGTAAGATTGAATGTCTCCATTTTTTTCACTTACTCTAACTTACTCCGTGCAGCTCTCCACTTATTATGACTAATTCCTACATTGTTGTTAAACTTGCTGACAAGTGCAATGCTGATGTTATCTCGGGAACTGACCTCTGCACGACAGAGGCTGAGCACCATCTATATTTTCCCCATCTGTCTCCAGAACATGACTGAACGATAGAACAACTCCACAGCTTCCAATCTCATAGTCCACCAAATATGTTTTTATATTTTCCCTAACATCTCTACAGCCTGGCTGTCGTAATAGAGAGCACAATGATTTACCTGAATGATACTAGGTTTCCAAGATATTAGGAAGATGAGTGAGCTTTGTGATTTTTCCTATTGTGTGATTCCAAGTACTCAGTCATGTATAACTTGCAGTCATTTTTTGTTCAGCCAAATGGGTCTTATGGCCATAAGTCTGGTTTCTGTTCATTCTTCCAA
Source organism: Okamejei kenojei (assembly GCA_035221665.1). Classification (NCBI taxonomy): domain Eukaryota; kingdom Metazoa; phylum Chordata; class Chondrichthyes; order Rajiformes; family Rajidae; genus Okamejei; species Okamejei kenojei. Next base: position 72,753,745 of record CM069132.1, read on the forward strand.
CTGTCGTCTTCCAAGTCTGCAATATTTCCTGAAAGGATATGGCTCATATTCCTCCATTAACATTTTTATCATCTAATTACAGATTGCACTTCCTTTTTTGTTCATTCACTCAGAAGCATCTATTTAAACCATTTTCTTACAACTGCAAAACATAAATTGGGCACTGATTAGTTAGTTTGGACATCATGAAATAGGAACACATTGTCACATTTGAAAAATAAAAGCTAGAATTGATATTGTATAAAACAAACCCCCGTGATGTTCAATAATATCTCTCATCAGTCTTTAGCCACAAAATATCTGCTCCTTACTTTAACTATTCCTGGTCTGGTCTATTGCCTCCTCCAAATCTGTTGGTTATTATTGGTCATATATTCCCCCATTCCCTTCATCAAGATGATATCTGCAGTAATGAAGAACTAGAATTCCTTCTATAAACCAGCATACCAACCACTTCTTTACCAACGTTGATTGAAATTCACTTCTATAGCCAAGCTATAGAAGTCAGACCTATATTTTCAGCATTTAGTTTGGTATTAATTTCCCTTGTAATAACCTTTGTTGGTGAAGCATATTGGGACATTTCCCATGTTAAAAGCGGAGTATGGACATTTTAGGGAATTACTCTAGTTCATTCCAGCTCTGCTTGAGGATCTCTGCAACTCTACCCCTTCTGTAGACCTGTGCTTCCAGAGCCCCAGACTTTTGAAAGTCCTGGCTGAGGAAGCAAATGCTCTTCAAATATAGTGTTTCCAAAGCTGGCCAGTGTACTCTGCTTTCATTTGCTCTGTCCATTTTATTGATAACTATTTTGTGGTTGATTTGTGTAGAAAATCTCCAACATAAATCTCATCATAAGAAAATGGCAAAATATGGTACAGGTCCACCGCCTATTTTCCGGCAACTGGTCCAGCCCCTTCTTTTACCCGGACAAATCCCCCCTGAATGTCCTCCCATCGTGGCTGGGCGATGTGGTCGATCTCAGCCTCATCAAGCCTTCCCCGGCGATTGCCGGGTCAAATGTGTCCCAACATTTTGGGCCGGTATCTCCGCCCCCCCCCCATGACGATGAGCTTTGTTGGTAACAGAAAATCCAGAAAGGTGGCGAACCAATGATGGCTTATTATTATAATGTGTAACCATATAACAATATAACCATATAACAATTACAGCACGGAAACAGGCCCTCTCGGCCCTTCCAGTCCGTGCCGAACATTTATTTTCCCCTAGTCCCACCTACCTGCACTCAGACCATAACCCTCCATTCCCTTCCCATCCATATACCTATCCACTTTACTTTTAAATGTTAAAATCGATCCTGCCTACTCCACTTCTGCTGGAAGCTCATTCCACACAGCCACCACTCTCTGAGTAAAGAAGTTCCCCCTCATGTTACCCCTAAACTTCTGTCCCTTAATTCTCATGTCATGCCCTCTTGTTTGAATCTTTCCTACCCTCAATGGGAAAAGCTTATCCACGTCAACTCTGTCTATCCCTTTCATCATTTTAAAGACCTCAATCAAATCTCCCCTTGACCTTCTGTGCTCCAAAAAATAAAGACCTAACTTGTTCAACCTTTCTCTGTAACTTAGTTGCTGGAGCCCAGGCAACATTCTAGTAAATCTCCCCTGTACTCTCTCTAATTTGTTGACATTCTTCCTATAATTAGGCGACCAAAATTGTACACCATACTCCAGAATTGGTCTCACCAATGCCTTGTACAATTTTAACATTATTTCCCTACTCCTGTATTCAATGCTCTGATTTATAAAGGCCAGCACACCAAAAGCTTTCTTTACCACCCTATCTACATGCGATTCCACCTTCAGGGAACTATGCACAGTTATTCCTAGATCCCTCTGTTCCACAGCATTCCTCAATTCCCTACCATTTACCATGTTCGTCCTATTTTGATTTGTCCTGCCAAGATGCAGCACCTCACACTTATCAGCATTAAACTCCATCTGGCATCTTTCAGCTCACTCTTCCAAATGGCCCAAATCTCTCTGTAGACTTTGAAAATCTACTTCATTATCCACAACACCACCTATCTTAGTATCATCTGCATACTTACTTATCCAATTTTCCACCCCATCATCCAGATCATTGATGTACATGACAACAGTGGACCCAACACAGATCCCTGAGGCACCCCACTGGTCACCGGCTTCCAACCTGACAAACAGCCATCCACCATTACTCTCTGGCTTCTCCCATTCAGCCACTGTTGAATCCATCTTGCTACTCCGCCATTAACACCCAAAGATTGAACCTTCTTAGCCAACCTTCCATGGGGAACCTTGTCAAAGGCCTTACTGAAATCCATATAGACAACATCCACTGCTTTACCCTCATCAATTTCCCTAGTAACCACTTCAAAAAATTCAAGAAGGTTTGTCAAACATGACCTTCCAGGCACAAATCCATGTTTACTGTTCCTGATCAGACCCTGTTTATCCAGATGCTTATATATATTATCTTTAAGTATCCTTTCCATTAATTTGCCCACCACTGACATCAAACTAACAGGTCTATAATTGCTAGGTTTATTCTTTGAACCCTTTTTAAACAATGGAACATGCGCAGTACACCACTCCTCCGGCACTATTACCGTTTCTAATGACATTTGAAATATTTCTGTCATAGCCCCTGCTATTTCTACACTAACTTCCTTCAATGTCCTAGGGAATATCCTGTCAGGACCTGGAGACTTGTCCACTTTTATATTTTTCAAAAATGTCAGTACTACCTCCTCTTTGAATCTCATAGTTTCCATAGCTACTTTTTTCCCTTACCTCACAGAGAAAATAAATTGTTCAATATCTCCCCCGTCTCTTTTGGCTCTGCAGATAGCTGTCCATTCTGGCTCTCTAATGGTCCAATTTTATCCCTCGTTATCCTTTTGCTATTAATATAGCTGTAGAAACCCTTTGGATTTACTTTCACCTTTCTTGCCAAAGCAACCTCATATCTTCTTTTAGCTTTTCTAATTTCTTTCTTAAGATTCTTTTTACACTCTTTATACTCATCTAGCACCTCATTTACTCCATGCCTCCTATAATTATTGTAGATATCTCTCTTTTTTCGAACCAAGTGTCCAATTTCCCTTGAAAACCATGGCTCTTTCCAATTTTTACTATTTCCTTTCAACCGAACAGGGACATAAAGATTCTGTACTCTTACAATTTCCCCTTTAAATGTCCTCCATTTCTCTTCTACATCCTTCCCATAAAACAAAATGTCCCAATTCACTCCTTTTAAATCCTTACGCATTCCATCAAAGTTAGCCTTTCTCCAATCAAAAATCTCAACCCTAGGTCCAGTTCTGACTCTCTCTGTAATTATATTGAAACTAATGGTATTGTGATCACTGGTCCCGAAGTGCTCACCAACGCATACCTCCGTCACCTGACCTGCCTCATTTCCTAACAGGAGGTCCAGCACTGCCCCTTCTCTGGTCGATACCTCTATGTACTGCTGCAAAAAACTATCCTGCACACATTTTACAAACTCCAAACCATCCAGCCCATTTACAGAATGTGTTTCCCAGTCTATTTTTGGAAAATTGATATCTCCCACAATCACTACCTTGTGCTTACTACTAATATCTGCTATCTCCTTACATACTTGCTCTTCCAATTCTCGCTCCCCATTTGGCGGTCTATAATACACCCCTAAAAGTGTTGCTACACCGTTCCCACTTCTCAGTTCCACCCAAATAGCCTCCCTAGACGAGCCCTCTAATCTATCCTGCCAAAGCACTGCTGTAATATCTTCTCTGACAAGCAATGCAACACCTCCACTTCTGATCCCTCCAATTCTATCACACCTGAAGCAACGAAATCCTGGAATATTTAGTTTCCAATCACAGCCCTCCTGCAACCATGTTTCACTGATTGCCACAACATCATATTTCCAGGTGTCAATCCAGGCTCTAAGTTCATCCACCTTTCTTACAATGCTCCTAGCATTAAAATATACACGTTTTAGAAACCCACCATCCCTTATTCTCTGTCTATTATCTTTTTCCTCTTTCTCGCCTACATTTTGGGTCCGAGTGCTTCCCTTCTCTGCCTCTTGCCCCACACCCTGTCCCCTAGCCCCCTCTACCAGAGTTCCTCCCCCCCAGCCTTCCTAGTTTAAAGTCTCCTTTGCAAATCTCCCCGCCAGGATATTGGTCCCCCACGGGTTCAAGTGCAACCCGTCCTTTTTATGCAGATCATGTCTTCCCCAAAAGGGGTCCCAGTGATCAAGAAACTTGAATCCCTGCCCACTGCACCAGTCCCTCAGCCACGCATTTATCCTCCACCTCATTCCATTCCTACTGTCACGTGGCACAGGCTGTAATCCTGAAATTGTTTCTCTTTTGGTCCTTCTCCTTAACTTTCACCCCAACTCCCTAAATTCTCCTTTCAGGTCCTCTTCTCTTTTTCTGCCTATATCATTGGTACCTATGTGGACCACAACATCGGGCTCCTCTCCCTCCCTTATCAGAATCTTTTGGACACGTTCCGACACATCCGAGACCCTGGCACCAGGGAGGCAAACTACCATCCGGGTCTCCCGACTGCGTCCACAGAATCGCCAATCTGACCCCCTAACTATGGAGTCCCCTATTACAATTGCCCTCCTCTTTTTGCTACCCTTCTGAGCATCAGGGCCGGTGTCTGTGCCGGAGGCCCGGCCGCTGTTGCTGCCCCCAGGTAGGCTGTCCCCTCCAATCGTACTCAAATTTACCTATTTTCCAGGTGTACAGCCACCGGGGTACTCACTAGTCCCTGCCTCTGCCCCTTGCCCTTCCTAACAGTGACCCACTTGTCTGCCTCCCGTGGTCTGGGAGTGACCACCTCCCTGTAACTCCTGTCTATGACCTCCTCACTCTCCCTGACCAGATGGAGGTCTTCAAGCTGCTGCTCCAGGTTCCTAACACAGTCCCTTAGGACCCCCATCTCGACACACCTGGCGCAGATGTGGACGTCTGGAGGGCTATCAGATTCCCTGACCTCCCACATCTGACATCCAGAACAGTACACTGCCCTGGCCTTCATACTCCCCCCTTACACAGGATACAATATCAACACAATACAAAGTACAATTCCCCACTTACCCTGGATACAATACATAATACAGTCCACTACAAACTGCTGGAATCTGACTGTCAATCAGCTGCTTTCTCTAATCCACTTCCCACTAATCAGCGGCTTCCTCAACGAAAAAAACCCTTATCTGAATGGAACGTTAGTGATTGTGTCGCTCCTCCTCCCTCTTCCAACGGCTCCTGTGGGCCTCTGTGGGAGCAAGCCCCGCGCTGGGTTTTTATACTCACCAGCCGGGTGTCGCTCCTCCTCCCTCTTCCAACGGCTCCTGTGGGCCTCCTGTACTGAGAAAGAATGGAAAAACTTTGTTTTGTGTGCATTCCAAGCAATGTCAATAGAGCCAATGGAGCTAGTATGCAATTGATCTCTTGTGTCATCTGATGTCAAGGCTCTGGTGTCATTTAAAAAAACAAACGTGTATTTATTTCATTTGTTAAGTTTGATTGCAGCTTCACAATAGAGACGCATAAAGAGAACTATAGAAAAGTTCCAAGTATTGCTAATATTTCTGTAGAAAGCATTTTCGGAATGTTTTCATTGATTGTGTTGAAAGGAACTGCTAGTGCAGGTGCTAGTTTATACTGAAGATTGACACAAAGTGCTGGAGTAACTTAGCAGGTCAGGCAACGTCGCTGGAGAAAGGGATAGTGATGTTTTAAGTCAGGGCCCTTCTTCAGACCTGAAGGATCCGACTCGAAATGTCACCCGTCCTTTTTCTCCAGAGATGCTGCCTGACCCACTGAGTTACTCCAGCACTTTGTGTATATGTTTAGATTTAATTGTTCGTTTCATTTAAAGATACAGCACGAAAGCGGGCCTTTCAGCCCATCAAGTCCATGCCGACCATCATTCATACGGGTTCTGTGTTCTCCCACTATCTCATCAATTCTTATATACTTGGGATAATTTACTGAGGCCAGTTATTAACCTATAAACCCACATGTTTTTGAGATGTTGGCGGAAACCTGCACGGTCACCGGGAGAACGTGTAAACACCAATAGATAGCAGCCAAGTCTCTGACGCTGTGCGGCAGTAGCTCTACCAGCTTTGCCACTGTGCCGCTTTGAATGAAATTGCCTTTTCATCTGCGCAAATAACATTCTGGTCCTGTCTTTTTGTCCTTCTAGAAATCCATTATTGCTATTTGTCAGAACCAATACAGAAAGCACCTGGTGGCACGAGCATCTGTCGGAAGAAAACATTCACCACTTACGAAGAATTGTTTCTGAAGAATACAAGTCGTTGACCTTAAACAAATCTTGCCCACTAAAAGATGAGCCATGGCCCAGGTTACCTTGGGAACCAGGTTGGTTGAAACTGAAATCCGTTGAAATTTGTAGGTGCGCTGGAATAATTGAGCACAAAAAATTAAAAATTATTTGATAAGGGTTTGCCTAGCCTGAAACAGTTTGAAATAATCTGTTTTAATGAACATTGTACTGTTTGATTATTTTGTGACCAGTTATCAGGAAACTTGATACTTTTAAGGAACAGTTAAGGGATACGTTTAGGAAAGGAGAACCTGTGGAGGACCCTTGAATGTTGAGGATAATAATAGGAATGTTGATACCAGGTCTCATTTTCCGTGATTAATATTACACAAATAAATCTTTAGATAGCACTGCACTTTGCTGCTCTAAACTTTATTGAATGAGATGGAAGCTACATTATATCAATTTGTTACCATACTTTACTTTTACTTTCAAGGAAAAAAACAATTCTTGTATTTAGTAGAACAGGCATGGAAATTGTGGCACTTTTCCTACTTAACCGAATATTGTCTTCTTGTTTATTTTTTAAGGTACCCGCAGGGTTGGACTTGTTGCAGCAAAGCTTGGGATGATGCCTTTGTGGACCAAGGCAGGCGAAAAGCATGCAGTTACGTTACTTCAGGTAATATTCTGGCATGAAAGTACATGGTATTATTAATCACCTTTAATGTCACATCGGTCTTATGGGGTTAGCAAGAGGGGGGAATGTACAAATAGGAATTGAGCACTTAAAAATCATGATTGTTATAGAACTACACAGTTCACCAAGTAGTTTTGTGCTATTAATTATTAAAATCATACGAACCCTGATATACAATAAACTCTCATTATAATTTGAAGAAGGGCTCGCTGGTGCATTTTGTGAGTCGTGGGTGGGGTCGAAAGCAGAGACCCTAAATGGGCGGAGAGGCGTATGAGCCGGGGATTCGCAATATCCAAAATCCATTATAAAAGGGTCTGTTAAAACGAGGGTTTGCTGTATACATATTTACTACTTGGCTGTGTTCAAATCGTTTACAGAAGTAGAGTTTGCAACCTTTTCATAATCATTTGGTGGTTATGCTGCAATCTCAGTTCATTCTCTTGTTTTTATTATTAGCAATTTCAAAGTCAACACCTTTGGGTAGTGTGAGCAGGTGGTTTTCGCATGACATGAACTCTGAACATATGGTATTGTTATAGTGTTTGTAAGAGCGTATTTTGCAAGTGATAGATGTGGCCTGTCTGTAATGGTTTTGCCTGAGTCAGAAGATTGTGGGTTTAATTCTGATTCAAGATTTAAGCACATAATTATAGGCACACACTCCAGAGTTGTACTGAGGAAATGCTAGAAATATGACAATGCTGAATTATGGACGAGAGATCAAACTAAGACTTATTTTAGATGGATCAGAAGACCCGCATGACATTTGAGGTGTGACCAATATTTATCCTGCAAGCAACATTAAAGCACGAGGTTATTTGGTCAGTCACGGTACTGTTTTGGGGAGCAAATACAGTTTCTTTTCTGCAATTGTGAGTTGTTGCACCAGGTTCCACAGGCCCCAACTGATTTTGCAGTTTATATCAATGATTTAGACTAAAATGTTGGGAGTATACCAAAGGTGTTGATGTAAGCAGCTGCAGATGCTGGTTTACCAAAAGAGAACACAATGTTTTGGAGTATCTCAGTGGATCAGCGCATCACTAGAGAACATGGATAGGTGATGTTTTGAATCAGGACCCTTCCTCAGATAGGTGTTTACGGACCATACAAAAAAGATCACGTGGTTTACTGTGAAGAGGAATGCTTTACAGGTTCAACAAGAATTCAGAAGAAATGGGAGGACATAGAATGTTATGGAGGAACAGAGGAGTGCATGTTCACAGATCTTCAACGATTGATCTGTACGTGATTGTTAAGGTGGATAATAATACATCTGGGATACATTCTTTCATCAGCTGTGGTACAGAACACAAGAGCAGACAGCTAAAGCTAGAACTGTATGCTGCACCATTTGGGCCACAGCTCCACTATTATGTACATTTCTGGTCATTACATTTCAGATAAGGTGTGGTTGTACTGGGGAAGCTGCTAGGACTTGCAAATGTCAGCTATTGAACTGGGTTTTCAGTTTTAGCAGAGGAATTGGAGTCATACAACATGGAAACAGGCGCTTCGGTACAATTTGTCCATGTCAACCAGGATGCCCCATCTATGCTAATAAAACTTGCCATCTCTCTAAACCATCCCATAGCTTCCTGGAAGTGCTGAGTAGTTTAGTTTATTGTCGTGTGTATTGAGGTACAGTGAACAGCTTTTTGCTGCATGCTAACCATTCAGCAGAAAGACGACATGATTACAATCGATCCATTTACAGTGCATATATACATGATAAGCGAATAAGGTTTAGTGCAAGGTAAAGCCAGCAAAGTCCGGTCAAGGAAAGTCCGAGGGGCATCAGGTAGATAGTAGTTCAGCACTGCCCTCTGGTTGTGGTAGGATTACTCAGTTGCCTGTTAACAGCTGGGAACCGTAGATCGGGTGGTGAAGAAGGCATGCAATACACTTGATTATATTAGTCAGGAAAGTGAATATAAAAGTTGTGGAGTAGTGTTGGAATTGTATCAAGCTTTAGACTGAAATGGGGAAGGACTTTTTTTCTTTGCAGTTTTGTAGTCTACAAATAATGGTCATAGATTTAAAATAATTGGTAGAGCTATTACAGGGGAGATGAAGAACAATTTTCTCATTCATGATTGCCCAAGTCTATAATTAATCTAATTGTCAATGAGGGTTGAATGGGGGGGGGGGGAAATCAGGTGCGTACAAACTGGGTATCTTCATTGCTGTTCACAACACATACATCTAATTTGAATGTCTGGTAATGTGGCGTTTTGACACCTTTAAACATATTACCAAAAGAACATTTGCTCTCAGTTATGTCCTTTGGCCATCTCTTGTCAGTTAGTGTAATGTTTAACCTGTCAGATGGGTATAGTCGGTTTTAACAGCGTTTATCATAAAATGCCTTTAGAAATTTCCTTGTAACCTGTATATTTTGTTGTGGATAGATTATGTGGGAAGCGAGAGTGTTTATGTACCAATAGCAATAACAACTCATGCTTTGGCCATGTCATGATAATTTTCAGTCCTTCACAGAAAACATGCTTGCATCAATCTGTTGTGTGCATGGCTAAGCATATACAGTGGCTTGCAAAAGTTTTCATACCCCTTGAACTTTTCCACATTTTGTCACGTTACACCCACAAACGTAAATGTATTTTGTTGGGATTTTATGTGATAGACCAACACAAAGTGGTTCATAATTGTGAAGTGGAAGGAAAATGATACATGGTTTTAATTTTTTTTTATAAATAATAAACTGAAAAGTGTAGCAAGCAAAAGTATTCAGCCCCTTTACTCTGATACCCCTAAATAAAATCCAGTGCAACCAATTGCCTTCAGAAGTCACCTAATTAGTAGAGTCCACTTGTGTGTAATCTAATCTCAGTATAAATACAGCTGTTCTGTGAAGGCCTCAGAGGTTTGTTAGAGAACACACCAGACAGGTCAGGGCATCATGAAGCCCAAGGAACACACCGGACAGGTCAGGGATAAAGTCGTGGAGAAGTTTAAAGCAGGGTTAGGTTATAAATAAATCCCAAGCTTTGAACATCTCACGGAGCACTGTTCAATCCAGCATCCGAAAATGGAAAGAGTATGGCACAACTGCAAACCTACCAAGACATGGACGTCCACCTAAACTGACAGGCCAGGCAAGGAGAACATTGATCAGAGAAGGAGCCAAGAGGCCCATGGTAACTCTGGAGGAGCTGCAGTGATCCACAGCTCAGGTGGGAGAATCTGTCCACAGGACAACTAGTAGTCGTGCACTCCACAAATCGGGCCTTTATGGAAGAGTGGCAAGAAGAAAACCATTGTTGAAACAAATCCATAAGAAGTCCCGTTTGCAGTTTGCCACAAGCAATGTGGGGGACACAGCAAACATGTGGAGGAAGGTGCTCTGGTCTGATGAGACCAAAATTGACTTTTTTGGCCTAAATGCCAAATGCTATGTGTGGCGGGAAACTAACACTGCACATCACCCTGAACACGCCATCCCCACTGTGAAACATGGTGGTGGCAGCATCATGCTGTGGGGATGCTTTTCTTCAGTAGGGACAGGGAAGCTGGTCAGAGTTGATGGGAAGATGGATGGAGCCAAATACAGGGCAATCTTGGAAGAAAACCTGTTGGAGTCTTGAAAAGACTTGAGACTGGGGCAGAGGTTCACCTTCCAGCAGGACAACGACCCTAAACATACAGCCAGAGCTACAATGGAATGGTTTAGATCAAAGCATATTCTTGCGTTAGAATGGCCCAGTCAAAGTCCAGACCGAAATCCAATTGCGAATCTCTGGCCAGACTTGAAAATTGCTGTTCACAGATGCTCTCCATCCAATCTGACTGAGCTTGAGCTATTTTGCAAAGAAGAATGGGCAAAATTTCCGTCTCTAGATGTGCAAAGCTGGTAGAGACATACCCCAAAAGACTTGCAGCTGTAATTGCAGCGAAAGGTGGTTCTACAAAGTATTGACTCTGGGGCTGAATACTTTTGCACGCCACACTTTTCAGTTTTTTATTTGTAATAAAATTTGGAAACAATGTATCATTTTCCTTCCACTTCACAATTATGCACCACTTTGTGTTGGTCTATCACATAAAATCCCAATAAAATACATTAACGTTTGTGGTTGTAACGTGACAAAATGTGGAAAAGTTCAAGGGGTATGAAAACTTTTGCAAGCCATTGTATGTTACCATGGTCCAGGATTTATTGACACGGGTTGATTATACGCTGAATAATCCAACCACATTTTTATTTCGAAGTGGAAAGAAATAATAGAAATTGCATTAATTGCAACGTGTAAAATGAGTTGAGATACTGCATTATAATCTTGCTGCATGTCATTGTGGTATATATCATGTCTTGATTGGTGAATATGTTTAGTTTGTGACTTTGTTTGAAGCAGAAATAATATGTGAATGCTTCATTGAGCATAATTCCGACTGGTAACTACTCACTTCGTCCGAGCACGTTATTGCACGCGTCATGCAAGCCGTCTTAAATGACCACCTAAACTGTCTTTGGGCAACCTAAAAAGCTGCCTAGGTTGTCCGGCTGGCAACAGAAAAAAAGTTAAGTGAGAGCCCTCCAATGGACCAAGCACTGCAAATGGGATGAGGCTGAATAGTTATTTTACAATGGACAAAGGTGCCTTGAGCAGAAAGACCTTGTGTTACCATTTTCTATGATTCTTTGATTATTCTTAAATTGTTTCACTGCTTTTGATGCCCTGAAAATGATGAAAAATACACTATTAAAATGTCAGTCTCATAATTGTTGATAGGATCATGGAAATGTACAACTTGCAAGCCTATCGCTGCGAGTGATGATAATGTGGTTATGTTTAATTCATCATTTTAAATTAAATATACTGCACCATCTTAATCAATGGCTTGCTTATGATTTTCACTCTATTAAATTAATATCGATAAATAATTACTGGTTGTGCTTTTTTCCAGGTCCAAGATTGCCATGTTGTATCATATATATCTAAAGAGCAGTATGATGGGAAAAGGCCGGTGCTGGTAGTGGGTGGAACGAATACATCTTTGTTTAATGTAAGGAAATGTTTGTGTTATTTAATTTATTAATTATTGAACTAATTCATATTTGTGTAGATTTGTCTTGAGTTCTACCTCTTGCATTTATTCAGATAGCTGTACATTCAAGCCCCACTCAAGATACTTGAGCACAAAAATAAGGCCCAGGCAACAAGATCAGATTAATTAATGACCTCTTTATAATACAATTCAATATCACATTTTGCTTGAGGAAGAAAATAATGGGTTTACGACTAGTATTTTAAATTCAAGTAAGGATAATTGTGAGGACATGCAAGCAAAGCTAGATAAAGTGAACCGATAAACAAGGTTAAATAATTGATCAATCACATTGCAGTGCCAGCTATTTACAAAAATCTTTCCATGCACAGAGGAGATGGATTCCACGGAATAGATAAAAATTCCAAGTGAAGGACTCTTTATTTATGATTAAGTAAAGAATTAACAATATATGAGTTGTAAAAATAAAGCATACATTTACTCAGACAAATGGCAAGTCAAAACATTGTTTTAAACAAGCAAAGAGTGACAACAAATACGAAAAAAAGTTAACCAGAGAAATGTTGAAACAAATAGAAATAATTTTCTTCAGATATCTATGAAAGACAATTTCACAAAGTGAAGATATAGGTAGTGAGCCTAGGGAATAAAAAAATGAAAATAAGAAGATGACAAATAAATCAAACATGTATGTCATGTGTTCACTTGTCAAAGATACAAATAACATTAAATAAATCATTTTGTTGCAAATCATGAATTGGAAGATGAGGACTAACCCTCGAAGAATATAGTTACCATGAAAATGACACTGAGCAAATTGGTAGTTGATGCTTAGATTCTAATTATATTTTTAAAATTCCTAGAATCGAGGTAGATTTCTTTATATTGGACAACAGCATATGTAACTACCTTATTCGAAAAAGGTGGGAGACAAATTGCAAAAACTTCACGCTAGTTAGCTTAATACCTGTCAGTGAAAATGTTAGAAACTATTGTTAAAGATGCTATAACAGGGCACTTAAAAAAAACCCAACCTGGTTCTGTGAAAATAGAATAATGCTTAACCCATTTATTGTTTTTTTCTATGAAGTTACAGATGCAATGATAAAGAGAAACCAGCAGATATATTTAATTTTCAGGAAGATATTTGATAGGGTGCCCCATAAGAGTTATATGGGAAGATCAAAATAGGGCTATCGATGGGTAGGAAAAGGGGAGATGCAACGAGACCTGGGTGTCATGGTACACCAGTCATTGAAAGTAGGCATGCAGGTGCAGCAGGCAGTGAAGAAAGCGAAAGGTACGTTAGCATTCATAGCAAAAGGATTTGAGTATAGGAGCAGGGAGGTTCTACTGCAGTTGTACGGGGTTTTGGTGAGACCACACCTGGAGTATTGCGTACAGATTTGGTCTCCAAATCTGAGGAAAGACATTCTTGCCATAGAGGGGGTACAGAGAAGGTTCACCAGACTGATTCCAGGGATGTCAAGACTTTCATTTGAGGAAAGACTCGATAGACTCGGCTTGTATTCGCTAGAATTTAGAAGATTGAGGGGGGATCTTATAGAGGCTTATAAAATTCTTAAGGGGTTGGACAGGCTAGATGCAGGAAGATTGTTCCCGATGTTGGGGAAGTCCAGAACAAGGGGTCACAGTTTAAGGATAAGGGGGAAGTCTTTTAGGACCGAGATGAGGAAAACATTTTTCACACAGAGAGTGGTGAGTCTGTGGAATTCTCTGCCACAGGAGGTAGTTGAGGCCAGTCCATTGGCTATATTTAAGAGAGAGTTAAATGTGGCGCTTGTGGCTAAAGGGATCAGGGGGTATGGAGAGAAGGCAGGTACTGGATACTGAGTTGGATGATCAGCCATGATCATATTGAATGGCGGTGCAGGCTCGAAGGGCCGAATGGCCTACTCCTGCACCAATTTTCTATGATTCTATGTAACTAGGAAAATTGTCAAGGGAGAGCCAGTGGATGTAGTGTACCTGGACTTTCAGAAACCATTTGATAAGGTCCCACATCGGAGATTAGTGGGCAAAATTAGGGCACATGGTATTGGGGGTAGAGTGCTGACATCGATAGAGAATTGGTTGGCAAACAGGAAACAAAGAGTATGGATCAATGGGTTCCTTTCAGAATGGCAGGCAGTGACTAGTGGGGTACCGCAAGGCTCGGTGCTGGGACTGCAGCTATTTACAATATACATCAATGATTTGGATGAAGGGATTCAAAGTAACATTAGCAAATTTGCAGATGACACAAAGCTGGGTGGCAGTGTGAACTGTGAGGAGGATGCTATGAGAATGCAGGGTGACTTGGACAGGTTGGGGAAGTGGGCAGATTCATGGCAGATGAAGTTTAATGCAGATAAATGCGAGGTTATCCACTTTGGTAGCAAAAACAGGAAGGCAGATTACTATCTAAATGGCGTCAAGTTGGAAAAAGGGGAAGTACAACGGGATCTGGGGGTCCTTGCACATCAGTCTATGAAAGTAAGCATGCAGGTACAGCAGGCAGTGAAGAAAGCGAATGGCATGTTGGCCTTTATAACAAGAGGAATTGAATATAGGAGCAAAGACGTCCTTCTGCAGTTGTACAGAGCCCTAGTGAGACCACACTTGGAGTATTGTGTGCAGTTTTGGTCCCCTAATTTGAGGAAGGACATTCTTGTTATTGAGGGAATGCAGTGTAGGTTTACAAGGTTAATTCCCGGGATGGCGGGACTGTCATATGCTGAGAGAATGGAGCAGCTGGGCTTGTACACTCTGGAGTTTAGAAATCTCATTGAAACGTATAAGATTGTTAATGGTTTGGACACGCTAGAGGCAGGAAACATGTTCCCGATGTTGGGGGAGTCCAGAACCAGGGGCCACAGTTTAAGAATAAGGAGGAAGCCATTTAGAACGGAGACGAGGAAACTCTTTTTCTCACAGAGAGTTGTGAGTCTGGAATTCTCTGCCTCAGAGGGTGGTGGAGGCGGGTTCTCTGGATGCTTTCAAGAGAGAGTTGGATAGGGCTCTTAAAAATAGCAGAGTCGGGATATGGGGAGAAGGCAGGAATGGGGTACTGATTGGGGATGATCAGCCATGATCACATTGAATGGTGGTGCTGGCTCGAAGGGCCAATGGCCTACTCCTGCTCCTATTGTCTATTGTTCATAAGACATTTTCTGGAAAGAACTATGAACTAAGGGTTACTACTTAAAATGAAAAGTTTTCCTATTTAAAACAGTAACCATTTTTCTCTGAGGGTTTGTGTCTTTGGATTTCTCTTCCACAAAGGGCAGTGCAAGCAAAGTTTGAATTAACACACAGATAGCTATTTTTTGTTGAGCATGGGGTGAAAGTTTACTGCTATCAAACAGGGATGGAGAACTGAGATTATAATTGGAGCAGCCATGATTTTATTATGAGACGTAGCAGGGTAAAAGGGTTGAGTGGCATTCTACTAATTCTCAATGCTGCAGTATTTGTTTTTGTTTCTGCATGAAATTTAAAATTAAGCCCATGTGACCTGTCTTTTTGTATCTGAAGAAGGTTCTCGACCCGAAACGTCGCCTATCTCCTTCGCTCCTTAGATGCTGCTGCACCCGCTGAGTTTTTCCAGCCTTTTGTGTACCCTTTTTGTGTCTGATGTTGGTTTCACAAAAATATCAAGATTTCACCTCTTAGTTGAGACTGAGTAAGTGGTTGAGAGGAAATTAAGTTGGTGGTAAAAGAATGGTTTGTGGTACACCTGGGGATGTTAGGCTTTTTTATTTAGCATTTTCAATGATTGTATTAATTGCTTTAACTGTTTGGTATCTGTTAAGAAGTGGGAGGTCTTTACTAAATTGGGAGTGAAAGGTATGTGATTAGAGTACAAATCAGTACATCTAGAAAACATTTAGCTTCCTATGGATGATGTCAGTGAAAATGGTAATTAGGAAACATATTTCCAATGGATAGATATTTGGGAGTTTGATGAAATGGAAGCCATTTCATTGATTACATTTGATCACTCCACCAAGCCAGACAGAAATGTAGGATGGTGAATCTGTGGAATTCTTTGCCACAGAAGGCTGTGGAGGCCAAGCCAGTGGATCTATTTAAGGCAGAGATAGATAAATTCTTGATTAGTATGGGTGTCAGGTTATGGGGAGAAGGCAGGAGAAAGGGGTTAGGAAGGAGAGATAGATCAGCCGTGATTGAATGGCCTAATTCTACTCCTATCTCTTATGATCTAGACCTTGCAAGATTTTGCAGAGAAATCAAGTGTGGGTGTGGAGAGGAGATAAATGTGGTCAACAATCTTGCATAAAAACCAATCCCCAAGATAGCAAATGGTAGAGTGAATTGCTAATTAAATGTTATATTGTCAAATGTCAGATTTTGTCAACAATATAAGTTATTGTGCTGTTTAAGAAGGAACTGCAGATGCTGGAAAATCGAAGGTAGACAAAAATGCTGGAGAAACTCAGTGGGTGAGGCATCATCTATGGAGCGGAGGAAATAGGCAACGTTTTGGGTCTGAAGAAGGGTTTCGAAAAGTTTCCTATTTCCGTCGCTCCATAGATGCTGTCTCACCCGCTGAGTTTCTCTAGCATTTTTGTCTACCTAAGTTATTTGGCTTCTCAGTATGCAGGATATGTTAAGCAGTCCAGCAAATGGTGCACTATTTGTATCTGTGATTTATTTACCAACGAATATCCTGTCGGAACTACAGAGTTTTCAGTGCACCACTTAATAGTATGTTCCAGAATTTTTCAGTTATTATTACCCGCTGTATATTATCATCTGAAATGGCCACAGTTAGAATTGTTCATCTTAACTGGAGGAAATCTGTAATTTCCCTGTTGTGTTTAAGCAATCAGCATCCAGGTGACCTGTGATTGATTGAAAATAGCTTCTTGATTGGCCACTTTAATCAAAATAGCTTCAACAATTTACCCCGAGGTAAGCATGGTGATTGGTACTCTTAAGTAAAATATTCCTTTTTGCCGTGATCTATTCATATTCACTACATTTTATTTTTAAATTTGCTTTCACTCTAATCTTTGAGTGTGCAGAGGACACAGCAATTGCACAACATGTTTTCTCAGATGTAGGGTGAGGGTTATTTTAATCTAACTACCATACTTTAAATAGTCTTTATTTTGAAACATTCTGTCTGCTTAAATATTAAGTTTTGTTGGAAATGAAAAGAAGAGTGAAGTGTGAAATATAATTATTAGAAGAGATCAGCCTATAAGTGCAAATCTAATTTGGTTGCTCTGGTTAGTGACTGAATTAAAAAATAATCAGGGGAAATTATTTTCCACCCTAAATTAAGCTATTATAAATTGCTTTTGTGTTTTTTTTAAGTGCAACAGATTTCCCCTCTTGCAGATGTTACAGATAGAAATATAAACGTTTATTTTATCTGAAAATGGGAGCTTTGCTGCGTATGAATTTCATATTAATTGTGCATCATGGTGCATGTAGAGTTCTGCAGCTTCCCTCCACCTGAAGATTATTTCCTCCCATTCCCGGAATGTTTTGTTGTGTGTGTAACATATAAGAGTCAAGAAATGAGCCGTATCTCATCTCTTCTCAACTGACCATCATTGCTGACAAACCATAAAACCAGGGAATCTGGAATACATTTAAACACACCGATGGAGGAATTAGAATAAAGAAATGTTTGTTTCTCAATACACATAAATTTCACTTAAGGTTAGTTACTTCATATCATAATCATTTGTGTTGAATAATATAGCCAAAAATATATTGGCTCATGAACTATCATCTATGTGTGCAAGGTAGAAACTAGTGTATCATTGTCCCAAGGCCATCATCTAAATATAGTCTGCGCATTGCTTCAGGCAGTCACTTTGCACTACATTCTAATTACAACTGTATTCAATTGCATCTTGCAGTGCAGCCTCATTATTGAGTTTGCTGAATCTTCTCCAAGCACCTTTAGTATGTTTGCTGGTTAATTTATTTTTGTTTTATGCCCTTAACCAGTATTCAACAGCCATTGCTATCTGTTTTAAATTAAGTATGCCAAGATTGGTGGTGGTTTACATACTCTAACCATGTTTATTGTGATTATATTTTCCCACTTTCATAGCACTTGGCTAATTCTAAGTAGCAGGTCCAATTATTAAATAGTTTTTGTTTTCTGGAAACAATTACCATTTCTAAGAAGTGATCATTCAAGACGTTTTTCCATAATGGTTTAGAATTCCTTTGGTTTTGGATCATTAGCATTTTATTTTGCAATGTCTCTTTTTCACATAGTAATGAATTGTGGTGGGAAATTGACACCTTGGAAAAAGCAGTACTGCCTACCCCTAAGCATGCCTAGGGAGATGGTGACAAGTTAATTATTTGAGGGATTGAAGTCCATTTGGTGGGGGCAGTTCCATGATGTTCTATCCTAGTTTAAAGATACAAAAAATATATATTTTCAGCAAATTGATGCCCACATAAACGACAAAGAAAAATCCCTACAATTTTTGAGGTCTGAAGAAGAGTCTCGACTCGAAACGTCACCCATTGTTTTTGTAAGGATAATGTAAATCATCTGATAACGTGGCATTTGTAATTCAAGGCATATTTTTTCTGCCACAAATTATCACTTTTTGTTCTAATACCCAAATTTCATGTACAATTAACAAGTTGTTAAATGCCTAGCATTTTCTGAGCCTATGTATATGATGCATATAAAATGGGGATTGCTGTCTGCACTTGATGCCCCTAGCTATCTCCATCCCTCATCCCTTTTCGTGGAACATAGAACAGTAACAGAAATGTGCCCGTCGGCTCATAATAATTGTGCAGAACATGATGCCTAGCTGGACTGATCTCATCTGCCTGTACATGATCAAGTTCCTACACTCCCATGTGCATATCTAAAAACCTCTTAAAATTATCAGTTTCTCACCAGCCTGGTTTACTAAGGTGTTTTATATGTCTCATGTTTACAAGGGATGAAAGTGCTTTCAACAGCTTGGAATGGCCCCAAAGATTTTAAGTAATTAAAATCCCACTCTGGCGACTTGAGCACAGACCTAGGCTGGCACTCCAGTGCAGCTCCAATATTTTTAAGACGAGTCGTTAGATTGAAGCTGTCTTTTTCAAAAGATTCACTGCACTAAACAATTGAGGGCAAAACGTTCAGACAGTTCTGACTGCTTTTGGTACATTACACCAATGACTAAACTTACCTATATTGTTGGCTGTAAAGGACTTTTGTAAATATGGAAAGAGCTGTAAAAGACAATTTAGTTTAGAGATACAGCGCGGAAATAGGCCCTTCGCCCACCGGGTCCGCGCCGACCAGAGATCCCTACACATTAACACTATCCTACACCCACTACATACAATTTACATTTATATAAAGCCAATTTACCTACATATATGTACATCTTTGGAATGTGGGAGGAAACCAAAGGTTTCAGAGAAACCCAACGCAGGTCATGGGGAGAACGTGCAGACAGCAACCGTAGCCGGAATTGAACCTTGGTCACTGGCGCTGCAGGTGCTATCAGGCAGCAACTCTACCGCTGCGCCACCGTGCCTGCCCAAAAGACAGGTTATCTTTATTCAATGCACTACCAAAATAAAGTAAAAATTATGCTAATTGGGACAAAATTAATGTATGGAGTGATTGTGCAGAATAATCTCTCATCACTCAAAAGCCTTGCATTGAATTGCAGTTATCCAGTGAGCCGGTTATGCTAGTTGTGTATAAATAGGCCATGCTATCTATGCAATCAATCATCACTGATTTATACAACTGTGTTTCTTTCTGTAGAAGTCAGAATCTTTCATGGAAAAGTACAGGCTAGCTGGCATACCCCCAAAACGGAAATTGGCAACATTCAAAGTCTCCGACAATGCTATTATTAAACCAGGTAAGGTCTCATATGGAGCTCGTACATTGGCGATAAGATGGGCAAAGACTGATAAATATGTTTCTGATATATATGTGTATCACTGGCATTCTTAATTCTCATAAACAGGCAAGGCTGTTTCAGAGGCAGTTAAGAATCAGCCACATGCCTATGTTTGATGTGAATTTGTAAATTGGGTAAGAGCAATATTTCCATTTGTGGACCAGATAAGTATTAAAAAGAAAATGGTCACCATGGCAAATGCCTTTTTCCAATTTTCTGAATTTAAATTCCTCCAGCTGCCATAGTCAAATTCTAAATTATCACACTAGATCAATAAATCAGAGCTCTGCAGGGCAGTAGATCACTTAATGCTACATCATTTTTGCAGTCTTGTTTTATCCTTAGTGATCTAAATTTTCAAATTTGGAATCATTCATAATGATATGACGTTGCCATTAATATGATGTTAAATTGATTTTAGGTACTCCTCTATATGCTGCTCATTTTCGACCAGGCCAATATGTTGATGTCACAGCAAAAACGTAAGTTCATGAAAAGGTGTATCTATTACAATGCTGTCTCATCCTGTCCTCAATGGTGACGTTTGATTTGAAGATGGCTCATGACTTTCTTGTGTGAACATAGTGACTTCTGATTGTACCATGGATTTCATAGAGTAAACCATTCAAAGCCCTTTCATGGGAGCATCTACTAAAATAAATAATTGCTGCTGTACTACTTAAGCAAGATTTAGGCTATATGTTTAAGAGATTGGCCAATGTCCTATGAGTTTAAAAAAAATAAAGAGAGGATGGAGTCTAGGAAGATATTTTTGAAACTTGCTGGATTGGTATCTAAAGGCATAACTACCAAAGGGGATTTAAATTGAATTTGGGAGAGAAACACAGCAATCTTGGAGTTTCCGTTCTGGAGAAGCTTACAGATGTGAATGATGCGACATGAAAAGATTGGAGAGTTAAAATGAATTTTAAAATGTAAACATTTTCAACTAAGCACCACTAAGGTCACCAAGCAGAGGGGTGTAGGAAAGAACTGCAGGTGCCGGTTTACACAGAAGATGGACACAACACGCTGGAGTAACTCAGCGGGACAGGCAGCATCTCTGGATAGAAGGAATGGGTGACGTTTCATGTTGAGACACTTCTTCGGACTGTGAGTCGGGAGAAGAGACATGAGGAAGGGTAAGGTGTGAAAACGAGACATCAAAAGACATGGAGATCAGGACGCCATTTACTCTCTAAATGGCGTCGTTGTGAAAAGGAGAAGTACAACGGGATCTGGGGGTCCTTGTACATCAGTCTATGAAAGTAAGCATGCAGGTACAGCAGACAGTGAAGAAAGCGAATAAAGGTTGGCCTTTATTGCCAGGGTCTTGCATGTGTCAGAACGTGTACAAAAGATTCTGATAAGGGAGGGAGAGGAGCCTGATTTTGTGGTACACATAGGTACCAATGACATAGGCAGAAAAAGTGATGAGGTCCTGAAGGGAGAATTTAGGGAGTTGGGGGGGAAAGTTAAGGAGAAGGACCAAAAGGGTAACGATTTCAGGATTACTGCCTGTGCCGCGTGACAGTGAGAGTAGGAATGAAATGAGGTGGAGGATAAATGCGTGGCTGAGGGACTGGTGCAGTGGGCAGGGATT
Organism: Okamejei kenojei; assembly: GCA_035221665.1. Classification (NCBI taxonomy): domain Eukaryota; kingdom Metazoa; phylum Chordata; class Chondrichthyes; order Rajiformes; family Rajidae; genus Okamejei; species Okamejei kenojei. The sequence continues at coordinate 72,775,315 of CM069132.1, forward strand.
CAAGTTTCTTGATCACTGGGACCTCTTTTGGGGAAGGCATGATCTGTACACAAAGGATGGGTTGCACTTGAGCCCGAGGGGGACCAATATCCTGGCAGGGAGATTTGCAAAGGCTACTGGGGAGACTTTAAACTAGAAAGGCTGGGGGGAGGGACTCGGGTAGAGGGGGCTAGGGGTCAGGGTGTGGGGCAAGAGGCAGAGAAGGGAAGCACTCGGATCCAAAATGTAGGCGAGAAAGATGAAAAAGATAATAGACAGAGAATAAGGGATGGTGGGTTTCTAAAATGTGTATATTTTAATGCTAGGAGCATTGTAAGTAAGGTGGACGAACTTAGAGCCTGGATTGACACCTGGAAATATGATGTTGTGGAAATCAGTGAAACATGGTTGCAGGAGGGCTGTGATTGGAAACTAAATATTCCAGGATTTTGTTGCTTCAGGTGTGATAGAATTGGAGGGACCAGAGGGGGAGGTGTTGCATTGCTTGTCAGAGAAGATATTACAGCAGTGCTTTGGCAGGATAGATTAGAGGGCTCGTCTAGGGAGGCTATTTGGGTGGAACTGAGAAGTGGGAACGGTGTAGCAACACTTTTAGGGGTGTATTATAGACCGCCAAATGGGGAGCGTGAATTGGAAGAGCAAATATGTCAGGAGATAGCAGATATTAGTAGTAAGGTAGTGATTGTGGGAGATTTCAATTTTCCAAAAATAGACTGGGAAACACATTCTGTAAATGGGCTGGATGGTTTGGAGTTTGTAAAATGTGTGCAGGATAGTTTTTTGCAGCAGTACATAGAGGTATCGACCAGAGAAGGGGCAGTGCTGGACCTCCTGTTAGGAAATGAGGCAGGTCAGGTGACGGAGGTATGCTTTGGTGAGCACTTCGGGACCAGTGATCACAATACCATTAGTTTCAATATAATTATGGAGAGAGTCAGAACTGGACCTAGGGTTGAGATTTTTGATTGGAGAAAGGCTAACTTTGAGGGAATGCGTAAGGATTTTAAAGGAGTGAATTGGGACACTTTGTTTCATGGGAAGGATGTAGAAGAGAAATGGAGGACATTTAAGAGGGAAATTGTAAGAGTACAGAATCTTTATGTCCCTGTTAGGTTGAAAGGAAATAGTAAAAATTGGAAAGAGCCATGGTTTTCAAGGGAAATTGGACACCTGTTTCGAAAAAAGAGAGATATCTACAATAATTATAGGAGGCATGGAGTAAATGAGGTGCTAGAGGAGTATAAAGAATGTAAAAAGAATCTTAAGAAAGAAATTAGGAAGGCTAAAAGAAGTTATGAGGTTGCTTTGGCAAGAAAGGTGAAAGTAAACCCAAAGGGTTTCTACAGCTATATTAATAGCAAAAGGATAACGAGGGATAAAATTGGACCATTAGAGAACCAGAATGGACAGCTATCTGCAGAGCCAAAAGAGATGGGGGAGATATTGAACAATTTATTTTCTTCGGTATTCACCAAGGAGAAGGATATTGAACTCGGTGAGTTAAGGGGAAAAAGTAGAGTAGCTATAGAAACTATGAGATTCAAAGAGGAGGAAGTACTGACATTTTTGAAAAATATAAAAGTGGATAAGTCTCCAGGTCCTGACAGGATATTCCCTAGGACATTGAGGGAAGTTAGTGTAGAAATAGCAGGAGTTATGACAGAAATATTTCAAATGTCATTAGAAACGGGAATAGTGCCGGAGGATTGGCGTACTGCGCATGTTGTTCCATTGTTTAAAAAGGGTTCAAAGAATAAACCTAGCAATTATAGACCTATTAGTTTGACGTCAGTGGTGGGCAAATTAATGGAAAGGATACTTAGAGATAATATATATAAGCATCTGGATAAACAGGGTCTGATCAGGAACAGTCAACATGGATTTGTGCCTGGAAGGTCATGTTTGACAAACCTTCTTGAATTTTTTGAAGCGGTAACTAGGGAGATTGATGAGGGTAAAGCAGTGTATGTTGTCTATATGGATTTCAGTAAGGCCTTTGACAAGGTTCCCCATGGGAGGTTGGTTAAGAAGGTTCAATCTTTGGGTGTTAATGGCGGAGTAGCAAGATGGATTCAACAGTGGCTGAATGGGAGATGTCAGAGAGTAATGGTGGATGGCTGTTTGTCAGGTTGGAAGCCGGTGACCAGTGGGGTGCCTCAGGGATCTGTGTTGGGTCCACTGTTGTTTGTCATGTACATCAATGATCTGGATGATGGGGTGGAAAATTGGATAAGTAAGTATGCAGATGATACTAAGATAGGTGGTGTTGTGGATAATGAAGTAGATTTTCAAAGTCTACAGAGAGATTTGGGCCATTTGGAAAAGTGGGCTGAAAGTTGGCAGATGGAGTTTAATGCTGATAAGTGTGAAGTGCTACATCTTGGCAGGACAAATCAAAATAGGACGTACATGGTAAATGGTAGGGAATTGAGGAATGCTGTGGAACAGAGGGATCTAGGAATAACTGTGCATAGTTCCCTGAAGGTGGAATCGCATGTAGATAGGGTGGTAAAGAAAGCCTTTGGTGTGCTGGCCTTTATAAATCAGAGCATTGAATATAGGAGTAGGGAAGTAATGTTAAAATTGTAAAAGGCATTGGTAAGACCAATTCTGGAGTATGGTGTACAATTTTGGTCGCCTAGTTATAGGAAGGATGTCAACAAAATAGAGAGTGTACAGAGGAGATTTACTAGAATGTTGCCAGGGTTCCAGCAACTATGTTACAGAGAAAGGTTGAACAAGTTAGGTCTTTATTCTTTGGAGCGCAGAAGGTTAAGGGGGGACTTGATTGAGGTCTTTAAAATGATGAAAGGGATAGACAGAGTTGACGTGGATACGTTTTTCCCATTGAGGGTAGTGAAGTTTCAAACAAGAGGGCATGACATGAGAATTAAGGGACAGAGGTTTCGGGGTAACGTGAGGGGGAACTTCTTTACTCAGAGGGTGGTGGCTGTGTGGAATCAGCTTCCAGCAGAAGTGGTGGAGGCAGGATCGATTTTAACATTTAAGAGTAAAGTGGATAGGTATATGGACGTGAAGGGAATGGAGGGGTATGGTCTGATTGCAGGTAGATGGGACATGGGGAAAACAAATGGTCGGCATGGACTGGAAGGGCCGAGAGGGCCTGTTTCCGTGCTGTAATTGTTATATGGTTATATGGTTATATGGTTTATAACAAGAGGAATGGAACATAGGTGCAAAGAGGTCCTTCTGCAGTTGTACACAGCCCTAGTGAGACCACACCTGGAGTATTGTGTGCAGTTTTGGTCCCCTAATTTGAGGAAGGACATTCTTGCTATTGAGGGAGTGCAGTGTAGGTTTACAAGGTTAATTCCCGGGATGGCAAGATTGTCATATGCTGAGAGAATGGAGCAGTTGGGCTTGTACACTCTGGAGTTTAGAAGGATGATAGGGGATCTCATTGAAACATATAAGATTGTTAATGGTTTGGACACGCTTGAGGCAGGAAAAATGTTCCCGATATTGGGGGAGTCCAGAGCCAGGGGCCACAGTTTAAGAATAAGGAGTAAGCCATTTAGAACGGAGACGAGGAAACAATTTTTCCACAGAGAGTGGTGAGTGTGGAATTTACTGCCTTAGGCAGGTTCTCGGGATGCTTTCAAGAGTGAGTTAGATAGGGCTCTTAAAAATAGCGGAGTCAGGGGATATGGGGAAAAGGCAGGAATGGGGTACTGATTGGGGATGATCAGCCATCATCACATTGAATGGCGGTGCTGGCTCGAAGGGCCAAATGGCCTACTCCTGCACCTATTGTCTAAAAATATAGAATAGATCATTGTTAGCTAGGAAAAGATGACAATAAAGCAAACAGATAAAATATAATCTGGGACAGTCAGACTGGTCGAAGAACTGGGAAGGGGGAAAGAGTGGTTGCGAGAGGGGGAAAGCAAGGCTTACTTGAAGTTAGAGAAGTGAATACCGCTGGGGTGTATGGTGCCCAAGCATGAGGGGTGCTGGGTGAACAGAATTGTTGAATAGTGGCTAAATTGGCCAGGCTGACCAGTGATCACCCCAAACACCAACTCTATCCTACGCACACCAGGGAAAATTGACAATTTTACCAAGCCAATTAACCTACAAACCTGTACGTCTTTTGAGTGTTGGAAGAAACTGGAGCTCCCGAAAGAAAACCACGCAGGTCACGGGGGAAGCTTCCAAACTCCAAACAGACACATGTAGTCAGGATCGATCTGATCGCCGAAGCTAAGCAGGATAGTGCTTGTTTAATACTTGGATGGGGGACCACCTGACAATACTGGGTGCTGTAAGCTTTATTGCTTTGATAAAAGTATATTAAATTATGAGGGGCATAAATGGGATAGACAGTGTGAACCTTTGGGGCTACATAGTGGTACAGCGGTAGAGTTCCTGCCATACAGCGGCAGAGACCTGGGTTTGGTCCTGACTACTGGTGCTGTCTGTATGGAGTTTGGGAGTTCTCCCCGTGACCTGCGTGGGTTTTCTTTGGGAGCTCCGTTTCTTCCCACACTCCAAAGAGGTACAGGTTTGTACGTTAATTGGCTTGGTAAAATTGATAATTGTCCCTAGCATGTGTAGGATGGTGTTAGTGTGCGGGTTGATCACTGGTCGACGCAGTCTCGGTGGGCCAAAGGGCCACTTAATCTGATGAGTCTGTACCTGTTAGTTCTGTTCCTCCATTCTTTTGTAAAAATTGTTCACTCTTAAGTGTGTCCAAATTGCTTTCAAAGGCACTGGATCTATTTCTACCATTCTTACCAGCAATGATTTCTAGACATAACTACAATCCGAGTGACTAATGAATTTCCCTTGCAATCCCTATGTATCCTTCACAAACAATTATAGAACACTCTGTGGTGAACCTTAGCATGTAAGGAATAGAGTTTTATATAGAACCATAGTACCGTATAGCACAGGAACAGGCCCTTCACCCCATGACTTTGCATTTATGGACTCTAGAAATTGGAAGCAGACCAGCAATATTTAGTTTGTGAGCTTGCATTTTAATAATGTATTGCTGGTCCTCAAAGGTTCAAAGGTCTGTTTATTGTCACGAGTACCAATTAAGGTACAGTGAAATTCGATTACCATACAGCCATACTTTAAAAAAAAAAGCAACAAGACACACAACTACATAAAGGTTAACATAAACATCCACCATAGCGGAATCCCCACATTCCTCTCTGTGATGGAAGGCAAAAAAGTCTAATCTTCTTCCCTCTTTATTCCCCCGCGGTCGGGGGAGTCGAACCATCCGCAGTCGGGGCGATCGCAGCTCCCGTGATCGGGGCGGTCGAAGCGCCTGCAGCCTGGAGCTCCCGAAGTCAGTCCCCAACCAGCTTGTACTCACTGGTGTTTAGTCCTGATGCTTTATGCAAGATTTAATAGTTGCATCATTATATATAAAACTACATCCACAAGTGCCGAAGATTATATCTTGATATATTGAAACATTTGCAGTGCAGAGAATATTTGAGAACATTTCTGAACTTTCTCATAGAGTGGTGAGGGCCCAAAATTTGCAGTGAAACTATTATATTTTTTAACATTGCTTCCAACTGCCTCAAACCTCCAAGCAATACCAGGCTCTCTCTGTGCCTTTGTTCACATATAAATAAAAGTCCAATACATTTTAATGTCATGGGAAATAACATGAATGTAATCTTAAATTTATACTTCAATGACATGTGGAGAACTAGTTTAATCATTTCAATACTTCGTAATTATTTTTATAAACTTTTACTCTCTGAGCCTCTTCTTTAATGATAATTTAACGCACTAAAATAATGAATTGCTATTGCTGGTAATTGGTTCTTTTATTTTTGCATGTTTTTTGCACAGCATGCTTATGTGCACCACCCCTCAATCACATCAAGCTTGGTGCAAATGCATTAAAACAAATAATCCAGATAAAGTGATTCAGCAGCTTGGATGAAGATTGTATTTCCTCAATTTAATGGGCACTACCTTTATTGTGTTGTGTAATGGATGGCTTTATGTTGTATAGCTGTACTTAAGTTTGATGGCGTGCAACTGATCGTGCTGTCCTTCTCATTTGGCAAAACTGCATGTCTTCTCTTGCATCACTGTAGAGGAATAATCGACAAGAGGTCTTTGCAATGGTTGATTTGGGTAGAGTGGATGTCGAGAGATAATTTGCAAGTTGAATCGGTTATAAGGAAGGCAAATGTATTGTTAGCCTTTATTTTGAGAGAACCAGAATATAAAATCAGGGATGTAATGCTGCGGCTTTAAAAGGCGCTGGTCAGACCATTTTTGGTAATGTGAGCAGCTTGGGCCCCATAGATGAGGAATTAATGCTGCCGCTGGTGAGGGTCCAGAGGAGGTTTACAAGAATGATCCCGGCAATGATTGCATTATCGTATGACGAGTGTTTGATGGCACTTGGCTTGTACTCACTGGAGTTTAGAAGGATGAGGGGAGACCTCACCGAATAGTGAAAGGCCTGGATACAGCCTACAGGATAGAGCCTACAGGATGTAATGTATCCTAACAGACAGGAAGCAGCATGCGAGGCTGGGAAAGCACATCTCTGACGCGCAAACGCTCAGCATAGGAGCACCGCAAGGCTGCGTACTCTCTCCTCTCCTCTACTCTCTCTACACAAACGACTGCACCTCCACAGCCACCTCTGTCAAGCTTCTCAAGTTTGCGGACGACACAACCCTGATTGGACTGACCCAGGATGGGGAGGAATCTGCCTACAGACAGGATGTGTCACAGCTGGCGTCCTGGTGCCATCGTAACAACCATGAGCTCAATGCTCTTAAGACAGTGGAATTGATTGTAGACTTTAGGAGAGCTCCCCCTCCCCTCACCCCACTCACCATCAACAACACCACAGTCACGTCTGTGGAGTCTATTAAGTTCCTGGGAACCATCATCTCCAAGGACCTTAAGTGGGGGGCTACCATCGACTCCACAGTCAAAAAGGCACAACAGAGGATATACTTCCTACGGCAGCTGAGGAAGCACAATCTGCCACAGGCAATGATGGTCCAATTCTACACGGCCATCGTAGAGTCTGTTCTCACCTTCTCCATCATGGTCTGGTTTGGCTCAGCCACCAAGCACGACACCTGGAGGCTGCAGCGAATCGTCCAATCAGCAGAGAAGATTATTGGCTGCAACCTTCCCTCCATTGATGAACTGTACACTGCAAGGGCCAGGAAGCGAGCGGGCAAGATCATCTCACCCTGGCCACAAACTCTTTGAATCACTTTCCTCTGGAAGGCGACTCTGGACTGTCAAATCTGCCACAGCCAGACAGTTTTTATCCACGAGTAATTGCTCTACTCAACAGCCAAATATCTGTAGCCTCCCTTTGATTTGGTATTTGTTGGTTCACATGCTTGATCAATGGTGTTTTATCATTAATGTTTTATTATTATTAATATTTAGTGTTTTCTGAGTCATTCGTAACTGTCACTGTATGTCATGTTGTTTCTTGTGGGCGGAGCTCCAAGGCAAATTCCTTTTATGTGAATATTTGGCCAATAAACTTACTTACTTAAAGTGGATGTGGAGAGAATGTTCCCACTACTGGGAGGACCAGAGGGCATAGCCTCAGAATAAAAAGACACAAGGGTGGCACGGTGGCGCAGCGGTAGATTTTCCACCTTATCGTACTTGCAATGCTGGAGACCCGCGTTCGATCCCAACTACGGGTGCTGTCTGTACGGAGTTTGTACGTTCTCCCCGTGACTTTCGTGGGTCTTCTCCGCAATCTTGGGTTTCCTCCCATACTCCAAAGACATACAGGTATGTAGGTTAATTGGCTTGGTATAAGTGTTAATTGTCTCTAGTGTGTGTAGAATAGTGTTAATGTGTGGCGGTCGCTGGTCGGCGAGGACTCGGTGGGCCGTAGGGCCTGTTTCCATGCTGTATCTCTAAACTAAATCTTTAGAAAGGAGATGAGGAGGAATTTCTTTAGTCGGAGGGTGTTGAATCTGTGGAATTCATTGCCACAGATGGCTGTGGAGGCTGTCATTTTTAAGGCTGAGATTGACAGATTCTTGATTAGTAAGGGTGTCAAGGATTGTTGGAAGAAAGCAGGAGAATGGGGTTGAGAGGGAAAGGTAGATCAGCCATGATCTAATGGCTATCAGTCAATCACAGAGTTGACTTGATGGGCCGAAAGGCCTAATTCTGCGCTCATGACGTGTTCTCATTTGGTGAATGGCTTAACAAAAGGTAATCAAGTTATCAAAAGGTTCAATTCAGAAATACTTTTGTACACAGAGTACTGAAAATACAGATCTTGCCACCTGCCAGGGAGTGGTTGAAAGAAAAAGTGGAGGCTGGACAAGTAAAGGCAAACAGAAATTTCTGACAGTGATTGATTTAAATAATGAGAGATGGTAGGGTGTATATCCATTTTCAACCAAATCGGACCCCAAGAATGTGCTACCAAAATATGATCCTCACATCTCCCATACCACCAAAGGCCCAACCACTCTCGATCACTACTTCACAACCATTAAAGATGACTGTATAATAAATATAGCAAGGAGCTGAGAATCCAGCTTTGCAAGGCACCAAATTGAGAATTTTCATTGAGGTTGTCTTGTTGCCTGTCCATGATCACAGTCCCTGGGTCAGGAAGCCAAGAATCCAGTTGTAGGTGCGGTGACTCCTAGTGCCATGAGTTTGGAGATGAATTTGGTTGTACTTATGGTGTTGAAGGCAGAGCTACAAATAATAAATAGGAGTTTGACGTAGATTTGTTTGTAATGCAGATGTTCCAGGATTGTGTGTAGGGCCAGGGAGATGGTGTCTGCTGTGGACCTGTTGCAAATTGCAGTAGGTGGCAGCTGTTTGGGAGGCTGGAGTTAATGTGTGCTAAGATCAGTCTCTCAAAACACTTCATGAAGTTGAATGCCTGAGCCACTGGACGGACGCTAGTCATTAAGGCGCTCTATTCTACTTTTCTTTAGCACCATGGTGATAGTGGTCGTCTTAAAACAGGTGGAGATGGGAGAATGGTGTAAGGGGATGTCCACAAATATTGCTGCCAGCTGGCCCGCACAGGTTTTGCGACACATCTGGGGTCTCTATCCGGGTCAGTTGTTTTGCGGGGTACACTCTCAGGCAGGCTGACCTGACTGAAGTCTGCTATAGGTGGCTGTGTGTACAGTTGCAACCGAAGCTCAGGCTACATCATTCCATTGATCGCCTGTTCGAAACAAGAATAGAATGCATTGAGTTTGTTGAGAAGGAATGCATTGTTACCAGCACTACCGGTTTCACTTTGTAGCCTGTTATAACATGCAAGCCTTGCTTCCGTCAGATGATAGTTATTCTGAGACTCTAGCCTGGTCCGGAATTTCCTCTTGGTGTCCTTGATGGCTTTGCAAAGGCCGTACATGGATATATTGTACAGGTTGGGATTGTCTAACTTGAATGCCACAGACCACCTTTAAGTGGATTTCAGTTCATCCATGATTTCTAGTTGTAAACTTGGCTTATCTTCTTTGGCACCATGACAGTCTCAGTCTACAATAGGAAAACGTAAAATCCACGACTATACAAATCTTATTCCTGCAAAGCTCTGCATTTACCCTACACTTTTCCTTCCAATTCTCATTGACTATTTGAAAGCTTATAGTATAATTGCAATACGGTGATCATTCTGCTACTTCTCAGCTCCACCCTGCACTGTATGATGTCTTAGTAATTTCATTGCACAATACTGCAGTGATGTTCTCAATCAAAAATGCAACTCTTCTTTTTGTGCATCTTTATTTCACCGATACCCTAGAACATTAACCAGTCAATCCTTTCTCTCCCTAACCAGGTTTCTGTAATGACTATAATATTCCACTCCCATGTACCTACCTAAATTCTGAGTGTATCCGCCTTGCCTTTCAGGCCTCTTGCACTGTAATAAATTCAATTTAATCCAACAACTTTTCTTAATGCCCTGAGATGCTCTTTTTTGCCAATGTTGTATATTGAACTTTTTTTGATTTGTATGTCAAATTCCAGCCTCACTACTGCTCTGGATCCCATTCCTTTACAATCTAATTTAAATCTTCCATAGTGTAGCTCTACAAAATCTGATTGTCAAGATATTGGTTCTCCTCCAGTTATGAAATTGCTTTTTGTTATAATTTAATGAGCAAGAAAACTGGACTAGAAGAGGTATTGTTTGTTATGAGCTGTGTCTTGAAATGCAATATCATTAACTGGTTTCAGGTCTTCCTTTTCACAGAATTCATTATTTAAATGTTTCACATCTATTTAAGATACAACATTTTGAGGACTTTCATTTAAAATTAATGTAGTCTAACTTGTCATCGGGGCAAATTAAACCCCAATTAAAGTATATTAATATCATTTGCAATGACAAAAATATATAGCTATTATCTTCATTTGGGAAGTAATGTTTGTCTTTATTATTGTCATTGGAAGCAACTTCAGAACGTTATCAGTGCCATAGGTGGCTGCTATTTGTATACCTTGGGTATGCAAGCAAAGAATTTCACTGTGCCTTCTCACGTGTGACAATAAAATATTCCATTCCAGAATTGAAAATTTAGAGCTCCTCATGTCGTTTGTGCTCATGCCATTTTATGCAGGCGATATTTTCTTTTTAAATGTCTACTTAAAAACCCAACTAAAAAGTGTCACTGTACTCTTTGGCCCACACTCTCACTACTAAAACAAATGAATGGAAGTTTTATCAGTTTCAGCAGTTGTGAAGATTTTTCTAATTTTTGGAAGATATTATTTAGTATATTATTTAGTATAGTTTAAGGAGTAACTATATCATAACTAGCTCTTCCACTCAACTGCTAACTGTCCAGTTGTTTATCTGTTTTAGAGATACAGATATAAACAAAGAAACAGGCCCTTTGGCCCACCAAGTCCACACCAACTATTGGTCACCTGTACACCCATGTTATCCCATTTTCACATCACACACTAGGGGCAATTTGCAGAAACAAATTAACCTATAAACCTGCACATCTTTGGAATGTTGTAGGAAACCGTAGCACCTGGAGAAAACACACACAGCACATGGAAACTTACAAACTCTGCACAAACAGCACCTGAAGTTAGGATCGAACAGGGTCTCTGGTGCTGTGAGGCAGCTGCTCTACTACTGCACCACTGTGCCGCCAGTAAATTTGGTTGAAGTCTGTCTATGCTCCAAACCATAGCAAGAAAATGTATAATTACTTTTCTTTTATGACCATTGCTACCGGGAGTACAGCCTCCACCATTTTGAGTAATATTAAAATGTTTTTCCAAGCCATGACTGAACCATATAGTGACTTCTACAACTTTGGGTCATCTTGAAGACCTTTGCAGCAATGAAATATATCTGAAATACTGTCAAATCTAAAACGATTCCAGCCAAAGTCTTCTGATAACTCGAGCAGGTTAATACACACAAAGTGTCAAAACAATTTCTGCTTATTAACTAATCAAAATAGTGCCTTTGGGGACTATAAGGGTATTTCACATGAAGCAGATATCTCAAGATGAAATGATCTGGCAAAGGAACAACGTTCATTTATGTCTGATGTGGGGGAATTGAGACACTCCTTGCCTAACAAATGTTTAGCAGGTCTTTTCACAAAATTCATTTTCATAGAAATGTCTTTTCAGGCAGTGCAGAAGTGCAACAATATTGACATCATGAGGTAACTACTTGTTGCCTGTTTTGAAATATTATCTTCATGCTACACTTAGCAGCATTAAATCTGAAGCCAAATGGTGGATCTTTATTACACAGGTGCTGACCATTCTGTAGAGATACACTAGTAGAGGTGTTGCAACCAATACAGAGCAGATGTTGATTCAGTTATGAGTGGATCCAGAGAAGTTATATTAGATGGTGGTGGAACAATATTGGATGCAAAGAGGGTGAAGTAAGTGCATAGACTTAACCCTATTCATTCTCAAGATTATAGTCATTGTGGAGAACAGATTCAAGGAATGTAAATAAGAGAAATTTGTAAGGGTGTTGTAATGCATCAAATGAAGTCAGAACTGAATTTTGTTTTAAACTTGCATTTAGATAATATCGTTTCTGGCCCAGTGCTGTACAAATGCTCTTCACAGTCAAAGAAATGCTTATGAAATGTTGTTATTTTAATGATTAGGCCTAGAATACCTCATGACCACCACCTCCTGAATGATTCTAAAAATAATTCCATCTCCTTCTTAATATTGAATTATCCAATGATATCTATTTATTTACCTTAGCATTTACCCCAGAAAAAGTTCTGAAATTTGAATGCTACTGCTGACATACACTAAATATTCAATTTTCTCAATTAATTAATGTATTAATAGGAAGAAATAGAGAGTGATACTGAAATGTGAAGGACCCCTGGGGATGCTGGGTGCATTAACATCAATAGCAATTGCTGTACTTAGTGATTCATTTAATGGGTATTTTATCTATTTATATTTCCCCCGAATTACCTTGTGTTAACCTACATGGAGTGTATGTCAAAGATGTATTTTAGGAAATTATATGTACTATTGTAATTTTCTTTCCAAAAGCAGAAAAAAGCACGAGTTGCTTCTGTGATTTTCTTTTATGTGCAATGGTGATTTTTATGACAAGCTCACATTAGTTGAGGAATTTACTCGTGTTTTCTGCAAAAATTCATTGAGTAGTTCTATAGACACTAAATCGGAGGCTGCAATGTGTGCAGGAAGATACTGCCTTGCTATACTCTGTTCTGTCACATCTGTAAAGATGTGACCTCATGGGTACAACTATTTCCATGGAAACATTTGACTTTCAATGAAACAACAGTTAAATGGCTTTCAGTCGGCAAACCTTTATTAGTTTTTATTGTTGAAATAATAAGACATCGCTCAAAATTCTTGAATAGGGTATCAGTTGAGGGCATGCTGACTCCATCACAATTTGTTCCCTTCAGCCCCCACATGTTTCTGTGCAAACTCATTTGCTTATTTACAAATGGAGCCATTATAATTAGTCAGCACCTTAACATTTAATTACTATTTTTGGTTTGAGAGATGGAGATCAGAAAATTTGATTAATGTTACTGAAAGAGGAATCATTAAAAGAGAGTTCTTATTCACAGTGCCTGTCCAGCAGCTGTGAATAACCCATTTCAAGTGACTTTGAACATGTACGTGCAACACTAGATTCAATTTAGATTGATGTATAGTCAGTAATTTTTAATAAAATACTATATTCACAAGATTAACATCCTTGCATTCAAAAGCACGGGTTTAATTTTTGGAGTGCTGCAAATGGATGAACTTTTTAAATGAATAAATTACATTCCTACCAAGCGACTTGCAGCAAACTAAAACTTTGTTATCGAGTAAATGCTCATGGAGACACTCTTTTATTCCTTCATCCTTCTTTCTTTCTTTGCTCTTTATATAGAACAAAACAAGCTACAGCAGCTGTTTCTCCACTTAGAAACAAATGCCACTTCTATAACCTTCCAGTTGAGCTGACGTAGAGGATGAAGATTTTGATTATGTTCATACTATTACACATAACAGCTGCATCTCCTTTAAATTTGCTGTAGCAATCAATCTGCATGCCCTTACACTCTTTCTTTCTCTCCTCATCCTTGCTAACTACAGAAAGTCTAAGGAATATTGCTGAAGCAAATTTTATCTGAAATATAAAAGTATCCAAATATATAGGAACTCCAGAATACAATACACATTTACCTTCCAATGTTGTGGAACAAATCGTAAACCATAACAAACCACAGGCAATGATGGTCCAGTTTTATACCGCCATCATAGAGTCTATCCTCGCCTTCTCCATCATGGTCTGGTTTGGCCCAGCCACCAAGCACGACATTCGGAGGCTGAAGCACATCGTTCGATCAGCCGAGAAGTTTGTTGACTGCAACCTTCCCCCCCCATCGACGAACAGTACACTGCAAGGGCCAGGAAACGAATGGGGAAGATCATCTCTGACCCCTCTCGCCCTGGCCATAAACTCTTTCTAGGGGCATTGGGCTCTATTGTGTGTTGTACTTTATTTTTATTGTATGGCTGTATTGAAGGCAGCCTCTGCCTACAGTCTGTCTGTTTTTTTCTATCTTTTTAAATTTTAGTTTGTCTTAAAAGTGTGTGTTTGGAGTTTACTTTTTTTATGTTGGGGAGTGGGGGTAGGGTAAGGGGGAAACCGCTTCCCAGTCACTTCCTGGCGAGGACGCGACTATTCTCCGAGTCGCGTCCTCGCCCCCCTCCTCGCAGTCTGCCATCTGGATCGGAACGGCCTTTCCTGCCGGGGACGTGGACCAGAGTTTCAGCAGCGGAGTCGCAGCGCTGGATTCACCACGGAGCGGAGCGATGCCTACCTGGATCGCAGTGTGAAGCTCCGGAGTGCGGGGCCCGCAGTTCCAACATCGTGGAGCTGAGATTTGAAGAGCTCCCAATGCGGGTGACCTCAACATCACGGAGTCCCTGGGACCCTTTGCCGAGGGCCGCCAGCGTGAATCACCGCGCAGCGCGGCCTGTGGACTCCGGGAGCCGCAGACTCTGGTAGGAAGCGGCCGATTTGGAGATCCAAGCCGCGGAGGGTGTTTATCCGGTCCGACGTCGGAGTTGCATCCCAGCGAGCGGGCCTGAATATCGGGCCACCCGTAGCGGCGACTGCGGAGGGCTCGTGAGGTCCCGACCACGGGTGAACATTAAGAATAATAGAGGAAGAGGACTGACTTTGGTGCCTTCCCTCACAGTGGGAAACTTTGATTCTGCTGTGCGGGGATGTTTTACGTTGGACTCTATCGTGTGTTGTGTACTTTATTTTAATTGTATGGCTGTATGGTGAACACACATTTCACTGTGCCAACTGGCACATGTGACAAATAAATGTATCTTGTATCTTTGAAGCACTTCCCTCTGGAAGGCGACCGGACTGTCAAAGCCGCCACAGCCAGACATAAAACAGCTTTTTTCCACGAGCAGTAGCTCTACTCAACAGCCAAAAGTCTGTTGCCTCCTTTTGCTCTGGTATTTTATTAACTTTTTTACATGTTTAAATTATAATGTTTTATTTTTAATTGTCTACTGTATATCGTGTTAATACTTGCGAGCAAATTCCTTGTATGTATACAAACTTGGCTAATAAAATTTATTCAATTCAATTCAACCAGCTGAATTTTGAACCATTTGAGTTGTTCATTTTGAGCTTAAGTGATTTGTGACAGCTGAATGCATGTGACATTATATTATGTGTGTACGTTCTGAGATTGATGATAAGCACATAGACTACATTTTCTACTCTGTAAACAGGGTCTCGACCAGAAACGTTACCTATTTCCTTTGCTCCATAGATGCTGCCTCACCCGCTGAGTTTCTCCAGCATTTTTGTCTACCTAAGAATTTGGACAAGAATAGTTGGTGAAGCCGTGAAAAAATTGTACTTTTTGTCTACTGTTAATATAATGAGGTAGCAATTATTTAACTATTAGCCTAAAGATTCATCTCTGAAGCTAAAGTTAAAAAAAAGGACAGATGTATCTGCAAAAGGAAATGGGTATTGGTTTGTATACCTAGGGACAGTTTGGTAGATTTTAGTGAATGATGTATGGGAAGTGACTTCTAATCATTGGGCTTGAGTTTACGATTTCCAAGCTTGGTGAGGTACCTAGTGTTCACTGTTCATTCCAGCAGGGAGTGATCTTTCATCCAAATATTGTTCAGAATAACAAGTGAGTGGGCATTCAAAAATATCAACTGGTACTAGGCACAACAGAATGATGGACCTGCTGTCATTATGCTGAGTTATAGCCCAGGATATGACGCCACGGTGCTATAGACTGACAAGGGAGGGGGAAACTACACGTGAATGAAAGAAAGGTTATCTAAGATTACAACAGGATCCAGATAAACTGGGGAAATAGACAAAGGAATGGCAAATTAAATTTAACTCCGACAAGTGTGCAGTGATGCATTTTAGGAGTTAAACCAGGGCAGTACATGTACAGTAAATGGTGGTGCTCTAGAATGTTGTCGAGCAGAGATCTTGAGCTACAGGTACATAGTTTCCTGAAAGCGATGACTCAGATAGACAGGGTGGTGAAGAGGCATTTGGCATGCTTTCCTCCATTGGTTAATGCATTGAGTACACACGAGTCGATGTCATGGTGAAATAGTACAAGTGCAGTTTTGGTCACTCAGCTGTAAGAAAAACGTCATTAAGTTGGAAAGAAAATTCACAAGGAAATTACCAGCACTGGAGAGATTGATTGTAATAAAGAAAGGCCGGGTCGGCAAGGATATATTTTTTCTCTGGAGCATAGGAGGCAGAGGAATTATATATGGAATGATAAATGGTATATACAATCATGATGGGCATCGATACAGTGACTGGTCACGTTCTTTTTCCCAGGTTAGCAGAGTGTATTTGGAGGGCATACGTTTAAGGTCAGAGGGGAAAGATTTTAAAAAGAACTGAGGAAAAAACTTTTTCACAGAGAGAGTAACAGGTACATGGAAGGAGTTGCCAGGCAAAGCTGCAGTGATACAATTGTATGTTTAAAAGACGTTTGGGCAGGTACGGGGATAGAAAAGATTTAGATGAATATGAGCCAAACACATGAAAATGAGACTAGCTCAGATGGACATTTTGCTAGGCATCTGAGGCAGCAACTCTACCGCTGCACCACTTTGCTGCCCCTATATTGGCCAGTTCTTATCCTTTAGAATTGATTGCTGTTTCAAACCTGTTGAAAATTCAATGGGTCCTGTTGCTTGTTGATTATATGATTATACTGTGATTGCTAAAATTTAGGGTGTCGTTTCCAATGAATTATGAATTTCTCACTGCATATCACCCATTCTGTGTATTCTAGTTTTTAATAATTCTTATTTTGGGCATTGTAAAAATCTGGAACAATGCTTCTGAATTATGATTTGGAGCTTTGAGATAACCCACGGATTAAATATATTTTGTTCTAACCCTATTCTCTTGCAGAATTGGTAAAGGTTTTCAGGGAGTTATGAAGAGATGGGGATTTAAAGGCCAACCTGCAACTCATGGACAAACCAAAACCCATAGAAGGCCCGGAGCTTCGGGCCCTGGCGGTGTAAGTGCTATTTATTCACTAGTATTTCTGGCTGTTTTACTCTGCACACATTGCACTAGGCTTCATGATTAGGTAGTTCAACCCTATGCCGCATGAGTTCTTTTCCATTTAATGTGATTTGCCATTGTGCTTAGTTCATTTTGAGGGTGTTTTTTTTTGCCAGACATTTGCACATCAACAATAATTGCACAGGCATTTGCAATAAGATTTCTGATGCCTGTTACTATATTTCGAAAATATAGTACTTTCAAAAATAGTGATTCATCACAGAACAAAACGGGCTTACTTCTCTGGCAACCGGTATCTGAAAATTTTCATTATGCGTTGAGAAGTTTAAATATGAATGATGTTCTTTGTTTGAGTTCGAGTGGCCCTTTTGTATTTAATTTTTGTATTTTTCTAAAAAGGCATTTGGCTATTAAAATTCTGTAGAAATTGTATTTGTGCAAATATGATGTTATCATTTTAGATGAGCAGTATATCATCCTGGATAATTACTAGCAAGCTACTGCATGCAGAGCATATATTATGAAACGTTAAGTTCAATTTGCTAGCTTGCTTCTTGTCTCACAAACTTTTATTTTCTTAAATTCAGGACCCTGCGAGAGTTTTTCCCGGGAAGAAAATGCCTGGAAGAATGGGGAACGTCTATAGAACAGCACTTGGACTAAAGGTGACATTTACTGAACTGACAATATAGAGGCGAAGGGGAGTGATTGGTTGCAGTGTATAGAGTCAACATGTCTATTTTGGAATTCTGTGCCTCAGAGGGCGGTGGAGGCGGGTTCTCTGGATGCTTTCAAGAGAGCTAGATAGGGCTCTTAAAAATAGCGGAGTCAGGGGATATGGGGAGAAGGCAGGAACGGGGTACTAATTGGGGATGATCAGCCATTATCACATTGAATGGCAGTGCTGGCTCGAAGGGCCGAATGGCCTACTGCACTTATTGTCTATTGTCTATTACATGACATGTTTAATTGGAGGTACAGCATAGAAACATACCCTTCACCCCACCAAGTCCATACTGATCATCCTCTCAAGATGAGCCTTTACACTTTAAAATATGAGGCCCTCTTTCTTTAGTAAACATGGTTTTGCCCTGCTGTTGTAGATGGATCCCATACCCGCTTCTCCTCTGTCCCATGGTTGTGTTGTTTCCCCCCTCACTTCCCCTAGACAGAACAAGGATAGAGTTCCCCTTGTCCTTCCCTTTCACCACACCAGTCTATGCATCAAACTCACAATTTTCTGACATTTCTACCACTTTCGACATGAACCCACCACCAGACACATCTTCCCATCCACACCCCTTCTCACTTTCGTCAGAGACCACTCCCTCCGCAGCTCTTCGGTTTCCTGATCCCTTTCCACCCAACCTGTCTCCATCCCAGGTGTTATCCCCTTCCCAAGTAGTCTACCATGCAACCGCAGGAGATGTGACACCTCTGCACTTGCATCCATCCAGGGACCACTGCAGTCCTTCCAGGTGAAAAGGAGGTTAACATTCACCACCTCTAACCTCATCTACTGCATTCAGTGCTCCCGCTCTGTCCTCTTTACATCGGTGAGACCAAATATTGACTAGGCAACCGTTTTTTTTTACTCTTGTGCTCGGTCCACCAAGGCCTGCTGGGTCTCCTGGTTGCTGACCATTTCAACTCTTCTGCCCAATCCAATGTCGACCTCACTGTCCTGAGCTGCCTCCATTCCGACACGTAAAGTAGAAAAACAGCACTTCATATTCCGCTGGGGTAGCTTACAACTCAAGGGTATAACAACGGAAAACTCCAATTATAGGCAACTAACCAGCAGCAACCCCCTTCCCAATTTTTCCACCCTCCCTCCTGTGTCGCTCCTTTATGCACCACAATTTCCCTTATCATCCCTTCCTCATCCCCTTCCATCTGTATCCTTTTCTCTGGCTTCACATTTTGTTCCCCTTCTCTCCTTGTTTCATAGCCATTTGTCTTCTCGCCATCCTTGTCTACCCATCTGCCTAACAAAACTCCCCTTGCCTGTATCCACCTATCACTTGCCTGACTTTTTCCCTTCCCCCACCTCTCCTCCAGCTTTTCACCCCTACTACAAGGAGTGTGAAGAAATGTCCCAACCCGAATCATCACCCATGTATGTTCTCCATAAATGCTGTCTGACCTGCTAACTTACTCATGCACTTTTTTTTCACCCATAAGTAGATTTTGCAAAGCTCAGTGGAATAATATTTTGTGCACATGTGTAATTTTTTAGTATTTCTGCTCATCCAGGTCTCTGGTAGATACTTGTATATTGACATATTTTTGTGTTTGCAGATTTGGAGAGTGAATACAAAACAGAACATCCTTTATATTCATGGGTCTGTCCCAGGGCACAAGAACTGTTATGTGAAGGTAAGACATATTTGCAATTTATTAGGTAAAGAATTATTAATTGTACCAAGTAGAAAATGGTAGCAATTTGAAGAGTAGGAAAGCTTATGAATGTTGTTTGTTAGCAACTTCTCATTTGAAGTATTTTCCATCGTTGTCATACAAATTAAGCAACCATTCCCAAGCTAAAGAAGGATATACAGTGCCCTCCATAATGTTTGGGACAAAGACTCATTATTTATTTATTTGCCTCTGTACTCCACAATTTAAGATTTGTAACAAAAAAAAATCACATCTGGTTAAAGTGCATATTGTCAGATTTTAATAAAGTCCATTTTTATACATTTTGGTTTCACCATGTAGAAATTACAGCTGTGTTTATACATAGTCCCCCCATGTCAGGGCACCATAATGTTTGGGACACATGGCTTCACAGGTGTTTGTAATTGTTCAGGTGTGTTTAATTGCCTCCTTGATGCAGGTATAAGAGAGTTCTCAGTGGCAATGAAAGTCAAAGAAGCCATTATGAGACTGAGAAACAAGAATAACATTTTAAAGACATCAGCCAAACCTTAGGTTTAACAAAATCAACTGTTTGGAACATCATTAAGCAGAAAGAGAGCACTGGTGAGCTTACTAATTGTAAAGGGACTGGCAGGCCAAGGAAAACCTCCACAGCTGATGACAGAAGAATTCTCTCTGTAATAAAGAAAAATCCCCAAACACCTGTCCGACAGATCAGAAACACTCTTCAGGAGTCGGGTGTGGATTTGTCAATGACCACTGTCCGCAGAAGGCTTCATGAACAGAAAAACAGAGGCTACACTGCAAGATGCAAACCACTGTTTAGCCGCAAAAATAGGATGGCCAGGTTACAGTTTGCCAAGAAGTTCTTAAAAGAGCAACCACAGTTCTGGAAAAGGGTCTTCTGGACAGATGAGACGAAGATTAGCTTATATCAGAGTGGTTGTAAGAGCAATGTAGGGAGGCAAGAAGGAACAGCCAAAGATGCAAAGCATATCACCTCATCTGTGAAACACGGTGGTGGGGGTGTTATGGCCTGGGCATGTATGGCTGCTGAAGGTACTGGCTCACTTATCTTCATTGACGGGCGGATCTACGATGAAACTAATGAAACTTAAGCTTCAGGGCCCCTATTCCCGGAGAGGCCCCAGAAGTGACTTTAGTCCAGATATTCTTCCGATTTTTTTGTTTTCCTAGAAATGAATTTGATTTTTCGCCTTGACTAAACTCCTCACCGTGATTCAACTTCAACTCTCTCTTAAACCTCGACTCACTAAATCTCGCATCGTCTAAACCTCCCACTCACACATAATCCCCTCCTCGACTAATTGCCGCCTCTCTCCCCCACCGGCTGGGAGGGCCAGGGCGTGACGTCAGAGTGCGTGCGCCCTTCCCCTCCCACCGGCTCTCTCGGGCAAAGCGCCTGCACCGTTTTCCGCGCTCTGCTCCCCCACCCCCCCCCACCCCCCGTTGGAGCTGTTCCGTGTTACCGCCGCCAACGACCGGAGGGGGGGGGCTATAAATAGTGGGAGCGGGGGAGAGGCGACGATTAGTCGAGGCGCGGATTAGGTGTGAGGTGGGAGGTTTAGTTAAATTGAGATGGGGTTAAGGTGCGAGGTTTAGTGAGGTCATGTTGAGGTTTAGGTGCGAGGTGAAGTTTGGTAGTGAGGTAGCGTCGAGGCGAGGGGATTTGTCAAGGTGTAGGTGACGGGAAGTGAGCGTGTGAGGTGACGAGAAGTGGGTTTCTGAGCTCAGGAAGTGAGACCGAGGTGCTGCTGAAGGAGACAAGACCACTGGCAGAGAATTCCACAAATTCACAACTCTGGGTGAAAAAGTTTTTTCTCATCTCTGTGCTAGGAAAAGAGACATTTTTTGTAAAGATTTGTTTAGCTGTATGAGGCCATTTATTATAACATATAAGATTATTAAGGTTTTGGACACGCAAGAGGCAGGAAACATGTTTCCAATGCTGGGGAGAGTCCAGAACCAGGGAAGAATTTAAGAATAAGCGGTAGGCCATTTAGAACGGAGATGAGGAAATACTTTTTCACACAGAGAGTTGTTAATCTCTGGAATTCTCTGCCTCAGTGAATGGCGGTGCTGACTCGAAGGGCCGAATGGCATACTCCTGCACCTATTGTCTATTGTCTATTTCATGAAATATATATCTTTTGGGGGTTATTTTACTGCTTTTGTGTTAGAAAAATTCTAAGCTTCTATTATGTAAACTACCAGCAGAAAGCTTGATAATCACTTTCAATTTATTGAAAATGCAGGAGCTTCAATGCAAATCCTTAAATAGTTCAATAGTTAAAATAAAATGTTAAGGCTTATTAAAGTATCATGTAGGCTAGCCGTAAATGAAAAAAACTTTCAAATTAAGGATGTTTCATTCTAAATATATTTAATATAAAATAATTATAAATTTAAAACACTATTAACATTTATGACAGAAACTTTGTGGTGATCTGTCGTGAAACATCCCCATTGAAGAAGATCACAGTGGTTACCCAGACCTCGTTGCTGGTTGCGAAGGGGGCCCCCATAACAGTTCAAACTTCAGGGCCCCAAACATGTAGGTTCGCCATTGTTCATTGATGATACAACTGCTGATGGTAGTAGCATAATGAATTCTGAAGTGTATCTGCTATCCGCTCAAATTCAAACAAATGCCTCAAAAGGCCAGCGGTTCATCCTACAGCAAGACAATGATCCCAAACATACTGCTAAAGCAACAAAGGAGTTTTTCAAAGCTAAAAAATGGTCAATTCTCGAGTGGCCAAGTCAATCACCCGATCTGAAACCCAATTGAGCATGCCTTTTATATGCTGAACAGAAAACTGTAGGGGACTAGCCTCCCAAAACAATCATAAGATAAAGATGGCTGTAATACAGACCTGGCAGAGCATCACCAGAGAAGACACCCAGCAACTGGTGATGTCCATGAATCACAGAGTTCAAGCATTGATTGCATGCAAAGGGTATGCAACAAAATACTAATCATGTCTACTTTCATTTAAATGACTTTGCTACGTCCCAAACATTATGGTGCACTGAAATGGGGGGACTATGTATAAACACTGCTGTAATTTCTACATGGTGAATCCAAAATGTATAAAAATGGCCTTTATTAAAATCTGACAAGATGCACTTTAACCACATGTGAAATCTCAAATTGTGGAGTACAGAGGCAAATAAATAAATGATAGGTCTTTGTCCCAAACATTATGGAGGGCACTGTATGTTATATGTGGTTTGTATACAGCTGCTAAGTTCTAGAATTCCATCCCCCAACCCTACCTTTTCTTGACACTAATTGGAAAGTTTTTGTTTCATCCTTCTGCCTTGCAATTCTTTTGAGGAAAAATATAAACTGGCAGCATTAATAAAGTCTCAAGTGCCTTTATTGCATTGGTTCCAATAAAAAGGCACATCCATGTGAAATTGCTTGCCTGCTGTATTTCCCATTTGATTATGCATGAAGAACCTCTAGCATTGACTATACTTAGGCGCTTAGGCTGGCACGGCAGTACAGCCTTTACTGCAAATAAAGTATCATTAATTGACCATTGACTCTTCCGAATCAAGAATCTGTTAATCTCCGCCTTAAAAATACTCATGACTTGACCTTGACAACCCTCTGTGGTAAGGAATTCCAAAGATTCACCATCCTCTGACTGAAGAAATTCTTCTTCATCTCCATTCTAAAGGCACATTCTTTTATTCTAAGGCTGTGCCCTCTGATCATAGACTCTCCCACTAGTGGAAACATTCTCTCCCCAACCACTATCCAGACATTTCACTGTTCATTATGTTTCAGTGAGATCCCCCTCATCCTTCTAAATCTGGTCTGAAGAAGGGTCTTAGAAACATAGAAACATAGAAATTAGGTGCAGGAGTAGGCCATTCAGCCCTTCGAGCCTGCACCGCCATTCAATATGATCATGGCTGATCATCCAACTCAGTATCCCGTACCTGCCTTCTCTCCATACCCTCTGATCCCCTTAGCCACAAGGGCCACATCCAACTCACTCTTAAATATAGCCAATGAACTGGCCTCAACTACCCTCTGTGGCAGAGAGTTCCAGAGACTCACCACTCTCTGTGTGAAAAAAGTCCTTCTCATCTCGGTCTTAAAGGATTTCCCCCTTATCCTTAAGTCTTGACCCGAAATGTTGCCTATTTCCTTTGCTCCATAGATGTTGCCTCACCCACTGAGTTTCTCTAGCATTTTTGTCTATCTTCCCTGTTTTTATATTTGTCTTCTCAATTTGAATGCTAACATTGCATTTGCATTCCTTACTACGGATTCGACTTGCAAATTAATCTTTTGGGAATCCTGCACCAGCACTCCTAAGTCCTTTTGTACCTCTGATTTCTGAATTCTCTCCCTATATTCTCTTCCTAAGGGATAGGTTTGTACAACAATCTAGTAATATTATGATCATGATTGGTTTATTAGTTCTTTATTCCATAATTATTTAAGTAACTTTTCTTAAATTACCAATAGGCTTTGAGCTTGTGTCTTCAATTCTTTATTCCATTCCGTTAAGTTGCTTACACCATTAACATACCACTTGCATGTTAACATACCACTTGTCTGAAGGAAGGGTCTCGACCCAAAACGTCGCCTATTCCTTCTCTCCATAGATGCCGCCTCACCCTCTGAGTTTCTCCAGCATACCTCTGTTACTTTCTGGATCCTTCAAGTAGAAAACTCTCATCATGCTTTCTCTGAGTTTGAGTTTAGTTTATTGTCACGTACCGAGGTATAGTGAAAAGCTTTTGTTGCATTCTAACCAGTCAGCGGATAGACAAGACATGATTACAATTGAGCCATCTACAGTATATAGATACATGATAAAGGGACTAATGTTTAGTGTAAGATAGTCCCTGCGTCTCCAATGAGGTAGGTAGCAGCTCAGGACAGCCCTCTAGTTGTTGGTAGGATGCTTCTGTTGCCTGATAATGGCTGGGAAGAAACAGTCCCTGAATCTGGAGGTGTGCGTTTTCACACTTCTGTACCTTTTGCCAGAGGGGAGAAGAGCTGGGGTGCGACTCGTCCTTGATTATGCTTGTTATACTTTTTTTTTCTCTGTTTCCAGCCGGGCAACCTAGGCAGCTTTATAGGTTGCCAAATGACAGTTTAGGTGGTCATTTAAGACGGCTTGCATGACGTGTGCGATAATGTGCTTGGACGAATTGCGTAATTACCAGTCGGAATTATGCTCAATGAAGCATTCACATATTATTTCTGCTTCAAATAAAGTCACAAACTAAACATATTCACCAATCAAGACATGATATATACCACAATGACATGCAGCAAAATTATAATACAGTATCTCAACTCTTTTTACACATTGCAATTAATGCAATTT
This sequence comes from Okamejei kenojei, assembly GCA_035221665.1. Lineage (NCBI taxonomy): Eukaryota > Metazoa > Chordata > Chondrichthyes > Rajiformes > Rajidae > Okamejei > Okamejei kenojei. The sequence continues at coordinate 72,800,161 of CM069132.1, forward strand.
CTATTATTTCTTTCCGCTTCCAAACAAAAATGTGGTTGGATTATTCAGCGTATGATCAACCTGTGTCAATAAATCCTGGACCCTGGTAACATATATGCTTAACCATGCACACTACAGATTGATGACATGGCCATAGCATGGGTAGTTATTGCTATTGGTACAGAAACACTTTCACTTTCCACATAAGTTATCCACAACAAAATATACAGGTTGCAAGGAAATTTCTAAAGGCATTTTATGATAATAGCTGTTAAAACCGACATTACACTAACTGACAAGAGATGGCCAAAGGACATAACTGCAGCAAATGTTCTTTTGGCAATATGTTTAAAGGTGTCAAAACGCCACATTCAGATTAGATGTATGTGTTGTGAACAGCAATGAAGGTACCCAGTTTGTACGCACCAGATTTAAAAAAAATTATTGATAAACGCTGTTTCCATCATTCCCACTTCAGAATTAACGTTAAAATTTCGACTGAAATATCTCCTGTCCAAATTTGTGATGTATATGACCGACTCTAGAAGTAAATCCTGGCTAAATCCAACGTATAGTTGTGAATGTTGCTCATTAAATAACTACAGTACTGATACTCCATATTAAGAGCATTGATTTGCCGTTAAAATGAATTCTGTAATAACGTGTCAACGGTAGCAGTGGTAATCGGACACTGCGGTTTTAATGTTTCACGTGTTCACAACTTAATTAATTCATCTTTATGGATGAAAACAAATAATAACATTAAAATTAAAACACATTTGATTGCATTCCGTTATCAAACATAGTCATGTTCGCTCTGAAGACATCTCCAGCACAGTAGGGTTGGGGGGGGGGGGAGTGGATGTGTGAATCAGTGCAGGATGGATAGATGGCCGGGGGGGGGGGGGGGGGGGGGTGGTAATCAGTACGGAATGCAATCGGTACGGAATGGATAGATTGAGGCAAGGGAACGAGTACGTGTTGGTTGGAGTAGGTAAAATTGTGATGGGAGAGCGCGGGGGTTGTCAATGGGGGGATCAGTACGGGCTGGGCGGGAGGGGGGATCAGTACAGGATGAATGGGGGGGGATTAGTGCAGGATGAATGGGGGATCAGTGCAGGATCGATGGGAGGGGGGATCGGTACAGGATGAATGGGGGTAGACAAAAATGCTGGAGAAACTCAGCGGGTGAGGCAGCATCTATGGAGCGAAGGAAATAGGCAATGTTTCGGGTCGAGGCCCTTCTTCAAACTGATCCCCCCATTGTTCTTGAATGGGGGAATCAGTACAGGATGGATGGGGGGGGATCAGTACAGGATGGATGGGGGGGGATCAGTACAGGATGGATGGGGGGGATCAACACAGGATGAATGAGGAGCGGTCAGTATAGTGTGGATCGGGGGGGGTCTGTGCAGAATGAATGGGGGGGGATCACTACAGGATGAATGGGAAGGTCATTACAGGATGGATGGGGGATCAGTGAAGGATGGATGGGGTGAGATCAGTACAGGATGAATGGGCAGATCACTACAGGATGGATTGGGGGGGATCGGTGCGGGATAAATGGATGGGGGGTCAGTACGGGATGAATGGGGGGGGATCAGTATACAGGATGAATTGGGGGACCAGTGTACGATGGATGGGGGGGGGTGGCAGGAGAATCAATGTGAGGTACATAGGGAGATCAGTACAGGATAAATAGAGGGGGGGGTAGATGAGGAGGGGAGCACAGGGGATGTCCGTGAGGACTGAATAGAGGTGGGAATGGGGACCAGTGTGGGATGGAAAGGAGGGGTCCCTGGATTAGGGGGGGTGGAGGGGGGTGTTCAAGAGAGAGGAAAGGAGAGGGGGGAGGAAGGAAGGTCAGTGCTCCTCGGACATCAACGACATCATCGCCCCGCTGCCTTGGCCGTGCCTGTCCACTGCCAAGTGCCGCCACCAAAGGGGGAGGCAGTTGGGATCTCCTCGCCATCACCTCCCCTCCTCCACCATCCAACAGGAAGGTGCGGGGCCGAGTGCTTCAGACGGCGGAAGGGAGCGTCCCCCTTCCTTCCTCCCTCCCTCCCTCCTCCCGCCCTCGACGTGCGGGAGGGTTTGTTTTGAAAGCGGTTATTGCCGTTGGAGGAGTGGCATGCAGCTGCCGCCAACAGGGCAGGCGGGGTGCGGGAGGAGGAGGTGGAGTCGCTGCCGCTGCTGCTGAGTGGGGCCCGTCATTCATTCCGACTCTCCGTCACCTTGCACCTTGTATCTTTGCCCCGCACTACTGCCGTTGCCGCCGCTGACACGAAATGTCACGTTTCTTTTCTCCTGAGATGCTGCCTGACCCGCTGAGTTACTCCAGTTTTTTGTGTCTATCTTTGTTATAAACCAGTATCTGCAGTGCCAATCCGGGCAAAATGACACAGCTTTTAGGTTGCCCGGCGGTACTCCCCCCATTTCAGTGCACTATAATGTTTGGGACATTGCAATGTCATGTAAATAAAAGTAGTGATGTTTAGTATTTTGTTACATATCCTTGGCACGCAATGACTGCTTGAAGTCTGCGATTCATGTACATCACCAGTTGCTGGGTGTCTTCTCTGGTGATGCTTTGCCAGCTTTGTATTGCAGCTATCTTTAGCTTATGTTTGTTTTAGGGGAGCTAGTCCCCTTCAGTTTTCTCTTCAGCATATAATAGGCATGCTCCATTGGGTTCAGATTGGGTGATTAACTTGGCCACTCAAGAATTGACCAATTTATAGTTTTGAAAAACTGTTTTGTTGCTTTAGCATTATGTTTGGGATCATTTTCTTGCTGTAGAATGACCTGCCGGCCAATGAGTTTTGAGGCTTTTGTTTGAACTTGAGCAGACAGGATGTGTATGTACACTTCAGAATTAATTATGCTACTAGCATCAGCAGTTGTATCAAAAATGAAGATAAGGCCACAACACCCCCACCACCGGGTTTTTATCGATGAGGTGGTATGCTTGGATCTTGGGCAGTTCCTTTTCTCCTCCATGCTTTGCTCTTGCCATCACTGATACAAGTTAATCTTCGTCTTGCCTGTCCAGAAGACCCTTTTCCAGAACTGTGGTTGCTCTTTTGCCAAGTACTTCTTGGCAAACTGAAACCAGGCCATCCTATTTTTGCGGCTAACCAGTGGTTTGCATCTTGCAGTGTAGCCTCCGTATCTCTGTTCATGAAGTCTTCTGCGGCCAGTGGTCACTGACTCCTGAAGAGTGTTTCTGATCTGTCGGACAGGTGTTTGTGAATTTTTTAAATTATTGAGAGAATTCTGTCATCCTTGGCCTGTCAGTCCCTTTGAAATTAGTAAGCTCACCAGTGCTCTCATTCTTCTTAATAATGTTCCAAACAGTTGATTTGGTAAGCCTAAGGCTTGGCTGATGTCTCTGACAGTTGTATTCTTGCTTCTCAGCCTCATAATGGCTCCTTTGACTTTCATTGCCACAACTTTTGGTCCTCATGTTGATAAACAGCAATAAAAGTTTCCAAAGATGATGGAAAGACTGGAGGAAAGACTAGGTGCTGAGAGCTCTCTTATACCTGCATCAAGGAGGCAATTAAACACACCTGAGCAATTACAAATACCTATGAAGCCATGTGTCCCAAAAATTATGGTGCCCTGAAATTGGGGGGCTATGTATAAACACGGCTGTAATTTCTACATGGTGAAACCAAAATTTATAAAAATGGCCTTTATTAAAATCTGACAATGTGCACTTTAACCGCATGTGATTTTTTTTCTATTACAAACCATAACTTGTGGAGTACAGAGGCAAATAAATGATGGGTCTTTGTCCCAAACATTATGGAGGGCACTGTATGAGGCAGCTATTTTGCAATGTATTTCCGCCAGTAAACATTTACACAGACATTTGTGCAACAAAGTAAATATAACAAAAATTGTTGTGATCTGTTTGAAGTTTCCATCATGGAACGATATTTGGTTCGCCGGAATCTCCAGCTAGCTTCCCTGACAGATTTGCTCCTAATTGTTTCAGCAGAAGACTGCTTGGCATGCTCTCTTCTATTCAGCACTTTGTGAATGTCTTTGTTTTCTACTTACTGGTCCCAAGATAGATAGAGCAAGAACAAGAAACAAGAATTAAAAACAAGAATAGATGGGAAATCTGCTAGGTTTTGACAGCTGGTCTTTTAGGAACTAAATTCTGTTTTGCTAAAGATCACTTTTATTGTTTTAAAAGCAAGATAAATTCAAACATAGAAACATAGAAACATAGAAATTAGGTGCAGGAGTAGGCCATTCAGCCCTTCGAGCCTGCACCGCCATTCAATATGATCATGGCTGATCATCCAACTCAGTATCCCGTACCTGCCTTCTCTCCATACCCTCTGATCCCCTTAGCCACAAGGGCCACATCCAACTCACTCTTAAATATAGCCAATGAACTGGCCTCAACTACCCTCTGTGGCAGAGAGTTCCAGAGACTCACCACTCTCTGTGTGAAAAAAGTCTTTCTCATCTCAGTCTTAAAGGATTTCCCCCTTATCCTTAAGCTGTGACCCCTTGTCCTGGACTTCCCCAACATCGGGAACAATCTTCCTGCATCTAGCCTGTCCAACCCCTTAAGAATTTTGTAAGTTTCTATAAGATCCCCTCTCAATCTCCTAAATTCCAGAGAGTATAAACCGAGTCTATCCAATCTTTCTTCATAAGACAGTCCTGACATCCCAGGAATCAGTCTGGTGAACCTTCTCTGCACTCCCTCTATGGCAATAATGTCCTTCCTCAGATTTGGAGACCATTAAACTGTACGCAATACTCCAGGTGTGGTCTCACCAAGACCCTGTACAACTGAAGTAGAACCTCCCTGCTCCTGTACTCAAATCCTTTTGCTATGAAAGCTAACATACCATTCGCTTTTTTCACTGCCTGCTGCACCTGCATGCCTACTTTCAATGACTGGTGTACCATGACACCCAGGTCTCGCTGCATCTCCCCTTTTCCTAATCGGCCACCATTTAAATAATAGTCTGCTTTCCTGTTTTTGCCACCAAAGTGGATAACCTCACATTTATCCACATTATACTGCATCTGCCAAACATTTGCCCACTCACCCAGCCTATCCAAGTCAGTGGCCGCGCGTGCGCAGTGGGGGAGGCCCCCCAGTAGCAGTCCTCCTCAGTGACAGCCGGGCCCCAACACTGCCCCCCAGCTTAGTGTCATCCGCAAACTTGCGCAGGCCGCAGATATTGTTACCTGGGTTAAATGTTACAATTCCCTCATCCAGATCATTAATATATATTGTAAATAGCTGGGGTCCCAGCACTGAGCCCTGCGGTACCCCACTAGTTACTGCCTGCCATTGTGAAAAGGACCCGTTTACTCCTACTCTTTGCTTCCTGTTTGCCAGCCAGTTCTCTATCCACATCAATACTGAACCCCTAATACCGTATGCTTTAAGTTTGTATACTAATCTCTTATGTGGGACCTTGTCGAAAGCCTTCTGGAAGTCCAGATATACCACATCCACTGGTTCTCCCTTATCCACGCTACTAGTTACATCCTCGAAAAATTCCACAAGATTCGTCAGACATGATTTACCTTTCGTAAATCCATGCTGACTTTGTCCAATGATTTCACCACTTTCCAAATGTGCTGCTATCCCATCTTTAATAACTGACTCTAGCAGTTTCCCCCACTACCGATGTTAGACTAACTGGTCTGTAATTCCCCGTTTTCTCTCTCCCTCCCTTCTTAAAAAGAGGGGTTACATTTGCTACCCGCCAATCCTCAGGAACTACTCCAGAATCTAAAGAGTTTTGAAAGATTATCACTAATGCATCCACTATTTCCTGAGCTACTTCCTTAAGTACTCTGGGATGCAGCCTATCTGGCTCTGGGGATTTATCGGCCTTTAATCTATTCAATTTACCCAACACCACTTCCCGACTGACCTGGATTTCACTCAATTCCTCCTTTGACCCACAGTCCCCTGCTATTTCAGTCAGATTATTTATGTCTTCCTTAGTGAAGACGGAACCAAAGTAGTTATTCAATTGGTCCGCCATATCCTTGTTCCCCATGATCAACTCACCTGTTTCTGACTGCAAGGGACCTACATTTGTTTTAACTAACCTCTTTCTCTTCACATATCTATAAAAACTTTTGCAGTCGGTTTTTATGTTCCCTGCCAGTTTTCTTTCATAATCTATTTTTCCTTTCCTAATTAAGCCCTTTGTCCTCCTCTGCTGGTCTCTGAATTTCTCCCAGTCCTCTGGTATGCTGCTTTTTCTGGCTACTTTGTACGCATCATCCTTTGCTTTGATACTATCCCTGATTTCCCTTGTTATCCACGGATGCACTACCTTCCCCGATTTATTCTTTTGCCAAACTGGGATGAACAATTTTTGTAGTTCATCCATGCAGTCTTTAAATGTCTTCCATTGTATATCCACCGTCAACCCTTTTAGAATTAATTGCCAGTCAATCTTGGCCAATTCACGTCTCATACCCTCAAAGTTACCTTTCTTCAAGTTCAGAACCATTGTTTCTGAATTAACAATGTCACTCTCCATCCTAATGAAGAACTCAACCATTTTATGGTCACTCTTGCCCAAGGGGGCACGTACAACAAGACGGCTAATTACCCCTTCCTCATTACTCAAAACCCAGTCTAAAATAGCCTGCTCTCTCGTTGGTTCCTCTACATGTTGATTTAGATAACTATCCCGCATACATTCCAAAAAATCCTCTTCCTCAGCACCGCTGCCAATTTGATTAACCCAATCTATATGTAGATTGAAGTCACCCATTATAACTGTTTTGCCTTTGTCGCACGCATTTCTAATTTCCTGTTTGATACCATCCCCAACTTCTCTGCTACTGTTAGATGGCCTGTACACAACACCCACCAGCGTTTTCTGCCCCTTAGTGTTTTGTAGCTCTACCCATACCGATTCCACATCCTCCAAGCTAATGTCCTTCCTTTCCATTGCGTTAATCTCCTCTCTAACCAGCAACGCTACCCCACCTCCTTTTCCTTTCTCTCTATCCTTCCTGAATATTGAATATCCCTGGATGTTCAGCTCCCAGCCTACGTCACCCTGGAGCCATGTCTCCGTGATCCCAACTATATCATAATCATTAATATCTATCTGCACGTTCAACTCGTCCACCTTATTACGAATACTCCTTGCATTGAGACACAAAGCCTTCAGGCTTGTCTTTACAATGCACTTACCCCTTATACAATTTTGCTGAAAAGTGGCCCTTTTTGATTTTTGCCCTGGTTTTGTCTGCCTGCCACTTTTACTTTTCACCTTGCTACCTAATGCTTCTACCCTCATTTTACACCCTCCTGCCTCTCTGCTCTTGTACCCATCCCCCTGCCACATTAGTTTAAATCCTCCCCGACAGCACTAGCAAACACTCCCCCAAGAACATTGGTTCCATTCCATTCCAGGTGCAAACCGTCCTGTTTGTACCGGTCCCACCTCCCCCAGAACTGGTCCCAGTGCCCTCAAAATTTGAATCCCTCCCCCTTGCACCACTTTTCAAGCCACGTATTCATTTGCATTATCCTCCTATTTCTACTCTGACTGGCCCTTGGTACTGGTAGTAATCCGGAGATTACTACCTTTGAGGTCCTACTTTTAAGTTTATCTCCTAGCTCCCTAAATTCACCTTGTAGGACCTCATCCCTTTTTTTACCTATATCGTTGGTGCCAACATGCACCACGACAACTGGCTGTTCACCCTCCCCCTCCAGAATGTTCTGCAGCCGTTCAGTGACATCCCTGACCTTTGCACCAGGGAGGCAACATACCATTCTGGAGTCTCGTTTGCGGCCGCAGAAACGCCTATCTATTCCCCTGACAATTGAATCCCCTAATACTATTGCCCTTCCCCTCTTTTTTCCCCCCTCATGTGCTGCAGAGCCACCCATGGTGCCATGAACCTGGCTGCTGCTGCATTCCCCTGATGAGCCATCTCCCTCAACAGTATCCAAAATGGTATACCTGTTTAGGAGGGAGATGACCGCAGGGGACTCCAGCACTACCTGCCTACTGCTTTGCTGGCTATTGGCCACCCGTTCCCTTCTTGTCCTCTTACCTTTTGCCTGCGGTGTGACCAACTCACTGTACGTGCTATCCACGACTTTCTCCGCATCGTGGATGCTCCAGTATGAATCCAGCCGCAGTTCCAATCGTTCAATGCGGTCTGCCAGGAGCTGCAGCTGGACACACTTCCTGCAAACGTAGTCACCAGGGACACCGACCATCTCCCTGATCTCCCACATGTTGCAGGCTGAACAAACCACGGGGCCAATCTCTACTGCCATACCTTACTCCCAAATTACACTGTATTAAATATTAAAAAAACACAAAAACTTATCCTTTAAACTTTACTACTAAATACTGAATCCTTAACTCCCAGAATCCCTCACTCCCAGAAGGCAGAAATGTAAAATTGTAAACCCGGGGTTGCACCCAATCAGCTGCTTCCTTGGGTCCTCTTCCACCAATCAGCGGCTTCCTCAAAAAAAACCCACTTCTCCAAATGGAACGTTATGGATTTGGGTAAAAACAAGCCCCGCGCTAGATTTTTATCCTTACCGGTCGGGTGTCGCTCCTCCCCCTCCTCTTCTTCCAACGGCTCCTGTGGGCCTCTGGAAAAACAAGCCCCGCGCTTGATTTTTATCCTTACCGGTCGGGTGTCGCTCCTCCCCCTCCTCCTCTTCTTCCAACGGCTCCTGTGGGCCTCTGAAAAAACAAGCCCCGCGCTAGATTTTTATCCTTACCGGTCGGGTGTCGCTCCTCCCCCTCCTCCTCTTCTTCCAACGGCTCCTGTGGGCCTCTGAAAAAACAAGCCCCGCGCTAGATTTTTATCCTTACCGGTCGGGTGTCGCTCCTCCCCCTCCTCCTCTTCTTCCAACGGCTCCTGTGGGCCTCTGGAAAAACAAGCCCCGCGCTTGATTTTTATCCTTACCGGTCGGGTGTTGCTCCTCCCCCTCCTCCTCTTCTTCCAACGGCTCCTGTGGGCCTCTGGAAAAACAAGCCCCGCGCTTGATTTTTATCCTTACCGGTCGGGTGTCGCTCCTCCCCCTCCTCCTCTTCTTCCAACGGCTCCTGTGGGCCTCTGGAAAAACAAGCCCCGCGCTAGATTTTTATCCTTACCGGTCGGGTGTCGCTCCTCCCCCTCCTCCTCTTCTTCCAACGGCTCCTGTGGGCCTCTGGAAAAACAAGCCCCACGCTAGATTTTTATCCTTACCGGTCGGGTGTCGCTCCTCCCCCTCCTTCTCTTCTTCCAACGGCTCCTGTGGGCCTCTGGAAAAAAAGGGAGTGTAAAATGTGAAATTATTTCTTGCAAATGTTTACATTGCATTTAACGCAATATCCTGCCAGGTATAAGCCCTGTAATGTGGATTATTTAATCATTATATAATGAACATTATAAAACAAATAACTCAGAGGTGGCCTGCTCCTTCCATTGTTTCTGCTCGGTTCTGTGTGCTCCTGACAAAAGGCCTTGAGGTTCTCAACGTTATTCTTAAAGCCTCTTTTCATTCTAACCAATCAAAGGCTAGCGATTCATATAAGTAGGTGAGGATGTTGCACATTTTTGAGGAGGCTTTTCTCTGCTCATCAAAAACTCTTACCATGATAAAGTGGACAGTTTGTTTTGAGAATCTATGGTTCGGCATCTGAATAATATGGCCCGCCCATTGGAGCAGTGTGCAATTAGAGCTTCGGCGTTGGAGATTTTTATTTCAGAGAGGACAATGATTTTGCTTTGCTTATCCAGCTGGTAGATTTGGAGAGGTTTACAAACGCTACATTGATGTTGCCTCTCCAGTGCTTTGAGATATGTGCTACAGGTTGTTCATGTCTCAATAGAATACAGGTTGTTCATGTCTCAATAGAATACAGCTTTTTGCTGGGTTTGATGTTTTGATCCTGAAAGGCTTTATTCATTTGACTAGCAGAGGCTGCTCACTTACTGAAAGCAATGGTGAATTTCACTGTGGCTGCTGAGTGAGAGAAAGTGGTTTACATTTTCTAAGAAAAATTAAAATCAGAGAAACTGCACATGATGGAAATTTGAAACAAAGCTGGAAATGTTGAGGAAGTCGGACAGCTCCTGTTAGAGGACCAGAGGACGTGGGTTCAAAGTGAAGGGGGAAAGATTTAATAGAAATCCAAGGGGGTAACTGAGGGTGGTGGGTGTATGGAACAAGCCTCCAGAGGAGGTGGTTGAGGCTGGGACTATCCCATTGTTTAAGAAACAGTTAGACAGGTACATGAATAGGACTGGTTTGGAGGGATATGGACCCAGCGCAGGCAGATGGGACTATTGCAGCAGGGACAAGTTGGGTCAATTTCTACACTTTATGACTCCAGAAGTGAAACAGACCCATCTTCACAGTTGATGCTATTTGATCTGCTTGGTGTTTCCAATATTTTCTGCTTTTGCTTTATACTTTCCCAGGATCTTATTGTGGATCTTTATTGTTTGGGTTAATGTGCACATGGGGGCAGGTTGCATTGCGAATATTACATGCAAAACCCATTCTCTTAAACCCTTCTGTGCAAAAGCTGATAATGATTTGGAGTTTAACTAGCATTGTCTTAGCGTGAAGCCTATTAGGAGTGTGGTACAGAACTGCAGTGAGATTTCTAAATGTTAGGACAATATTTACAAAGATTAAAATCTTAGCATGCGTTCTAAACAAAAGTGAAATTCTGATAACCTGTGTTATTTGTCCAGACAATACATTAGCTTCATTAATTCTGATTTTGACTCAATTTTGTTTGTGCAAAACGTTATCGCCAACTCTCTGATCCGTTTCAGACTTCCCATCTGCAGTCTCTGAAGCCATTATTTGTACAATTACTTTTTTAAAGAATTACTAAGAAAATTGGCAGTTTATTTATTGAAAATGTGGTGATGATTGCCAGTTCCACTTAGCCTGGTGTGTTCCATTTGCCCGCTATTGTTCTCGTTCTTTACTGATGTTTTGTGTGGAGCACTTGTAATGAGTTATTGCTGTATTGCTCAAGTAATTATGTGTGGGGCCATAGGATATTAGCGGGGGGCTTTAATGAATAGTTGCCATCGGTATTCACCAAGGAGCAGTATGTGGAGTCTGGAGAGTTAAGAGAGGGTATGCTGATATTCTGAAGCATGTCTGTTTCAGGAAAATAGTAATTGGCAATACACAATAACACAATTGGCAAAACACAATAAACAGTAGATAAGTTAGTGGAGAAGCACCCCTGGTGTAGATTGCTGGGAGGAAATTGCTGAGGTACTGACAGATATTTTTGCATCTTGGTTAGCAATGGGTGAGGTGCCGAAAGACTGGAGGATAGCTAATTTCCAAAATGGTAAAAGGGAATAAGCCTACTTAAATAATGTTTTATGGTCACTTGGAAAGGCAGGGATGAGGAGTCAGCATGATTTAGTATATGGGCCATAATGTATCACAAATCTAAGTTTATTAGGTTAACTAAGAAAATTGAAGGCAAAGCAGTGGGCACCAATTATAGTAAAGCTTATTAGAAATTCCTGCATGGAGGATGGCCCTGAAAGGTAAGGCACAAGGAATTCCAAGGCATGTTGACAAACTGAAACTAATATTGACTTGATGATAGGAGACAGAGGGTAGTGGTGGGTGGGTGTTTGTCCGACTTAAGTGTTTAATAAGTGGTGCACTGCACGGATTGGTCCAGGAATGCTTGTTTATAATCGGTGGAAATGAATGAGAATGTAGATCACATCAGTAAACTGGCAGTTGCCACGAAAATTGGTAGTCAATAGTTTATAATTGTCGTGTGTACCGACAACGGAACAATGACTTTTTTATTTGTCGCAGCGTAGCAGGCCTGTAAACATAGTACACATAGATAATACATAATAAACAAAATAAAAAAATAAATTTTAACCTCAATACCAGTGCAAAAAAGCCCGAAGTTCTTATTGCAACCAAAGACTGTCCACAGTTCATTATTGAAGTTAGCGTTGTGAATGGTCATTTAGGGATACAGCAGGACCCAGATCTGTCGGACAGTTATATGGAGTGGTGTCTGATGAAACTTGATCCAAACAAGTATGAATAAAGCACTTTGCAAAGTCACATTCTGGCAGGATATATAAGGTAAATGGTAGGAACCTAAGGAACGTTGACGTTCAAAGACACCTTGGGTGTAAGTCCAAAGCTCCCTAAAAATAATGACACATTGGATAAGATTGTGAAGAAGGCATTTGATATGTTTACCTTCAAAGATTGAAGCATGGAGTGTATGAATTGGAACATCATGTTACAGCTGTATAAAACATCTGTTAACATGCACTTATTGCACTGTATACCATTCTCATTGCACATTAGAAAGGATTTGATAGCAGTAGAGTGAATGCATAAAAGATTTACTAGGACTGCAGAGTCTAGAACTGAAGATTACATTTAAGTTGATGTAAATAGTGAAATGCAGATGAGCATCATGGTTGGAATGGATGATGTGGGTGAAATGGCTAGTTCTATGCTGTTTGATTCTAGTTGTATCCAATTATAATTTCCCAGGAATGGAGAAGTCTGAAAAATTATGAAGGGTATAGAAATGGTACTCAGTAATAAACTTTTCCTCATAACATAGGTATCTATAAACAAGACAAAGATTTAAGGTAAGGCACAAAAGATTTGGAGGAGATGCAAGGAAGAGAGGGCGGCACAGTGGTGCAGCTGGTAGAGCTGCTGCCTCACAGAGTCAGAGACCCGGTTCGACCCTGACCTTGGGTGCTGTCTGCGTGACGTTTTCGCATTCTCCCTGTGACTGTGTTGGTTTCCTTCAGGTGCTCCGCTTTCCACCCACATCCCAAAGACTGATTGGCTGCTGTAAATTGTCCCTAGTGTGAAGGAAGTGGATGCAAAGGTGGGATAATACAGACCTAATGTGAACTAGTAGTTGGCATGGACCTGGTGGGCTAAAGAGCCTGTTTCCATGTTGTATCTCTATAAGACTAAAAGGTTAATTTTATCACCCAGAGACCAAACCCGGAACGCTGCTTATTCAGCGAGTCAGGCAGCATCTCTGGAGGACATGGATGAGCAATGTTCCGGGTTGGGTCTCTTCTAAAGGCTGATTGCACTAGGGTGGAGAAAGTGGGGGAAAAAAGTGGGAGCTGGATAAAGCCAGAGGGATATACATGGAAGGGATTAGGGGGAAAGGGGGATGGTATTGTGGGAGAAATGTGTGCATACCAGGGTGGGGCACAGGAACAAAAGAGGGGAATAAAAAGGTGGGGGTGGGGGGGGGGTCTTACCTAAAATTGGAGATTCGGTGTTCATACGATTGGGCTGTAAGCTATCCAAGTGGAATACGAGGTTCTGTTCCTCCAGCTTGCATGTGGCCTCACTGTGGCATTGGTGGCAGATCACAACAGAAATGTCTGAATGGGAAGGGGAGTTAAAATGGTTAGAAACCAGGAGATTTCGAAGTCCAAGGTAGACAGCACAAGTGTTCGGGGAAACAATCCTCTAGTCTAAGCCTAGTTTTGTTAATCTAAACAAACCCACATCAGGAGTATCAAATGCAGTAGATGATATTAGAGGATATGCTTGTGAACTTTTGGCTCACCTGGAAGGAGAGGATGCAGGCTTCTCCTGTCGCCTTTTCTACATGGCCTCCTGTGTGTGGACACAGGAGAAAGGGATGCAGGAGAAAATGACTGGGGAGTGGGCAGTTTGGGTGGGATGGGATGTGATGATCTGGAGCTTTGAATAACTAGTGCTAAACCAGTAAAAAGAGCACCAGTTGTAATGTATTGCTCTGCCTGAGTATAGTTTAGTGCCTGCAAGTGGCCAGTTTAATATTGTGTTGGTAGTGGCATTGACTTTGCCAGTTATTATATTGGTTGGGGCAGACCAAGAGTACCAAGAAAAATAGAAGAATTGATTTCCTTATCTCTAAAATAAAAATTAATTTGTAGCAGATGAGTGGTGAAATGCACAGATCTACAGTTTAGGTTTCTTGAAGATACAAGGTAAATTGTTAAAATTATTTTGCACTCTTTATTGGTGGGAATGCTATCTTAATGTTATTACAGAGTGTTGCAGGGAACGATGCTCTCCATCAGACATCAAAACGTTTTATAGGAAAATGCCCAATTGCTGATAGTCAAATGAAGAAATATTAACTGTTGTGGGAAGCTGCTGATAACTCCTGTGTATTATTCTAGACCAATTATTTTGCAAACAACATGCATAATGCAGCATTCATTAATGGAAAAATAATCTTATAACAATTGTATAGCTACCTTTAGGCCATTGAGTCTGCAGCCTAAAATTGTCATTACATTTATTTATAATGTATATTCTGCACAATACTTTAAGTTATGCAAAATTGTTTTATTCATGAAGGCTAAAGGTATTTGAAGTGGAGTAATGCAAATTGTTTCTCAGTTTTGTCTATTTATGTTATCAACAAAAATGTTTTGTTATAAACAATCCACAAGTCTTATTATTCAAAATGATTGCACATTTCAAGGCTTGGATTAGTTTAGTTTATTTGGCAAAGATTTTTATTTTTACCAGCACTAAACAATGTAGATGCATGTGATTTGTCCACCACTTATTTATAGAATCATAGAAAATAGGTGCAGGAGTAGGCCATTCGGTCCTTCGAGCCTGCACCGCCATTCAATATGATCATGGCTGATCAGTATCCTGTACCTGCCTTCTCTCCTTACCCCTGATCCCTTTAACCACAAGGGCCACATCTAACTCGCTCTTAAATATAGCCAATGAACTGGCCTCAACTACCTACTGTGGCAGAGAATTCCACAGATTCACCACTTTCTGTGTGAAAAATGATTTTCTCATCTCGGTCCTAAAAGACTTCCCCCTTATCCCCCTTATCCTTAAACCATGACCCCTTGTTCTGGAGTTCCCCAACATCAGGAACAATCTTCCTGCATCTAGCCTGTCCAATCCCTTAAGAATGTTATAAGTCTCTATAAGATATCCCCTCAATCTCCTAAATACCAGCGAGTACAAGCCGAGTCTATCCAGTCTTTCTTCATATTCTTGTCTCCCTTTCATAAAATGGTAAGAATATTAAGGTCAAGATTATCCCAATATCACTCTTAATTTCACACTGGGCGGTAGACCTCAATCTACAATTGACCCAACTCATTGCTGCAAAGTTGATTAATTGCTTATAACTGGTGGTGTAACTCACCCATTCAAATTCTGCACCTCAATTCCTCTTGGCTTGACATGTTCCAGAAATGTACAAACATTTTATGAGTATGCACCACCATTTCCCAAGAGAGGAAGATTCTTAATAGGTCTTAATCTTTTAGCAAAAATAAACTTTTTCTCAATTGTTCACTGTATATTCAGTATTTACATTCATAATTATTAATTATGCATTTGCACTATTACAACAAACTGGCATGTGGCAGATCGGCAATAAAGTGAAAGTGTGGAAAGATTTTGCATCTCCCTTATGTTGCCAATAATAATGTGACAAGTGTAGCTGGATAAAATGTGCACTGTGTCAAAATTACCACATCAAAGGTTTTTATAGGTATTGGGTTTCCAGAGTTCAATTACCGAAATCTTAAAAATTGTCGGATTTTGGAATTTTCACGCATTTGTTGTAAAAAAAATCCTTGCCAACGATTTATTGCCATTCAGATTTATTGATGGATTGCTAAATTACTTGTTTACCAGGCCTCTTGCCTTTGGTTTTAGATGATGAAGGCATGAAATCGTGTTGGAAGAACAATGAACATGAGTGAAAGTACATCTTTTGCATCAAATGCCGAGATGGTACAATGAAATATTTTGTTTTTAATTCCGTTAAAAGTTGTGATCTTCCATATTAGGACTACATCAGCTCTTAAACCCTGTCTCACTGTGCGAGTTGGCCCAACCCCGAGTTTTCACTCGTGGTGATCACGTATCGGAACTCGCACGAGCAACTTATCGACTCGTGGCGCTAACGGCAGGTACTCGGGAAACTTGTTAACTCGTGAAAAAAATCAAACATGTTTGATTTTTTCCAGAGTCAAATTAACTGTTTCAAGTGTAAAATGGAAACATTTTAACTCGTTGCAATAACGTAGTGCCCCGTGCGTTTATCTTAGTGTCTTGTGAGTGTACCGTGGGAACTTTAATAATCTGTTCTTTTGCTCGTAAGACTGAACCAAAGATAGACACAAAATGCTGGAGTTTATAACTCAGCGGACCAGGCAGCATCTCTGGAGAGAAGGAATAGAGTCGAGACCCTTCTTCAGACTTTCCTTCGCTCCAGAGATGCAGCCTGTCCGCAGAGTTACTCCAGCATTTCGTGTCTATCTTCGGCCTTTCTGCCACTTGTCCCCGTGCTTCACTCTGTCTCAATGAACGGCTTAAAGACCTGCCGAAGGGGCAAGTCTGGGGTGGTGGGTGGATGTGTCCAATGCTCCATCCACCCCCCCGGAGAGTGTGGGATTGGGAAGGAACTGCAGATGCTGGTTCACACCGGAGATTGCTGGAGTAACTCGTGGTGGGTGGCAAAGTCTTCTGCTGTGTGTGTGTCTGCTGTCGGGTCCGGTGGCCGCTCAAAGTCATGAGCTGCCTCATTCCTGAAGTGTGTGCTGTGTGTCTCTCTCCCTCTCTCCCTCTCTGTCTATCTGTGTGTGTGTGTGTTGTGTGTACTAAATCTTGTGTGTGTGTTTGGTGTGTATCTCTATCTGTGTGGTGTGTGTACTGTCCTCTATCTCTGGTCTTTGGTTTCTTTGTTACATTAGTTCATTCTGACTGACAAAAATCCATGGTGTTTTTCCAATGTTTTGTTTTATACCAGGTCATTGATACGATGTTACCTAACCGTCAAGAAGAAAATAAGAATCCACCATTTCCAACTTACTTTGCGGATGAAAGCGAAGAGCTGCCAGAAGACATGTTTGATGATGAGATGTTCCAATTCACTGAGCCCTCTGTCAGTGTTGCCTAATGTTTGAGATGCACAAGGTGTCAAGTCTCTTGTCTCAGATATCCCAACTGTCTCTTTCATCCAGAGCTCGGGTTTTCTTTATATCTTGGCTTGTGCCATTTGACTTATTCAGTGAAAGCTGAAGCAAAATTTAAACCAACATATCAGTGAAGAGTCGCCATAAATTGAAAATACAAGAAGGTAAAGATACAATTTGTTGTGTACCCTTGCGTCTGAAGTTACGTTATGGACACAGAATATTCCTTTAAGAGATAAATTTACTGCATAATACTACTGGGAGGCATTATGAAAAAGAAAGATAATTGTGCAAAGCAGTGAATTTTATTTATTGCAACCCTCCAATGGCCTGCAGAATTCCCAACATTTTCTAGGTTGATTAAATTAATGCATCTGATTATTGTTTAAAATAGAGAGAATGGTTACGGGGAATGTATACAGCATAAAGTATATGTGAAATAAAAACATGTTTTTTTACCAAGTCATCTCTTCTAGGCATTTTAATTTGTGTTTTTTGAAGTTACTTTACAATGAGTATTATGATAATGCTTTGTTGCTGGAGAGATCAAGAGTTCATACATAACTGGTTTCGGTTGAGTTTGCTAAATTAGAAAGGGAAGTGGTGTTAAAATTACAGTTGGCTTCAGAGGCACTGAATTTAAACAGAACCACCACATTTAATCCATGTGTACCAGCAAAGCTATTGTAGTTTTTGCTAAATGTTTCATTAATTCTGCAAAAATCCAAAGCACATTTCAATAAACACTTGCTACTTAAATGGCATCTTTTAAAAGAACAAAAATGTCTCAGGATATTTAGGTAAGGGGCTGAGTGGTTAAGGGAATGAATTCCACATTGTCAGCCTTGATAACTGAAGACAACGCTGCCAGCAGTGAATTGATTAACAATGGAAAAGAGCTCAGAATAAGAAGTGAGCAGATAACTCAAAGTTGATGGACTGCAGCACAAGCAGTAGAGTTTCCTTTGATCACGTATGTAGAGAAGAACGAGGAAGTCGGGCATTGGTCACGTATTTTCTTAAGTAACAAAAATTTGGATAATACAGCCAATGGTTTTGTCAGACAAAACATAAGTTCCATGAAAATCACAAATTTGTTTCCATTTCAGCATGGTTAAAGATTTATGTTCAATATGCATTGATATGTCAGCTAAAGTTTGGCAGTTCTGCATCATAGTTTTAGACTCGTCTGGAAATACCATTTACTAGTAAGATTAAACGAGAACTTACCAAGTTTGAAGTTTGATCTGTATTTTACGAGGAGTCGCGGTGAGGGATTTCGTGAAGACCCCGCCAGCACGCATGCGCGGCATCCTTCAAAGCAGCGGTGTGGAATCACAGAACCAACCATGACTAAAAATAGTAAGATGAAAACCGTAGAACTACCTGTTTGACCTGATGATAGAGGGTGGGAGCGGTGGGCACGAAATCCCTCACCGCGACTCCTCGTAAAATACAGATCAAACTTCAAACTTGGTAAGTTCTCGTTTAATCTTACTATTTTACTTCGGAGTCACGTGAGTGACTTCGTGAAGATTTCAAAGCTCTGTGATTTCACGCCCTGAACAACGTCCATGCTTATCACACTGCCGCCATTCTGATGGAGTAAGACTGTTAATGGAGTTCAGTTGACAGTGGCTGAAAAATCAACACAATTTATTAATCAAATAAACAACAACCCCTAACCCGGGCCAGACATTTACTGAGCGGTACCCAGGATAGCTTCTGCGAATGTCGCAGGAACGGCCAGAGGCTTGTTATAGAACCGTTGAAAAGGTTTTCTCCCCACTGGCCCAGCACGCAGTGGCGAGAATGTGGTCCATGGGCACCTCCATGGCTCTCGCTGCAGCCCTGGTGGAATAAGACTTAAAAATGTTAGTAGCAACTCCTGCTGCACCCAGCACCACCCTGAGCCACCTGGCGATCGTCTGTGTAGTCACCCGATGATGCGGAGGTTTTATGACTGATGAGGAGACCCTGTTCCTTCATTCTGATAACTCCAGTAACTCGGATGTAGTGGTGGAGATGGATGACTATGCAGAGTGTGGCATCTACAGGGTACGCCCGAAATTCCAGCTTCAGCCCATGCGCCCCTGGCCTGTGCTGTTTTAATAACTCTTTACCAAAGAATTTTATTTGACCAGGGTTGGCCACCATGCTATGCTGTCCAGTCGCAGTTTTTGTAACATCTGGACTCGTTGGGCTGTCGTCAGTGCCATGAGCATCACCACCTTAAGGGTGAGCTGTTTCAAATGGTAGCTCATCTATTGGAGCCCAGCTCCTCAGTAGGGTCAGCATGATCCCCACATCCCACGTTACTGTATATCTGGGTCGTGGAGGGATTGGTATTGAATACTCCCCTCATTAGTTTAGACACCAGGTGGTGGGAGCTGATACTTATATCCAGGTATGAATACAGCGTACTCCTGTCGCTGTTGATGGCACTGTAGCTGAGGCCAGCATCAAAATGGAGGCCTGCTAGAAACTCCAACACATCCAGTATTGTTACCGAGTTGGAGGACTTGTTGTTCCGGGCACAGAAACCTCCCACTTTCTGATTTGAGTGAGGTATTGTTTGCGGGTTGATTCCCGACACGATGCTGCAATAAGGTTCATGGCTCTTGACGAGATGCCTGCCCGGTTGAGCGGTCTTTTCAGAACCTGCAAGCCAACAAGTTTAATGACCATGGCAAGGATGACTGACCCCCCTGTAATGGAGTGAGTAATCAATTTGGGATGTTTCCCAATCGCCATCCATGGTTGTTGTACATTTCTACAACCATCGGGTACCATGGTTGTGTAGGCCAGTCGGGAATGATCAATATGTCAGTTGCAGAGTCTAGTTTAATTTTCTGCAATACCCGACTGGTGAGGCAGCATGGGGAAACGCGTAGCAACCCATTTCCCCCAATGGATAAAAATGCATCCAATGCTATTACCCCAGGGTCTGGTTCCCACAACACATACGTTGGTATTCGATGGTTCAGCCTGGACGCAAATAGGTCAATATCTGGTGTCCCCAATTTGAGCTATAATATCTCCAAAATTTGGGGGTTCAACATCCACTCAATGTTGTCATTGAAGACACGTGACCTGGTGTCCGCCACTAAATTAAGCTTCCCAGGCAAATAGGTCGCAGTAATCCAAATATTTCTTTCAATGCACCAGTGCCAAATTGTATTAGCCAATTCATTGCAAACTAGCGACCTGATACTACCCATATGATTGATGTAAGCCATTATTGTAGCATTATCTATTCGAAAGCGGACATGTAACCCCATGAATTAGTACAGAAGCCCGCAGTCCATGAAATACCCCCAGCATTTCTATATAGTTTATCCCATGTGACTCCAGGAATGTAGACTCATGAGAGTTCCATCTGCCACCACAACTGGACATCGTACCAGTTGCTCCCCAGCCTGGTGCACTTGCGTCAGTTAGTAGCACAACATCAGGGTTGCTCCATATAATAGGTCAATGACATTCTTTAATATTATCTACCCACCATTATAGCTCGTTTCTAGCTTCCGGTGGTAACCGAAGTGGCCGATCAAAGCAGCCAGCATTTGTTTTTTAATGCTGTGATTTGTGACCTTTGTGAATTTCGGTAGTGTAGCGGTCCGAATCGTGCAGCTGGGAATGTAGTTACCAATTTAGAGTTACCAATACCAATAACTTTTGCTGTTTGCCACATGGTCGATACCCTGGCGCAAGCAAGATTGTGGCACTCTTCTGATATAGCAGTAGCTTTATTAGTGGGGATGATAAACTTCATTAAATTAGTGTCTAAGGTGAACACCAAATCCATAACCCGTAGCGGGTGCAGTTTTTGACTTGTCTGGATGGATTACAATCCCAGCTTCTCAAGCAGAGCCTTGGTTGCAGCCACTCCTTGAATTGCCAATTGGAGGTCTGCCCCATTATAAGGATTTCATCCAACATGCCATCACTATAATCTTGTTGTCGGAGAAGAGCCAATACAGGTAAATACCAACTTGGTAAACAGCCTAAGCTGTGATGGTTCCATTAGGCAATGCACCCTTCCAGACAACTTCAGAATTCCCTGTGAGCCTCAGCAATGGGCACCGTATAGCATGCTTCTTTCAAATTGATACATGCCATAAAGTACCCTGAGTAAAGCATCCACCTAGCTGTTCCAAAGCATCCATTTTGACATGGGTATATTGTACAAAAGTGTTCAACTCAGCTAAATCGATTATAACCCGACATTCCTCTTCTTTTTACTGCTGGTGAACATATTAGGCTCAACTCAATATGTCCATGCTTGGTTATGCCAATTACCACTTTTCCCTGCTCGCCATATAATTTCAGCATGCCCTGCCTCCACCTCTTTTTGGGATAGAGTAAATTCCTACGAGGCGAATGCTGGATATGGGAATCTATACCTCCCACGAATTATATACCCTTGAACACTTTGTAAAATAAACTCATCTGTGGTTACAGTTTTCCCCATATGTCCAAGGCCGCCCGCAATCGCCCACCTATTCGTACAGGAGGGATACTACGGCGTGAGAGGAGCCAGACCCCCTTACCTCCATAGTGAACGGCGGTTCCATACATACGGTGCTTCGGGTGGACGTTATGGAGGTTGACGGCCCGGCGGCCGCATTTCCCATGCAGGCCGCTGTTGGCCTTGCCCTAAATGGTCGTTGTATTTATTGAGATGGAGGTAGGTAGAATCTTTGTGCCCTATCCGGCAGCCTTGGTTCACAGGCTGTATTAGGCTGTTGCCGGTGATATGGGTGAACTCTGGCCGATGGAGTTTCATGAGGCCCACTGTTTTGGCCTCCTTTGTCCAGTCCCTTCACCTGTTTGTACAGGTCTCCAAGCAACTGATGCGGCGGTGGAGCGGTAATGGTCGGCACAACCCCGCGAATTTGGGGTTTAGTGTGGGCTATATGGAGCTCTTACGCAGGCAATTTATCTCATACTGGGCGTTGCATAGGAGTGCCAGTGCATCATGCTATTTACTGGACACATTATCCCCGATCAGGGTTTTGCAAACGCCGTTATGCCCGTGGAGAACCTTTCTCCAAGGTATTATTGAGAATCTGACTCCAGAGTTGGTGCATACGTAGGCAATCAATGGTGCCCGCCAATTCGTGGTGCAGGGTTCACCTGTCTGGGTAGAAACGGCAAACTTCACTCACCACATCCAGCATCCTCCTCATGCTCTGGTTCAGCGGTCACTGGCTGTCCCTGGTCGTCGTCAAACTGGAGACGATGAGGAGCTGAGCGGAGTCCTTGCACGGCTAGTGGATGCCCCCCGAGTCCCGTTCTTCTCGTTCTCGGTCCCGCTGGAGATGTTGCACCATTTAAGAGCTCCAACCGCTCAATGCGACCGTCCCTGCGAGATGCAGCGGACAAGCCGACTTCCCCAGGCCCTGCGAATTCACTGGGGCTTCCACCATCGGACCTCACCCCCTTAGGGTCTATGGTCCAATGGCAGGTCGTCGTGACCTACAGCCCAAGTAGGGTCATACAACTCCCGCACGGCCTCTCCGCTAGTCTGTCTTCTCCCAGACTGTGGCGGCCCACCTGGCTGATAAGAAGGCAGGTGAGTTGACTCGGCGCCGGCCCCCGGAACCTGGCTCCCCGGAGTCCGTGCAGGCTTACCTCCACACTTACACCATTACTTGGCGTGGAGGTGCATGGTCGGCCGCTCGCAGCGCTGAGCTGACCGACCGCTTCCTGCTGCCACCTCCGCCCTTGACCGCAGCCTGACGGGGTGTGTTGTCGGCGGTATCTGCTCCAGCAGGCCTACACGACGCAGCAGTGTTATGCCCGGGCTGCACGATGGCAGATATCCCTGGCTGCGGTACGCAATGCACTTTGCAGGGCTCCCCTGTCGTGCGGCTGTCCCCGGCCCAGCCCCCTCGGGTCTACTGGAGCTCGGGGAGAGGTTGCCTGTAAAGAAAACAAGACCCCTTGCCACGTACCTGTATCCCCCCTTATTCTCTTGGGGGACGGGGGCTCGGAGTCTGGACCCGTTGCTTGCAGCTCCGTAGCGGTAACCCATTCGGGTGAGTCGGCCCCTGTATTAGCGGGAGCGCCTGACTTCCGCATTCCTGCCCAACCGTTGCGTTAAAAGCTGCCGGCGTTCCTTGCAGCTCCGGGGACAAGGGCCGTCGGCTGGCCGCAGCTCAGCTCCGCTCCTCGACAGCGTCGTCCTGCGGCCCTTGTCCATGCTGTGAGCGTTAAAGCTGCCGGCGTTCCGTGCAGCTCCGGGGACAAGGGCCGTCGGCTGGCCGCAGCACAGCTCAGCTCCTCGACAGCGTCGTCCTCCGGCCCTTGTCCATGCTGTAAAGGAAGGTAATACTCACCTGCCGGTCTTGTGAAGGAGCCGGTGGGGAGAGCGCACTCCCCCCCCCCAGCTGCCGCTGCAGATGCGCGCGACGATATGCCGCGCATGCGTGCTGGCGGGGTCTTCACGAAGTCACTCACGTGACTCCGAAGTAAAATTACATTCTCTTCATCCCAATTTAAATTAAGAAATTGTTTAAAAGTCTACAGTATCACATTAGGTTGTATTTGGCTTCATCCTCCCTGTAATCAATTTACACTGTAAATTATCTGAGCTTTTTCAAGTTGATTTAAATATCATGGATTTGTATTTCTACCGAGCTTGTATTGAGGGCAATTTTTTAATGCTGCATTGTGGTTATGTTTGGTCTTAGGTTCTGGTCTTATCTTTTATCTGAGTAACAGGCTGTCTCTAATACTAAAACAGCATCCAATTTGCCATGGTATTGTTACCAAGCCATTAATGTGGAAATAGCCAATGACCAGAGCAGAACCGGATCAGTTTGGTTCTAGACCCCAAGAAAGGGAGTTTGTAGAGTGCCTTTGAGATGGACTCTTAGAGCAGCTTGTACTGGAGCCTACCGGAGAGAAGGCAATTCTGGATTTAGTGTTGTCTAATGAACCAGATTTAATAAGGGAACTCAAGGTAAAGGAGTCCTGTGCTACGCAGCTAGCTCCGGTGCTCACTACAATATTCAACCTCTCCCTGGACAAGTCCGTAGTCCCTGCCTGCTTCAAAAAATCCACCATTGTACCTGTACCAAAGAATGCCTCCCCAGCCTGTCTGAATGACTACCGTCCGGTGGCCCTCACCTCAGTAGTCATGAAATGCTTTGAGAGGCTGGCGAAGAAATACATCTGCGCCTTCCTCCCTCGCAACATGGACCCATTACAACATATACCGTCCGAACAGATCCACGGACGATGCGGTCTCCCAGATTGTGCACATCGCTCTCTCTCATCTTGACAGCCAGAAGGGGGGCTACATGAGGATGCTGTTCATAGACTTCAGTTCAGCCTTCAACACGATAGTCCCCACCAGACTGTCCGAGAAGCTACTGGAATTAGGGCTCAACACCCACCTGTGTGCCTGGGCCCTGGACTTTCTCACCGCCAGGCCCCAGGTAGTCAAGATGGGAGGGAATACATCGAAGTCCCTCACCCTGAGCACAGGATCCCCCCAGGGTTGCGTCCTCAGCCCCTTATTGTACTCCCTGTACACACATGACTGTGTGGCTAGGTTCAGCTCCAACTCGATTATCAAGTTTTCTGATGACACCATGGTGGTGGGCTTGATCTCAGACAATGATGAGAAGGCCCACCGGGAGGAGGTGGCTGATCTGGCACTCTGGTGTCAGGACAACAGCCTCCTCTTGAACATCAAAAAAACGAAGGAGCTGATTGTGGACTTTAGGAGGGCACATCATCTGAGGACGTACACACCATTGAGGATAAATGGGGATACTGTGGATAGGGTGAACTGTTTTAAATACCTGGGAGACCACATCTCTGAGGATATGACATGGACATCACACGCTGCAGCTCTCGTGGGTAAGGCAAGGCAGCGCCTTTACCACCTCAGGCAATTGAGGAAATTCAGAGTGTCTCCGAGGATCCTCCAGTGCTTCTACTCAGCGGCTGTGGAAAGCATCTTGTCCGTAAATATTACAATCTGGTTTGGGAATTGCTCTGCCCAGGACAGGAAGGCTCTGCAGAGAGTAGTGCGTTCGGCCGAACGCACTATGGGAACTTCTCTCGTCCCTCTGCAGGAACTATACATCAAGAGGTGCAACTCCAGAGCTAATAAGATAATGGGAGACCCCTTCCAACCCTACAACGGACTGTTCCAGCTGCTACGGTCAGGCAAACGCCTCCGTTGCCATGCTGTGAGAACGGAGAGGTTGAGAAGGAGTTTCTTCCCAGACGCCATTCGGACTGTAAACTCCTATCTCACCAGGGGCTAACTTTACTGTACCACAATACCGCCCACAATATTTAATATGGAAAAGAACGTGATTCTGTTTGTAGTTTGTTGGTTGTTTGTTTTTTGCACAAAGTCTGCAGGCACTGCCACTTTTCATTTCACTGCACATCCCGTATGTGTATGTGACGAATAAACTTGACGACTTGACTTGACGGAACTGCTAGGAGGTAGTGACCATAATATGATAAGTTTTAATCTGCAATTTGAGAGGAAGAAGGTTAAATTAGAAGTGTCAGTGTTGCAATTGAACAAAGGGGACTATGACGGCATGAGAGAGGAGTTGGCCAAGGTCGACTGGAAAAAGATCCTAGCAAGAATGACGGTGGAACACCAATGGCAGGAATTTCTAGGCATAATCCAGAAGATGCAGGATCATTTCATTCCAAAGAGGAAGAAAGATTCTAAGGGGAGTAAGAGGCAACTGTGGCTGACCAGGGAAGTTAGGGGTGGAATACAACTAAAAGAAAAGGTGTACAACATAGCAAAGAGTAGCGGGAAGCCAGATGATTGAGAAACTTTCAAAGGACAACAGAAGGTAACAAAAAGGGCAATAAGGGCTGAAAAGATGAAGTACGCGGGTAAGCTGGCCAAGAATATAAAGAAGGATAGTAAAAGCTTCTTTAGGTATGTTAAGAGAAAAAGATTTGTAAAGACAAATGTGGGTCCCTGAAGGCAGAAACAGGTGAAATAATTATGGGGACCAGGGAAATGGCAGAAGAGTTGGACAGGTACTTTGGTTCTGTCTTCACTAAGGAAGACAGAACCAATCTCCCAGATGTACTAGAGAACAGATGATCTGGGGAGACAAAGGAACAAATAAATTTGCATGAGGTGAAAAATAGCATTGGGAAGACTGATGTGAAAATGGAGAATTATAGACCAGTTAGCCTGACATCAGTGGTGGGGAAGATTCTGCAGTCAATGATTAGAGAAGTAATAACGGCGCATTTGGATAACAGTAAAACGATTGGTCCAAGTCAGCATGGAATTATGAAGGGGAAATCCTGCTTGACTAATCTTCTGGAATTTTTTGAGGATGTGACAAGTAAAATGGATGAAGGAGAGCCAGTGGATATAATGTATCTGGACTTTCAGAAAGCATTTGAGAAGCCCCACACAGGAGATTAATGGGCACATGGTATTGGGGGTACTGATAGAGAATTGGTTGGCAGACAGGAAACAAAGAATAGGAATAAACGGGTCCCTGCCAGAATGGCAGGTAGTGGCGAGTGGAGTGCTGCAATGCTCCATGCTGGGGCCGCAACTATTTACAATGCATATTAATGATTTGGATGATGGGATTAAAAGTAACACTAGCAAATTTGCAGATGACACAAAGCTGGTGGCAGTGTGAATTTCGAAGAGGATGCTAGGAGATTGCAGGGTGACTTGGACAGGTTGAGTGAGTGGGCAGATGCATGGCAGATGCAGTATAATGTAGATAAATGTGAGGTTATCCACTTTGGCGGCAAGAACAAGGAGGCAGATTATTATCTCAATGGTGTCCGATTAGGAAAATGGGAAGTGCAACGAGACCTGGGTGTCCTTGTACATCATTCACAAAGTAAACATGCAGGTACAGCAGGCAGTAAAGAAAGCTAAATGCCATGTCGATTTTTCCAGCATCTGCAATTCTTTCTTTCTCATAAAGCTAATAACGAAAGGATTTGAGTATAGGAGTAAAGAGGTCCTTCTGCAGTTGTACAGAGCCTTGGTGAGACCACATCTGGAGTATTGTGTGCAGTTTTGGTCTCCTAATTTGAGGAAGGACATTCTTGTTATTGAGGCAGTGCGGCATATGTTCACGAGGGTAATCCCCAGGATGGCAGATCTGTCATATGGCGAAAGATTGGAAAGACTGGGCTTGTATTCACTGAAGTTTAGAAGGATGAGAGGAGATCTTATAGAAATATATAAAATTATAAAAGGACTGGGCATGCTAGATGTAGGAAAATTGTTCCCAATGTTGACAGAGTCCAGAAACAGGGGCCACAGTCTAAGAATAAAGGGGATGTTTAAGAAAGAATTGCAGATGCTGGAAAAATCAAAGGTAGACAAAGAAGCTGGAGAAACTCAGCGGGTGAGGCAACATCTATGGATCAAAGGAATAGGTGACGTTTCGGGTCAAGACCCTTCTTAAGACTGATGACAGGAAAAAGAAAGGAAGAGGCAGAGACGGTAGGCTGTGGGAGAGCTGGAATGGGGTGGGGAAGGAGGGAGAAAGCAAGGACTACCTGAAATTGGAGGTCAATGTTCATACTGCCGGGGTGTAAACTACCCAAGCAAAATATGATATGAGCGTGTGATGTTCAATGCTCAGTTCAGAAATATGGCTAAATAGACACTTGCCTTGTTCCTGAATGGGTGCAATGTGCTCAAGAAGCTTCTGTTGTGCTACAGCAAGCAAGAATTTAATTGTTCTATCTGGGACACATGACAATAAAATACTCTTGACTCTTGATAATCCACAACACTGGTGCACCGCAGGATGCATTCTCAGCCCCCTTCATTACTGCTTATACACCCACAAATGTGCAGTCAAATACAAATCCAACTTCTGTAGACTGCTTAGGAAGTTTGCCATGAACCCAACGACTCTCTCGAACCTCTACGGATGCACTGTAAAAACCATCTTAGCATGGTTTGGAAACCGCTTCATACTTTGCTTTTCTCTGCTTCCTTGAATAACTTGCATTTGACATTTTCCAATCTGCTTCCCAGAAACGGAAATTCTAGAAAAAAGACATTCAGAATTTAGTAAGAAAGTATGTCAAAGATGTTAGTTCTACAGAGCAGCAGTCAGTAATGCAGTGGAATGTCAGCCTCATGTTTGATACTTTGGACAAGACTTAAATCAACAAAAATCTGACAGAATTGAGTACAGTCGGTCCATATTAATAGAAAGATTAAACGAGAACTTCCGTTTGATCTTTATTTTATGAGAAGTTGAAGTGAGGGATTACGTGAAGAGCCCGCCAGCCCGCATGCGCGTCAATCTTCTAAGTAGCCATATGAAACTACAGAATAGTTGCTGACCTAAACTATAGGAAGATTAATGACCTAGAACTACCGAATGATCTTCATGAGAATAGGGTTGGGAGTGGAGGGCACGTAATCCCTCACTTCAACATCTCATAAAATAAAGATCAAACTTCAAACGGTAAGTTCTCGTTTAATCTTTCTATTTTATTTTGAAGTCACGTGAGTGACTACATGAAGATTTCAAAGCTCTGTGGTTTCATGCAGTGACACAATCTGTGTGTGAAACACTTAAACAGATAAATCATTAATGGTAGGATAACACATGAGTTATTAATATCATGATGCTAACTTGCATACATGGCCATTGTAGTTAACTGGACCGTAGTCCTTATAGACTGTTGAGTTAGACAATAACTCATGCAACACTGTGCATAATTCTATCTGCAAATATCGAGACATATTCCACCAAACTTTATAATTTATTAACCTGCACTATGTAAACCTCATGCTGTATGATGAAAGGGAAATACATTCTATTGGCTGCTAATGAGCCATCAGCAATATCTTGAGACTATTGAATAAGAAAATAACTAACTTCCATTTCATAGGTACTAGCAACTAAGTGCACTTTTATACCTAATGACATCCCCGATCTCTGCTCTGGTGGGTATGCTGTCAACCTCAAATGTACGCAATCCTGCTCATTTGCTTATGAGATTATTTCTACAACAAGCTACCCTAATGTCAGTATGACGTAGAGACTAAGCCAGAGATTGAGTAAAGGCTGTGTTCTTTATGCTGAGATCAGTTGCTGAAATCATAATCACCTTAAGATACTGGTCCTATTAGGAAAATGTTGAGGAATATTTGCACAACAATTTACTGATATATATCGCACGCTCCAATGAGTGCAGGCTATTAGAGTGGCCAAATAAAAGACACCCTGCATAACGTTAGAGAATAGTGGGTGAAGAACCAATCATTTATTTCCCAGTTATGGTACTACAGAAATGATAAAGCAGCACAAGCAATGTCAATTGTGCAATCACATAAAAGCTTCTCTAGGCTCAAACTGGAAGCCACACAAACCTCTGTTACTTCAGTTTAAAATTGACTCTCATATGTTGTTCACAAGCTTCTCATACAATCGTGCAGAGCTAGCTGCCTGAGAAGACAGGCTGCTCCAGCCGTCACTCGTGACTGAGTAAATAAGAGTTGCTTCAGCCGCCTACCATGGCGTGATTGAATAGGCAAATTAGTACTGTTAAATTTCATGTTGCCTCATTTGTAATATCGCAAAAGATATCTACCGACAACCCATAAGTTTTATCAGCTGCAATTTTTGCATATTACCTAAAGCTCGATGACATAATGCCCTTCTAATCTGTGAAGGGCAGCATAGGCTTTCACCACTGGCTTTGTTATCAAAACAGCAGAATCTGTGCCTTATGTGTATAGATATGACAGAGTATGCAACTACAAGATTGATTCTCTGAGTCAGTTAAATTGTAGAAATCCAATCATCCATCTTAAACTGGGAAAGTAAACCCATAATCCGATTAGTCTAATGCTAACCCGATTCGGCCTGCACCATATTTCTGTAATCTTGAGAAGTATCAGAAATATACCCCTCTGGTCCTTGGCCAGACCACTCATCCTCGGATGAGCTGTCACTGATTGCACTCGGAACTGCTGTTCCTCTATTGATCTTACGGACGGAATTTATTTTGGCTTTCCTACCCGTGGAAGATGCATTATCTAGTTATTCATACATATCACTGATAATGACTAGAGCTGAAACCACAGTCTCCCTTAGATGTGAGAATACGAGTTCCCTGTCAACTCTTGACTAAGAGTCACCACGAATACTCAGCGTTTTCCTTCAGAGTGCAAATTAGTATAATGCAAGGCTGAATCAGGAATACCTCGCAGTCCTTTGACTGAAACCACATGTCTAAGTCTCCAGAGTGCACAACGCAATCTCTTCGACCCGCCACTCAATCAGGAATACTGATATTGAGAGCTTGTGGATTATTATAAATACATTGTTGATTCACAACATGAACCTGCAGGTCAGATAAAGTTATATTATATGCCAGACGAGCTTCCTGCTGGTAACTACCTGTCCCAGAGAGGATGGCAATGATGATTCCAATGAACCAGTAACTTTACTAACTGAGGAGAAATAAACCATATGTTGAGAAAACTTCAACTATTTTATTCTATTGAGCAGTCTGATAACCTCAATCACAGATGATGAAGCAGTGCTTCCCTGGTCACTATGACCCCTATGGCCAGCCAGTTCCATGATGGTCTACCCTGATCCAGGGTAACCAAACTGTTCCTGCTTGGAACTTACAGAGGTTACTATGCAAGGCACCTTGCCAATATCTCTACATCAACCTGATCTATCCCAGAGACAGTGAAAACTACTAGACAGCCCGTGCTGGCTGTAAACCCAACCTGGGCCGACAGATTGCTCCATTTCGGAGTTTATTGAGGTTAATAACCAGACCTTACCTACCAGCGTCTCTAACCCCCGGTCGATTTTCTTTGTTGGAGCTTCAGTGAAGTTCCAATTGCAGACTCTGTCTATCATGCTTGTTATTTCTGTTAGATCACTTATGCCGCTGGCCAACTCCTCTTGTTGTGGCTAGTCCGTCCTCGAGGGAACAGCTAATTTAGAGGCAAGAGCACGCAGCTCTTCCTTATGCGATTGTCGCACATCATGCATTAAAGCATGGGATCCAGGCACATAGTCATGTTCGAGGTCATGTTTGGAGTCAGTCCATACTGATCTCTGAAACTTTCTTAGAGTAGGAGAAATATTGCACCCTGAACCAGGCGTTGCCATATGCCTATGCCTCAGACTGCCTGTGCAGCTTCCATAACACAGAGCATATTTTGTGACACCATCTCCAATATCTTTTGGGTGGGAGGAATATACCAACCCTAAAACCAGGGGCAGCTACAGGCATATGACTTGAACTGCCTGTGCATGTTTCCGTAATACGGAGCATAATATATATGGCACCTTCTCCATCACTTCATACATTCGAGTGGGAGGATTTATGCAACCCTGAACCAGGAGCTGCCTCTGGCATGTGTGCATGGATAGTTTGGCACCATCTCCATCACTCTGTTCATCCGAGTGGGAGGAATATTGCAACCCTGAACCAGGAGCTGCTTCAGGCATTTGTGCATATATATATTTTTGCACCATTTCCACTATTCCTTTCATCTGAATGGGAGGAAATTGCAACCCTGAATCAGGAGCAGCTGCCTGACATGCTTTCGTAACACGGAGCATTTCTAGTGCCACCATCTGATTCATCAGATGTTCTAGTTGAGACAAACGCCAAATCACATCTGCCATAGATGTCCCAAGACTTTGCTTATGACTTAGCCCCGACTTGGGGTTGTCAGGCTGCTCCCTTCAGCAGCCGAATCAGGACTAGCTGTGCAGATCGGTGCTCTGTTGGTATCATCATTATACTTACTAAACAGGATGCACCTGCTAGTGACTCAGAGTCCTTCCTTCCTTTGGAGTCCCAACGGAGTATTACAGGGAAGGACCAGAGCGCCTCTTAGACAGAGTGGGAGAAATACTGCAACCCTGCCAGGTGTTGTCATAGGCAATTACGTTCAGATGATTAAAAGAAGCATGTCCCTATTAAATCAGAGATTCGACTACTTATCAATGTGCATATAGTTGGAGTCACTTGTAAAAGAATCTTCAACAGTCCCCTCTAGTGAGCGGAAATTACTATGATGCCACCAGGTGTTGCTCCCACAGGCGTCTGATAGGCACAGCTCAAAAAAGGCTTCCTAAGCCAGGAGCTCTGGACTGCAATGGCAAGTCCAACTTCACTACACCATTGGTGTATGTGATAATAAATGTCCTTTGTAATAGTAAGATTAAACGAGAACTTACCAGTTCGAAGTTTGATCTTTATTTTATGAGGAGTAACGATGAGGGATTACGTGAAGAAGCCCCGCCTGGCGCTGGAACGGCATACTTCAAAGCAGCGGCATGAAAAACACAGAACACAATAGCCGGAGTAAGATAGTAAGGCTCATCATAGATTTAGAACTACCAGATGATCATTTACTTTATGAGGGTGTGGAGTGGAGGGCACGTAATCCCTCATCGTTACTCCTCATAAAATAAAGATCAAACTTCGAACTGGTAAGTTCTCGTTTAATCTTACTATTTTACTTCGGAGTCATGTGAGTGACTACGTGAAGAGTTTGAAGCTTTCTGTGTTTTTCATGTCGTAGAATTTATTCCATACGACAGTCCGGCTCATTTAACACAGTAACGAGCGAATAACACATTTTTCCCCAAACATTGCCTCAAGTTATGTGATAATTATTTCACTTAATAAAGAATAAAAGTAATGCCCTTTCCATTGAAAGGCAAGTTTATCACAAAATACCAATTTATATATATATTTTGATGGCATGACAAAGCAACAATTATAGAGAACCCAACACTGCGTGTCCAAACCTGACACCATGACTGGTTCCTTTTTACTTTAACATTAATTTACACCCTCCTGCGGCCTTGCATCTTTGCTCGAGGGCTCATCCCGTGCCATTCCTGTGAATGTATCTACCTTATTAACAGAGTGATTTTCCACCTTTCAGTGTCTAGTTCCACTGAGTGTATCCAATTTCTAACCATCTAGAATACATTCCTCTAGAACCATCAGTTTTTACTGAACCTAATGTGGTTTTTGTGTGTAATAAGCCAGTCTCATTACCACAGAGACTCTTACCTACTGCAACATATTTCATCAATGTTCACACACACCACACACACACACACACAACTTAAAGCCGACAGGATATGCTTATAGGTTTACCTTGGTTTCAGCTCCTCTTGGTGTGCTTTGTTTGGTAGATTCATAAACATATATGATAATGCAATCTGTATCCACACATGCAATTATAACGTAACATTTGCAATGTTTGCACTCTTATATTGATACTAAAGTCATCAGCATTATTATTTTCAAAGTTTAACTTTTTTTGAATCATAGATAGAGTTAGAGTCCATTGCCTAAGGCAATTCAGGATTATTTATCTCCTGACTTTATATTTTTTTACAATTTTGGACAGTTTATATATATATATATATATATATATATATATATATAATATATATATATATACACACATATATATATATATATATATTATAATATATATATTATTATATATTTATTAATATCTACATATATATCCCTTCCATATCGGGATATTATGAATGCACCTGATAACTACTTGGTTAATATATTGTCCGTTAATAGGACGGTAACACTCTGAGCCCTATTATTGGCTCTATCAATTAGATACTCAGAAAAATGCAATCCACAAGGAACTCACATATATCTAATATGATAAAATAACTTTACTGTATACACAGACCTTCCAATTTCTTATAACAAAATATTGTTTTTTTAGACTTATTTCTGCAGATTGCAGGTATAACACTTCTTTTATACATAATTATTTTATTGATATGTTGTTATATTAGTTAACATTCATAGACTTCTTTGACCATCAGCTGTTGTAATGGTTGGTCAACCTGCAGATAGTCAAATTCCATATTTTCATGTCATGGATGCTTTTGTACAACAATAAATTACTGCAGGGTTTCACAAACCTGGAGATCCCAGCGGGTGCAGCAGCATCCAAAGAGCGAAAGGAGACAGGCAACGCCTCGGGTCGAGACCCTTCTCAGACTTCAATAAATTGCTGCAACTATGAATCATCACAAGTAGTTCAACATCACACAATATTTATGAAACCATGAAGGATCCGTATTAGGCCACCAAAAAATGCCTCTGGCAGTGGTCCTGCTACATTTTCATCAGACACTGCCCTATCAAACAAAATGAGGAACACAAAAGAACATCTTTTCCTCATGTAATTGGGAGAAAAGCATCCACCTTCCCTGTTCTTGATCGGTGATTTTACCCACAAGAACATTTGAAAGATCGGTGATTTAATCTGTATGCAACCAGATTAATCGTAAGTAATCCATATTAATGACAATATGTTTTTCTCCCAAATTTGTTGTCTCCGATACCATTGTCTCTTCCTTAGAGATAAACAGGTGGACTAAACTTTAAAATATGCCACATCTGCGTGGCAAACATTTTTTTTTCCCCTTACTCTAACTCCTATGGAGCTTCCACAGTGGCCCAAACCCCGACCGCCTCCATAACTACTCTGGGCCTGCTATCGGAGAGGCCCGCTGAAAGTAAAATTGGCCTACCTGTCAGAACAGTTCGAAACTGCTCCGACCAGCGCCATGCGCTAGACGTATTGACGCGTATGCGGGCTGGCGGGCTCTTCACGTAGTCACTCATGT
The DNA here is from genome assembly GCA_035221665.1 of Okamejei kenojei. Taxonomy (NCBI): domain Eukaryota; kingdom Metazoa; phylum Chordata; class Chondrichthyes; order Rajiformes; family Rajidae; genus Okamejei; species Okamejei kenojei. Next base: position 72,834,795 of record CM069132.1, read on the forward strand.
GACTTCAAAATAAAATAGCTGATCAACTGTTTACAGTTTCACACAGTTATGACACTGTTGCACGACAATGCTGAGAAGTATCTTCTGTACTCTATATGTTCCATTTTGCTCCATCTGTTGTACTTTAGTTTGAAATTATAATTTTTATATATAGTATTACAGGATCTGATTGGATAGCATGCCAAACAAAGCATTTCACTGTACCTCTCACATGTGACAATAATAAACCAAAACCTTGAAAAGATGACTGAATATTTTATTTTCCTTGATGGCCATGCTTGACCGAAAAGTGCATGATGTAAATTGACACGGCATTTCCAGTTGCACAGCATAAATACAACTTTTTATTTGGGGTGAATGTGCTTCAGCTGATGCATCCCATCCATTAAAGTGACAAGTGGCTGTCAGTCACGGAAATGGAAAACTATTCATTGTGTTTAGTCAGTACTCCATGGAGTTTCACAAGGTAATAATGTGAAAAATGCCATTTTGTATTGTCAAAGACTGATGTTGTGCACAGTGAAAATACAACCTGCTACCATAATTATAGTGTGTTTTAAACACGTAATCGATTACATCACTGTCACATAGGCTGCACCAACCACAGATGGAATTGGAAAGGGATATTGAACAAACTGTTGAATCCCATTTTGGCTTTTGACTCCTTGTCTAATTTCTGGGGATCGCTTTACTGTGGTTTTATCAGGGCTCAAACTGGATTTTGTGGTGTTAAGGTAGCAAAACTATAGATGTTATCAATCGCTACATTCTTAAAACGACAGCAATTAAGAGATTTCTGCAGTACCCAAAATAAAGGCAGAAATATGGGAAACACTCAGTATGTCAGGCAGCATTCATGGAAAGAGAAACCTAGTTAACATTACAGCATGTTACAGCAAGAGAAAGCTGAAGCATTTGCAAGAATCTTTAGCCAGAAGTGCTGAGTGAATGATCCATGCTCATTACAGATTTGGTCCAAACATGGACAAAAACGGTGAACTTCAGAGGAGAAGTGAGAGTAACTGCCTTGATATTAAGGTGGTATTTATTCAAATGTGGCATCAAGGAGTCCTGGCTAGATTGGAGTCAATGGGAGTTGAGGGGGTGGATGGGAGGGGGAAGATGAATATGGTGTTGGAGGTCATTCATGTTAGCTACAGTTCATCTCTGCAGGAGTACTTCAGGGTAGTGTCCCAATTCCAACCATCTTCAGCTGCATCATCAATGACAGATCTCAAATGTAAGGTCAGAAGTCGGGAGATTCACTGATGATTGCACAATGTGCAGCATCATTTGTGATTCATCATAATGACGCAGTCCACAACCCAATGCAGCAAGACCCGGACCATATCTGGTTCTGGGCTGACAGGTGGTAATAATATTCATGCCACACAAGTAACAGGCAATGAACTTATCCAACAAGAGAAAATCGAGCTGTCACCCTCTGACATTCAATGGCATTCAATTATCCTCACTGCATTGCCCATTATCAATATCCTGGGGGTTACAATTGACCAGAAACTGAAAATGAATAGCAATATGCATAATATCCTTACAAATTTCACAGGTTCCATCTGCTCTGGAATTGATCTCAGTGCCTCCTGAATCTAAAGCTCTTCCACAAACACCAATCCCAGAGCTATGCATTTATTCGCTTTATCCTGCTAGTTGTGTACTATTTGCACCGGGCACTGAAAGTAATCCTGAGATTAGCATCATCAAAGTTCTGCTTTCACCTCTTTCCTAGCTCACTAAATCTGCTCATAAGACCTAAATCCGTTTTTTGATTGATTAAAAGATAAAGCATGAAAATAGGACCTTTGGTCCACTATGCCTATGCCAACAACGATCACCCGTTCACACTAGTTTTATGATATTCGACTTTTGTACCAACTCCCTATAAACTAAGGGCAATGCTATTTTCCAGAGGCCTATAAACCCTTGCGGTCACAGGGAAAGGTGCAAACACCACATGCACAGTACCCAAGGGCAGGATTGAACCCGTTTCTGGCGCTGTGAGGCACATTGTGCGGTCCCCTTTGCCATCTTTATCTTTGGTACTGATGTTATCTCAATTTCTGGTTCTTCAATGCTCCTTTCAGGATGCTCTGTGGTCTTTCAGTGACATCGTAATTTCATTCTGGAGTCACGTTCATGGCCTCAGAGACTCTCCGGCTACTTGAATACCCTGTCATTATTGTTCTTTCACTATTCCTGTCCTGTACAGTGAAACTCCTCGTGCTACTCCCCCCCCCCCCCCCCCCCCCCCCCCCCCCCCCCCACCCACCAATATGGCTCGGTCTGTAGCCCTCTGAGGAACGTCACCCACCAACAGTGTCAAAAGGCGAGTATTAGTTATAATATTTTAGTTTCTAGTTTAATCTCTTTCGGTCGGAATGGGACGGCTGCGCCTTATAATGTGCCATCATTCCACTCTCCCCCTCTCTCTACCCCTCTACCTCTCCCTACCCCTCTCTACCCCACTCCCTTCCCTCTATCCCTCCCTTCCCTCTGTGTGAGAGTTGGCAGCCCTGCTATGCCTTAGGTCCAAAGGAGGATAGAAAGAAAATACTTAATGGTCTTTGTAAGAAGATTTAATCTCTTCTATATTTATGGTAAATTGACATATTAGAGGCAAAAAGCATCTTCAATATACAGGTCTCTCCACACAACTGAAAACAACTGAAAACACTTAAGTGATACATCATCCATTCTGCAGGCATGTGGTTATAATCATTTTTTTCTTATTAGTTAATCCTAAATGATATTTTCTGTAATTTAAGATGACATTAAGAGACACGAAGATGCAGTGAGCAGCAACAAGAGACACAACACAACAAGAAAGAACTTAATAATTCTCATCTTTGACATTTAAATTGTTCTGATATTTTAGGAGTCGTTCACATTGTAAACTTTAATAAATCTTTTTTCCACTTTTCATGCCTGCGTGTTCTTCATCACAATGGGAATCTAATGGACAGGAACGGATGCTCTGTGGGAGAGTCACTAAGAGTGCATGGGGGGAGGTTGAGAGGAGATGGACTGAATGCGGGGGGGGGAGGGGGAGGGGTATGGCAAGGACCAGAGTGGGAGGGTGAAGGGAGCAGGGGTGATTGAGTTTACTGCCAGCGTACCAGGCGTGAGTGACTGCACTGCCAGCCTACCAGCTGTCAGTGACTGCACTGCCAGCCCACCAACCGTAAGTAAGTGACTGAACTGCCAGCCCAATAATCCATTCATTCCACCCTCTCCGCCCTTCTCTCTCACAGAGTCTGTCACCTGTTATGGGCAGAATTTATGGCAGTTTCTCAGCTGCCAGGTCTGAGTGTCTGTACTGCCTGGCCTCAGTGACTGAGCTGCCAGCCCAAGAATCCATTCGACCCACAATGTCCATACCAGCCCTCTGGAAACCAGTCCCTACGGCCCACAACACCTTTACTAGTGCAACAGAAAGCCCCCCCTCCCCCCACTGGCCAGCAATATTGGAATTGGTGGAGAGGTGGAATATTGCGTTGGGTGACCAGCCCTCCCGTGTGATGCTGGGACCCAACGGGTCCCACTTAGTCTAGTTATTGTATATAAGTTGGCAATTTTGTCCTTTGTTTGAAATATGTTGAATTTGACATCACTTTCATTGATTAACTGCTATGCCAAACACTGCAACCCTGTATATGTCGCGCACAAAATGATGTAAATAAAAAGTGTCTTCCTTGTGTCTTGTTTATGAAGTTCAATTTAGAATTATTTGAAATTGTGGGGGTTGGTGCAAAATACTGCTGATCCACAAATGTCGTTATGAGACATGCACATTTCAAAAACCCATATCTCAAAAAAAAAGCAAGACTATCCCCATGTTATTTGACCAACTTATCGGCTGAATTTAAATATGTAGGTATGTATGCACTAGTTTTGCTCCTAATTCCCTCTTCCAAATCATTAATATATATGGTAAACAGTTGCGGCCCCAACACCGAGCCTTACGGCAGAAAATTCCAGATGATTAGTCAAGCATGATTTTCCTTTCATAAATCCATGCCGACTTGGACTAATCCTTTTACTGCTATCCAAATGCCCCATTATTACATCTTTAATAATTGACTCCAGCATCTTTCCCACCACCGAAGTCAGGCTAACTGGTCTGTAATTCCCTGTTTTCTCTCTCGCTCCTTTCTTGAAAATTGGGATAACATTAGCTATCCTCTAATCCACAGGAACTGATCCTGAATCTATTGAACATTGGAAAATGATCATATGTACATATATGTATATGTATGTGTATATACGTATGTATGTGTATATATGCATGTATATGTATATATGTGTGCATATGTGGGTGTATATGTATGTTTGTGTATATATGTGTGTGTATATATGTATGTGTGTGTGTATATATATATATATATATATATATATATATATATATATATATATATATATATATATATATATATATATATATGTGCATGTATTTATGTATATAAATATATATATAGTAAACCTTTATGGTTTATGTACATCATCTTACATATAAGATAAAGAAAGTAATAATGATGCTATAAATCAAAGTTGCTTCTGATCCATGAGAATGAACTTTATTTATCTCTGACTTGCCTCTCACATCCAGGCACACACAAACACACATTCATATAAATATATATATAAGTTAAATTTAATTTTGTGCACAGTGTGTGTTAAAGCAATACAAGGGAAACTGCACAATACAATGCAAAGGAGACTACGTGAAGGAGGGGGCAGGAGAGGAAAGATGGGAGGGAAATGTGGGAACAGGTGGAAAAGATTTACAATAAAATTAACTAAAATATGTGAGGTGATAAATGCTCTATATCAAACACTGTTCCCTACAACACTGATTACACCAAGGATGATAGAGCGGAGTGCACAGCGGGACACATACCGGAAGTCGTGTCGCATTAAAAAATGTCGGAGATGTGGCCTTTCTCCAAGTCGTGTTTTCACCCCTTTCTCGCGGCCTACCGGCAGTCTGGAGCGGCGTTTCCTGCCGGGACCGGCCGGAACTTCAGCTTCGGCGGCGGCACAGCGGTGGGGCGCCATCGTGGAGCGGGCGATGCCTTGCCCGGGTTGCCGTGCGGTGGGCTCCGGAAGGCTGGGACCGCCGACTCCAACATCGCAGAGCTGCGGTCTTTGGGAGGAGCTGCGGTCTGTGGCCGAGCTTTAAACGCCGCGGAGCCTGGGACCTCACGACGAGTTCACCAGAGTCGGGGCTCGTACCGGCGCGGCCCGTGGACTTTGGGTGCCGTGGTCTTCGGGGAGGAAGCGGCCGACCCAGACACTCCGGGCCACTGAGAGAGTTCACCCAACGCCGGAGCTTCATAGTCCGGCGAGAGGGCCTGAAGCATCGGGCTGCCGTAGCGGTGACTGCAGAGGCCTCAATAGGCTCGACTATGGGTGAACTGGGGATGGGACTGGACTTTGCTGCCTTCCCCCACAGTGGGAACCATTGTGGGGGGATGTTTTTATGTTTACTGTTAAATTTCTTGATGCGTTTTATCCTTATTTGTGTGCTGCATGGCAAGTCACATTTCACTAAAACCAATTGGTGTATGTGATAATAAATGTCCTTTGTCCTTTTGTCCTTTGATTGTCAGTTAGGTGGTGGGCATATTCAGTAAACACACAGACACAATACAAACATTATTTGTGGCAGCACAATGGGCTGTAACCTCTTATTTGCCCATGCTTTTTAAGCACTCTGAGAACTTGAAGATGAAGAGTCTTTGCTGCTAATGGGAAATTCTATTGTCTTCAATGAGTGAGGCACACCTACATAGGGAGGTGTAAGGGCCTGTCCCACTTGGCCGTCATTTGCGCGCCATTTACGCGACCTCGTCGTCGCGTTGAGACGCACGGGTATCGTGTGGGCCCTGCGGGATGGTCGCATGGAGAAGCATGGAGGGGTATGGAGTTGCGCGATATCGCGCGGCGCTCCAGGATTTTGTAGAGCACAAAATCTTTGGGCGCCTCCGGCGTGACGTACCGCTTCCGCACGCGAGCGTATTGCGGTCACACGCAGGCATCCTGACCTCGTACATGCAGCGCGTGGTGACGCAAGATTACGTCACCGTGCGTAACCAATGGCCGCCCATACGCAGTCGGCCACAATGAGAAAATAATTACGCTGCAAGTATCAATGCTTTCAGTGTAATGCCTTCAGAGCAACACCTTAATAAGTAGTTTTGAAACATCCTTAGTTAAGGATATTTCAAAAGTTAACATCCAGGTAAGGATTGCAGATTTTATATCCTAAAAGAACACTAGTAACCAAATTATTTTATTTTAAATAACCACCAACAATTTTACTAACACCATTAAAAAAAAAAAAATTGCAAACTAATTCTTAAGCTGGGTTCAAACCCTCTAACTGCTATAATGGAATACAATTTTGTGTTTGTTGGGAGTAAATTAATTTTTCCAGCAAACAATAATTTTCACTTAACAAATGATGTCAATACGCTGACTCTAGTTGCAGAGCAGATAAAATATTTGAAGGCGCAGGATGATGTGCGCGTCACTACTGTCACTACTGGCCTGTCAGTCAGTCACTACTGGCCTGTCGCATAACTGACAACCAAGTGGGACAGGCCCTGTATGAATGAGCAGCAGTGATATTCATCGGTATACAATTCGCATGGTACAACATTTAAGAGTGCCTACACACTGAAGAAATTGGGCCTTGAACACGTGTTTGCCTATTGAAAGAGTGCTCCCGAATGTATTACCTGTACCCACCTTTGACATGTCGTTTGAAACCAAATCTGCCCAAAATTGACCTTGAACTGGAGACCAACTGGAGACCGATGTCAGGACCGATGTCTGAAGAAGGGTTTCAACACAAAACGTTGCCTATTTCCTTCGCTCCATAGATGCTGCCTCACCCGCTGAGTTTCTCCAGCACTTTTGTCTACCTTCGATTTTCCAGCATCTGCAGTTCCTTCTTAAACATCAGGACTTATCATGACAAGCTATGCCATATACAAGTTCATGCTTCCTGTGAGATTCTGATAGTAACATGCATCTGTAGCATGTAATTCCCTAGGGAGACTGGAATTCCTGCGCTTCCTCACAGGAAGCATTATATATTGTTAGAGAAGGAACTGCAGATGCTGGAAAATCGAGGGTACACAATTGGCTGGAGAAACTCAGCGGATGCAGTAGCATCTAGGGAGCGTAGGAGATAGGCAGCGTTTTGGGCTGAAACCCTTCTTCAGACCCCTTTTGTGTACCCAAGCATTATAACCATATAACCATATAACAATTACAGCACGGAAACAGGCCCTCTCGGCCCTTCCAGTCCGTGCCGACCATTTGTTTTCCCCTAGTCCCATCTACCTGCACTCAGACCATACCCCTCCATTCCCTTCACGTCCATATACCTATCCACTTTACTCTTAAATGTTAAAATCGATCCTGCCTCCACCACTTCTGCTGGAAGCTGATTCCACACAGCCACCACCCTCTGAGTAAAGAAGTTCCCCCTCACGTTACCCCGAAACGTCTGTCCCTTAATTCTCATGTCATGCCCTCTTGTTTGAATCTTCCCTACCCTCAATGGGAAAAACGTATCCACATTAACTCTGTCTATCCCTTTCATCATTTTAAAGACCTCAATCAAGTCCCCCCTTAACCTTCTGCGCTCCAAAGAATAAAGACCTAACTTGTTCAACCTTTCTCTGTAACATAGTTGCTGGAACCCTGGCAACATTCTAGTAAATCTCCTCTGTACTCTCTCTATTTTGTTGACATCCTTCCTATAACTAGGCGACCAAAATTGTACACCATACTCCAGAATTGGTCTTACCAATGCCTTGTACAATTTTAACATTACTTCCCTACTCCTATAGTAGGGAATTATATATTCTTTGTGTATGGAATTTACTTTTCACAGTCCAAGGTTCCCTCCTTTGTGTTAATTTAGAATACATTTTGATGGAAGTGAAAAATACCATTAGTGGCTTTTTTTGATTATATGCTTGTAAAATGTATATCTGCAATAAAATTGCAAAACTTCATTGATGAGAATAGTTTTGGCAAGTGTTGCCAATGCTACCGAAAGGCGATGAGAAGCTGGTGGCAAAGTCTGTCCCTGCATCACATCGTTTATCCAAAAAACCCTCAGTTCAGAGGGGTTAAACAGTTTAAACAAAAGGAAACTGCATAAACAAATAAAGACTAATGGTGGTGAGCAGAGTGTGAAATGTTCCGGTGTTTATCATGTTTCAAGATAAAGAACTAACAAGAACAAAAGCTTTAAGAAGAACTGCAGATGCTGGAAAATCGAAGGTAGACAAAGATGCTGGAGAAACTCAGCGGGTGAGGCAGCATCTACGGAGCAAAGGAAATAGGCAACCTTTCGGGCCAAAACTCTTCTTCAACCTCGCCGCCGCACCAGGACCGCTGAACCTCGCCGCCACACTGGGCCCATCGATCTTCGCCACGTCACCGGGCCCGTGGAACATCGCCGCCGCACCGGGCCCATTGAACCTCGCCGCCGCACCGGGGCCTACTCATCTCGCCGCCGCACCGGGCCCACCGAACCTCGCCGCCGCACCGGGGCCTACTCATCTCGCCGCCGCACCGGGCCCACCGAACCTCGCCGCCGCACCGACCATCCGCTCACCAGGACCTCCCATGCTTCGCCCGCTGACCCGGACTCCACTCCCCGCGGGCTTCCACCATTAGCTCCACCGACCCTCGCCACTCCACCATGCACCAGCAGCCCGCAGCCATCTCCTTACATGCAACCTGGGCTCAGCACCGGGCCCAAAGCTTCCACGCTGCAGTCTCCCACTCCCCTGGGTTTGACTGCTCTGGGTCCTAGTGCCAGTCCCCCTAACCCTGGTAACCTCAGCGGTTGTTCCACTGGGTCTTCCCCATCCCCTTCAAACCATGTGACCACAGCTCTTCCCCAACCACACTACAGTCCTCATACCCCCCTCCTCCCTGACCACAGACAACACCTCGGCCTCAGTCCACTCACCTGGCTTCCTCCGGCCTCAACCCCCATCCTTGTCGTGTGTTCACCATCCCCCCTGACCTTCCCCTCTCAGATACCGAATGGTCTATCCTCAGCAGAGGCCTCACCTTTGTGGTGAGGCCTCTGCTCAAGGGAGAGCAGAGGGCCTTATATGATCCCTTGGGCCACAAGGGCCACATATAACTCCCTCTTAAATATAGCCAATGAACTGACCTCAACTACCTTCAACTACTCTACCAGGCTGAGGCCACGCGCCAACTCTCAGACACCTCCTCCTACTTATCCTTGGACCATGACCCCACAGATGACCACCAGGCCGCTATTTCTAGCACCATCACCGACTTCATCAACTCCGGTTCCCTGCCCCCCCAAGACTCCAACCTCATCATTCCCCAGCCCGGCACCGCCCGATTTTACCTTCTCCCCAAAATACACAAACCTGACTGTCCTGGCAGACTCATTGTCTCTGCCTGTTCGTGCCCCACCAAACTCATTTCCACATACCTCCACTCCATCCTATCCCCCTTGGTTAAATCCCTCCCCACCTATGTTCAAGACACCTCAGACACTCTCCGTCATCTCCGGGAATTCCGTTCTCTAGGCCCCATCCCCTCATCTTCACCATGGACGTCCAGTCACTCTACACCTCCATCCGCCACCAGGAGGGTCTCAAAGCTCTCCGTTTCTTCCTCGTCCGGAGTACCAACCTATCCACGTCTACAGATACTCGCCTCCACCTAGCGGAGCTGGTCCTTACCCTGAATAACTCTTTGTTTGACTCCTCCCATTTCCTCCAAATACAAGGCGTAGCTATGGACACACGCATGGGCCCCAGCTACGCTTGCCTCTTTGTAGGGTACGTCGAACAATCCTTGTTCTCGGCGTACCACGCCCCCATCCCCGACCTCTACCTCCGCTACATTGATGACTGTATTGGTGTCACCTCCTGTACCCACACACAACTCACTGACTTCATCCATTTCACCACTAACTTCCATCCGGCACTCAAATACACCTGGACCATTTCCGACACTTCCCTCCCATTTCTTGATCTCACTATCTCCATCGCAGGTGATAGACGTCTGACCGACATCCACTATAAACCCACTGACTCCCATGGCTATCTGGACTACACATCTTCCCACCCTGCTCCCTGTAAGGACTCCATCCCCTACTTCCAATTCCTCCGTCTACGCCGCATCTGCTCCCAGGATGAGGTGTTCCACACTAGGGCACCGGAGATGTCCTCATCCTTCAGGTAACGGGGGTTCCCCTCTCCTACCATAGATGAGGCTCTCACCAGGGTTTCTTCGATACCCCATAACACTGCTCTCTATCCCCCCCCCCCCCCCCCCACCTGAGAAGGGGAGTAATCAGTAAGGGCTGAAATTGTCGTTCATGGGGGGGGGAGTGGATGATGCTGACTAGGGGGCTTGGTTATTGCTGCCCTTGTACGAGTATGAGGTTTGGAGTCAAGGGGGGAGGTAAAGCGAAAAGTGTAGCAGTGCCAGGAGAGGTGGTGGTTTGGGTGGAAGGGACGAATGGACCAGGTAGAGAATGGTCTCTGCAAACATAGACAGGGGAAAGGGAAGATGTGGCCACGTTGGAGGTGACAAAAATGAGGAGGATTATTTGGTGAGCCTCATCTATGGTAGAAGAGGGGAACCCCTGTTCCCTGAAGAATGAGGACATCTCCGATGCCCTGGTGAGGAACACCTCATCCTGGGTCAAGAAATGGTAGGGAAATGTCGGAAATGGTCCAGGTGTATTTGAGTGCCTGTTTACAATCATGACTAATTGCCCTAAATGCCCCATTCATCATTACTTGATTATAAATACTTGATTAGTTTGGTTTAGTTTATTATTGTCACGGGTACTGAGGTACAGTGAAAAGCTTTTGTTTGCATCATGCTATCCAGTCAAAGAAAAGACTGTACATGAATAAAATCAAGACAGTTAGGATAAACATCTTGTGCAAGTACCCTTGAATATGAATGACTGAACTTCCACAGTCCCCTGCGATAGATATTTCCAAATTTAATATTAATAGTACACATTGTAATTTCCTGAGAATATAGCCCAAGTTCTTGCTATCTGTTACATTAATTTCTTAAATAATTTTGTCAGCGTCCATAAGACAAGAGAAATTAAGATGCTTGAAATTAAAAATAAAATTGACCATTTCTAGAGGCAAAATGTAAGTTGGCTATTCCTGGGTGATTCATGCTTTGAGCCTGCAACAAAGTGCAAATACATCTCTTCTATTTACCCACTTTTAACTCAATTCCCTTGACTGTGTCAACTGACAATGATCCAGATGTCCTGAGCATTTTAAATAATCCATGAATAGCTTTACAGAAGGCAATTCTTCCTGTTGAAAATATTGCTTTCATATTGAACTTCACTAAACTGTAGCAAAAACTGAGGAAGTCCATCCCACGCCTGGGGCACGGATCATTGCTTCTGCTCCCTGCTTGAAGTTCTATCAGCATATGGAATTATTAGAGACTCGATAGACTGCAAATGTTAGAACCTGGAGCTAAAAAGGCCTTTTGCTGGTATTGCACTTGTGAAGTATTCCTACAGAGCCTTTCAAAGGGTGCTTTGCTGCAGGACAAATAGTTAACGTGTAATCACTGTGGCAACCTAGGAAACTGAATAGATAATTTCAATCTAAAAAGGGCGGCACAGTGGCGCAGCGGTAGAGCAGCTACCTTACGGTGCCAGATCCAGATTCGTTCCTTACTACCGGTGCTGACTATATGGAGTTTGTACGTTATCCCTGTGACCGTGTGGGTTTTCTCTGGGTGCTCCGGTTTCCTCCCACACTCAAAAGATGTACAGGTTTGTAGGTTAAATGGCTTTGGTAAAAAAAAATTGTAAATTGTCCCTAGTGTGTTGGATAGTGCTAGTGTATGGAGCGATCGCTGGTCGGCATAGAGTCAATGGGCCAAAGGGCTTGTTTCTGTGCTGTATCTCCAAGGTAAAGTAAAGTAGCTCCACAAACAGCAATGTGGTCATGGCCAGATAATCAGTTTTAGTGATATTAGTTAAGGAATACATATTAGCTTCAACACTTTTTTGTTCTACAGAATGATACTGTGGGATGTTTTTCATTTCCCCAGGTTCAACAGATGGGACCTCATTTAAGCATTGCATGCAGTAGACACCACCTATGTTACTACAGGCCAGCGTCTTCAGCACATAAGGATTACAAGGTTTTTTTTCATTGCCAAATCCCTGGAGTGAGACTTGAACTTAGAAACTTATGATTCAGAGACAAGAATGTGACTAATTGAGTCCCAGCTGAGATTGACAAGCAAGGTTGTCCTCAAGAGCCAGTCATTGCTTGATCTATTGTCAGAGCTACAGTACATTGTTTATCCAGAGTTACCTTTGGGCAGCAAGCACAGAAATGAATGACAGAGGGATGAATGAGATTGGTATGAGTAAAGAAACAAAAGCAGTTTTGTACAGTTTCATTGTCCAGAGAGGATAAAATAATCATGAGTGGATATGTGATTACAGTGTTGGGCTAAAGTTATGGACTAACGTGGATGAATGGAGTTAATCTGAAGAACAGCTATGATCTGACTGGTTGGTGTGGCCGGTTTAAGAGATTAACCGACTATAAGCATCTATAATGCACCTGAAGTGTTTCAACCTGAGCATTTTTTTAAAAATGACACTAAATCTCAAATAAATATTGTAATTGTAATTGATTTTATTAGCCAAATATGAAAACAAAACATGTAAAACATACGAGGAATTTGATTTGCAATACCATCATACCAAAAAAGCAACAAAACACGCAACCACATAAAAATGTAACATAAACATTCCTCACTGTGATGGAAGGCAATAAAGTCTTATCCTCTCTCCTCCTTTTTCTCCCGTGGTCGGGGGAGTCGAACCATCCGCAGTCGGGGTGATTGAAGCTCTTGCAGCCAGCGACCGAAGATCCCACGTCGGGGCGATCATAGCTCCCTTGAGCGGGGCGGTCGAAGCTCCTGCGGTTTGCCGGTCTTTAACCAGGGACCACGAGCTCCACAATGTTAAAGTCCGCAGGCTCCTGCTATTGGAACTTCCGAGGTGGATCCCTGGCAAAGGGACCACCGGTTCCGAGATGTTAAATCCGCAAGCTCCTGCGGCTGGAGCTCCCAAGGTAGATCCCCAGCAAGACGCCTCCAGCTCCATGATGTAAGGCCGCAGTGCAAACGGAAATACGATAAGGAAAAAGATAAAAAACAGTTTCCTACACCCCCCCACATATTACAAAACTAAAGATACACTAAAACAACATTTAACTCCAGACTAAAAAACAGCAAAGAGAGAAATGGACGAGACAGGCTGTTGGCGGGGCAGCCATTCTACGGCGCCACCCATATCACAAAAAATGTCCAAAGACTTGAGAAAAGGGAAGATTTTAAGACATATTTAAAGTAGGTGGGAGACTCTACGCATGTTCTTGTGTATTAAAGATTTGGTAGCCTGATTTACAAATCTCCCAATTATTTTCATTGACAAAATGTAAGTAAAAATTAGGAATAATATAGAATGTGTCACCTGGTTGCAGTCACCCATTTTACACTGTTGAACAATCTGAAGTCTATCATGGGTCTGCCAAGAGGTGTTAATATGAATTGATTGCTTTAGTTTGCACATAATGGATGGTCTATTACAGAATACAAGTATCCTATATTATGCAGGTAATGTTTGCTCGTGTCAATGCCTATTTCATCTTTTTGAAGTGTAAAGCAGGCTATTACAGACAATAATATAAATTAATTTGTTTCATATTTCTACTTCTGCAGCAATATTTCTGTTTTATTTTTTCCAATGGGAGTTGGGCACAATCAATAATGAAGATAGATTAGGTTACATTTGTTCTCCAGTTTTGCTAGAGTGTAGCACCTACAATGAGAATGCCACGATTATCAGCTTACTTTGGTACTACTGGTTTGTTTGTATACATGCCCCAAAGAATGATTACCATTTCCAACAAGCAAAATTTTTTTTTTTTTTTTTTTTTTTTTTTTTAAATTTTATTTTTATTATAGAAACAAAATAATAACAAAGTACATTATTTTACAATAATGAAAATACATGATATTAATGATAAATTCATACTATTGATATTATTTGTATTATTATTAATTATAAATTTCAAGGTTGTATATTTTATATAATTGAGAATACATGGTATTAATGATACATTCATAGTATTAGCAATATACTCATACTGTTAATAATATTTGTATTGTCTCTGATTTTTAAATATAGGACCAAATTTTATGTAATTAATAATACGTAATACTAGTAAAACTTTTATGATATTCATTATATTTTCATAATGTTAACAATATTTGTATTATCATTGATTTTAAATTTAAAATTATTATATCATTGAAAATACACAATTTTATATAATTGAAAATACACGATACTAATAATATTTTCATGGAGTTAGTGATATTTATATTCGTACTGATATTAAGAATTTAAGATAATGTGTTTCTATACTTTTTTCTAATTTTTTATATGTATGAGAAAATAGAAAAAAGAGTATGAAAAGTTTGATGGAGAATGGAATATTACTCATTAATCCGTCCTTGGAGATATATTCATGATTTATTATATGTATTTCTTCATCTATTCAAATATTCAGGTCTCAGTCAAGTCCTCGCGCCGAACCATTATGACCCTGTAAATATTCAATATAATGGAGACCAAATCCCTCTGAAGAGATCTAACCTATCCATGAGGACAAGCCTCAATCTCTCCAAATGAAGTGTCTCCGACATTTCTGTGTTCCACATTTTGATTGTTGGGGATGCAGGGCCTTTCCAAAATTTTAATATTAATTTTTTCCCAATTATTAAACAATAGTCGATAAAAGTTCTTTGGTTCATTGTTATTAGTTGGTCAGTTTCAAGTATTCCAAGTATTATTAACTTTGGATCAGGAGTCATAATTATATTGACAACATTCGAAATTATCTTAAATATTTCGTTCCAGTATTCTTCAATTTTTATACAGTTAGTAAATGAATGTGACAAATTTGCTTCTGAGATTTGACATTTATCACATATAGGAGATATTTTTGGAAAATATTATGTCATTTAGATTTGGAATAATGTAATCTATGTAGTATTTTAAACTGTATAAGGGAATGTTTAGCATTTAATGAGCAATGATGTATATGTTGTAAACTTTCATCCCATATTTCTGGTCTTATAATTTGGCCTAATTCATTTTCCCAAGACTGTCTATGTGTTTCTGTTGATGGGATATCACTTTCCAATAAAATATTGTATATATATGATATCATTTTTTCCGTATTTGGATGTTTATTCAAGCATTCATCTAAAATTTCTGTCTTTCTATTTCTAAGTTCTTGTGTATTTGCAGAAACATAGTTTCTGATTTGTAAATATCTAAAATATTCTTTATTGTGTAGTCCATAAGTTTGTTGTAACTCTTGAAATGAGAGAAAAGAGTTTTCCTTTTCAAGATCACCCATCTTAGAAATCCCTTTATTTTTCCATTGTAAAAAAGCCTTATCCATCATTGAAGGTTTGAACATAAAATTATTGGCGATGGTAAGACCTAATGGTATAAATTTTAGTTTTAATGTTTTCTTTATTTGTTTCCAGATGCGGATTCCGTTTTCTATTATCGGATTTTCACTATAAATTTTCTTAGCTACGTTAGTGTTAGCAAATATTATAGAGCTAATTTCAAATGGAGAACAATCTTCTTTTTCCATATTTAACCAGTTTGGTTTATTATCTATTTCTTCTAGCCAAAAATTCATATTTTTAATATTAACTGCCCAGTAATAAAACATAAGATTTGGTAATGCTAATCCTCCATTTATTTTAGATTTACATAAATGTTTTTTATTTATTCTATGGCTCTTATAATCCCAGATAAAGTTAGTAATTAGAGAATCTACTTTTTTGAAAAAATTTTTAGGGAGATATATCGGAATTAATTGAAATAAATATAATAATTGTGGGAGAAAAATCATTTTTATTGCATTAATTTTACCTAACATTGAAATAGGTAAGCTTTTCCAGTATAAAATATTCTTATTTAATTTATTCAGTAATGGAGGGAAATTAAATTTAAATAAAGAATCAAATCTTTTTGTAACGAAAATCCCAAGATATTTAATATTTTCATTTGTTATCTTGAAAGGGAATTGTTGTAATATATGTAAATTATTCACCGTTATTGGCATGTTCACTTTTATTCCAATTGATACTGTATCCTGAGATTGATCCGAATTCCGTTATTAGTTTTAACAAATTTTTGGATACTTGTTTCTGGTTCAGTGATGTAAAGTAATACATCATCCGCATATAAGGAGATTTTATTCTTAGTATCTCTAGTATCATATCCATGTATTTCCGGGTGTAATCTCACCCTCTGGGCGAGAGGTTCTATTGCTAGCGCAAACAATAAAGGTGATAGAGGACAACCTTGTCTACAACCTCGAGATAAACTAAATTTAGTTGATAACATTCGGTTTGTTGTTATTCTAGCTATTGGGTTTGTATATAACAATTTAATCCAAGTAGTAAACTTCTCTCCCAATTTGAAAGCTTCCATCACCGAAAATAAATAAGGCCATTCCACTTGGTCAAAAGCTTTTTCTGCATCAAGCGAAATGACTACTAAATCTCTTTTTATCACTTCTTTTCGAATATATAATATTGAATAACCGTCTTAGATTGTATGAGGAATATCTTTTTGGTATAAATCCTGTTTGATCGGGGTGGATTAATTCGTTAACGACTGAACTTAGTCTTTGTGCTAATATTTTTGTTAGTATCTTTTGATCCGTATTTAATAGAGCTATTGCTCTATATGATCCTGGTTCATCCAAGTCTTTATTTATTTTGGGTATAAGTGTTACAATAGATTCATTCAACGTATCTGGTAATTTCTGTTGTGTGTATATCTGTTCATATAATGATTTCAGACGCAGAACCATATGATCCTGAAATATTTTATAAAATTCCGAACCTATACCATCAGGTCCCGGTGTTTTACCATTTTTTAATGATCTAATAGATTCTTGGATTTCTTTTATTGAGATATCAGCATTTAATAATTCTCTATTTTGTAAATCCAATCCTTTCAGGTTACATTTTTTTAAAAATGCATCTATTTCTGTTTTATTTACTGTTGCTTTAGCAGTGTATAGATTTTTATAATATTGCATAAATCTTTCATTAATATCTTTAGGTTGTATTAATAATTCACCGTTTTGTGATTTAATCCTATGTATGATTATTTCAGCTTCAATTTTCCTTAATTGTCGAGCCAATAATTTTTGGGGTTTGTCTCCAAATTCAAACTGTAATTGTTTAGTATGTTGATAAAATTTTATAACTTGATCTGTATATATTTTATTTAATTTATATTTCAATGCTACAATTTTATTATGTAATATTATATCTGGCTTTGTTGCATTCTGTATATCTAATTGCTTAATCTCCCTTTCCAAATCTTGTTGTTCCTTCCGAATCTTTTTGTTATGGAATGCTTGTGAAGAAATCATGATTCCCCGGAGATATGCTTTAAATGTTTCCCATAATAAGGAGCGAGATATTTCTGGTTGATCATTTATTTCAAAGAAAATCTTAATTTGAGTTATGATATATTCCTGAGTGGTTTTATTTTTTAAAATTTGTGGATTAAGTTTGTCCTGAATTTTCTGTTTTGCCATTTATTTTAATTTTAAATGTTAATGGCGCATGATCTGAGATTATAATATTATGATATTTGGGTTCATAAGTAAGTGAAATAAGTTTTGCATCCACCAAAAAATAATCTATTCTTGAATAAGTTTTATGTACTGGCGAGTAAAAAGAGTATTCTCGTCCCGTAGGGTTTTCTGTTCTCCAAACATCTTTAATGTTAGTCGTTTGCATATATGCGTTTAATAAATCACTAGAATGTGATTTAGTTTTTCTTTGTTTTGTAGATCTGTCTAGGTAAGGGTCTAATGTACAATTAAAATCTCCTCCAATTATCAAATTATATTGTGTTAATTCCGGAATATTGTTAAGTACTTTCTTAAAAAACAATGGGCTATCAAAATTTGGTCCATATATATTAACAAAAATCATTTTTTCTGTGTTTAATTCTCCTATCACAATAATGTATCTGCCATCTTTATCAGTTATGGTTGATGTATGCCTAAATAAAGTACCTTTACGAAGTAATATTGCTACACCTCTTGTTTATGCGTAAAAGAAGAGTGATATATTTTATCTATCCATTTAGCTTTCAACCTGTTTTTCAGCGTCTTTTTTTAAGTGAGTTTCTTGAATGTAAATTACATCAGCTTTACTTGCCTTTAAATGTGCCAATACTTTTCCTCTCTTTATCGGTTCATTAATACCTTTAACATTCCAACTACAAAACGTTAATCCCTCATTTCCCGTATTTCTTTTTAAGTCTTGCATTTTAAGTTTCTAGAGATCTACAATAGAGTCTAAGGATCAGCGCGACAGACCCAACCTTACACCCGAACACTGAATAGATGAATTTTAAATCTCGTTTATGTCCCTCACGAATATATCTCCATTGGTCCAATGAGTAACTCCATTCAAACTGAAAAATACAATAGATATAAAAGAAGAATAAAGGATAGTTTAAGAAACTAGTGATGCGTTTAAAGGTAGAAAGAACTACATCTAGAATAGTTGTAGTTTGTGCTAGCCATACTAGCATGGCTATCCATCTAACGACTTCCGTCATTGATGTTATTAACTTGGCCAGCTCCTAGATTTAGGGAATTATTATTCCATAATAATATTTTAGCGGGGGTATAATATTAAGGGAGAAAAAAAAGGGGGCAATAGAAAAAAAAGGGAAAAGGGGTAGGATTCATCATATAAAAGTATCTATATCTAGAATTAACTTAGAAATCTAAGTAATATTAAACATAAAAAATATAAAGGCTATATAAGAAAGAAAAAGGGGATACAAAAATACTATAGAACAAAAAGGAAAAACTAAAGTACAGAGTAAAAATTGTTATTATAAAGAAAGATCTCCAAATGAGATCCATCGCTATATTTAACTCTATTCATTAAAGGAACATTAGTTGTTAATTATTAGTAATAGTGATTAGCAATAATGAGCAATCTTAATTGATAAAAATAATACTAATAATAAAACCGCGTTGTGATTTTAATATATGTGTTATTTATTTATGTTAATTATATGTTAAGACTAATTATCAATATCCAGATAACGCTTTCCGATCCAGTTTTTTTCCTCTCCATTCCATTCGACATTGTCCATTCCATCTAGTCCAATATTATCTTGTAAAATCTCACAGAGTGTTGAGAGTCCGTGTTGGATCTCTAAAAGTAGTAAGAGTCAGTATATTTACTTGTAGATACTTTTCAGGTCTTGAGCTGCTGTGCGAATTCCAATGCTGCTGCTGGGGTATTAAAGAAATGTTCCGCGTTGTTAAAAGTAACTCTTAAAATAGCTGGGTAATTCAAACCGTATCTCAGGTTTTGTACTCCCCTCATAAGACTTTTGGCTTCATTAAATGCTTTCCGTTTCCTAGCGACCTCTGGTGGGTAATCTCGGTAGATACTAATCCTTTGTCCTTCAAATGTCAGGTCTTTGATTCTCGAAGCTTTTCGCATAATCTCATCCAGAACAAAGTCATATTGTAGCTTTATAATCATTTGTCTTGGAGGGGCGTTTAGTCTGGTCTGACGTCTGCTGACTCTATGGGCACGAGCTAATAAAGGCATTTCTTCCAGAGATAGAACAGCTTGGAGTAATTTAGCAGTGAATTCTCGAGGATCTTCGTTTTTCTCTCGACCTTCAGGAATCCCTGCGATTCTCAGATTTTGTCTTCTCTGATGTCCTTCTAGCTCAGTACATTTCTCTGTTGTTTTAGTCAGCAGGTTCATTAGACGTTCATTTTCTGTAATCAGCTTTGCTGTAGTCAAAGCACTTGTCTCAGCTATTTGTTCAAGGTTCTTTATACCAGCCGTCTGTTGTTCCAGTACTTTCTCGATAGGATTAATCCTATTTTGAAAGTCTTTTTTAACCTTTTCAAGTTTTTTTGTCCATCTTATTTTCCATTTCATTAAACATTTCAATGAATTCATTCTTCAAATCTTCCGATAATTTCTTGACCTTTTTTTCAATATTTAACTTTGTTTCCTGTTGGAATTCTTTCAGTTGATTTTTCATCTGATTCATCTGAGTATCCATCTGGCTATTCATCTGGTTCATCTGGCTGTTCATCTGGTTTATTTCTTCCTTTATATCCTTTATTTCTTCCTTTAAGCCAGCCATCTGTTGAGAAATGAAAGTTTTTCAATTCCTCACCCTTTTTGTCCCTGTTTTTTTTGGATACATCTTCCAGGGAGCGGGTCCTACTCGAGTCCGAGGCTTCAGTTTGGCCTTCTACCGGTCTCAGCCGGGTTTGTCGACCTTTCCCCTTGTCGGTAGGGCTCCGTGCTGTTGACATAATTAGTCGCGCGCCTGATGACGTCACTCGCCACACTCGGTGCAGAAACGGCAGGCAGTAAGCAGCAGACAGCGGGTAGGTCCCTTAATCCCCCGTTTTTTCCGATTTTTTCGCGGAACTGGCTGGCGCTATCCTCTAGTCCTCCATAGCGCCACCGGAAGTGGCTTGACAGAAAAAAAAAGGATAATGGATAAAGCTGATTACATAAATTTAAAGGTTATATTTTGTTGTTGCATAATGCCCTGGTGGTAATGTTATTAAACTAGTAATGCAGAAGCCTAGACTAATGATTAATAGACATGTTCAAATTCCACCACAGCAGCTGAGAAATTAAAATTCAGTTAATTAATTGTACAAATCTGTAATAGAGCTAACATCAGTAATATTTATTATAAAGATACCTCCAATGCAATCAGATGTGTGTCGGGGAGAGTGCCTAAAATGACTCTATAGAGTGCAATAATATTAGAAATTGAAGTAAGTTTCTTGGCCAGTTGGTCTTGCTTTCCCACTCACTAAGATCGTGAATATTCCTGTATCTCATTTGCCCATTTCTGCCTGATTACCGTTGGCCACTTTTCCAAAAAAACTATCCACCATTGCCTTCAACATTTAACATTTGAGTTTATTGTCAAGTGCACCGAGGTACAGTGAGGAGCTTTTCTTGCATGCTATCCAGGCAGCAGAAAGACAATACATGGTTACAATAGATCCATTTGCAGTGTATAGATACATGATAAGGCAACAATGTTTAATGCAAGGTAAAGCCAGCAAAGTCTGATAGTCCAAGGGTCATCAAAGAGGCATAAAATTCCTAAGATTCACAGCGTGAAGAATTTTCTCCTTTTCTTAATTCTAAATGGCCAGCCTCTGACATAGATTTTTTATCACCTCTAGTCTCGACCCCCCCCCCCCCCCCCCCCCCGCCCCCGCCCCGCCCCGCCCCGCTCTATTCACTCTATCCTCCTGTCTGTGTAGCCGGACATAGTGCGAACTCCATCTTCAAGTTTGCTGATGACACCACCGTTGATGGACGAATTACAGATGGTGATGAGTCAGATTATAGAAGTGAGATCAACCGATTCACCAAATGGTGCCAGCACAACAACCAGCCTCAATATCAGTAAAACCAATGAACTGATTGTGGACTTTGCAAGAGGAAGGATGAGGACCCACAATCCTGTTTATATCAACAGGACGATGGTGGAGAGAGTCAAAAACCTCAAATTTCTGGGTGTGCATATTTCCAAAGATCTTTTCTGGGCACACTGATGTAATTATAAATAAAGTACATCAACGCCTCTACTTCCTGAGAAGATTACGGAGATTCGGTATGTCAGAGAAGAGTCTCTTGAACTTCTACAGGTGTACAGTAGAGAGCACATTGACTGGTTGCATCATGGCCTGATTCGGCAACTAAAACTGGAGAACAAATGTAACCTAATCTATCTTCATTATTGATTGTGCCCAACTCCCATTGGAAAAAATAAAACAGAAATATTGCTGCAGAAGTAGAAATATGAAACAAATTAATTTATATTACTGTCTGCAATAGCCTGCTTTACACTACAAAAAGATGAAATAGGCATTGACACGAGCAAACATTACCTGCATAATATAGGATACTTGTATTCTGTAATAGACCATCCATTATGTGCAAACTAAAGCAATCAATTCATATTAACACCTCTTGGCAGACCCATGATAGACTTCAGATTGTTCAACAGTGTAAAATGGGTGACTGCAACCAGGTGACACATTCTATATAATTCCTAATTTTTCAGCTTGGCCAGCACAAGCCTTTTGAGTGTCTTCATGACTACAGAGGTCAGTGCGACAGGCCTGTAATCATTTAGACAAGTAATCCTAGCCTTTTTGGGTAAATAAAGTCTAGGTGCCATTCACTATCCTAAACGCTTGATACAACTGCATGGTAACTTTCTATGTTTCGTTAATCAGCACACATTGGCCCTTTGTGTATGTGTTTTTTTTACTACTTAAGCCTTCTTGTTTTATTCTTCCAATCAAAACAAATAACCTCACAATTCGCCATATTACATTTGGGCAGAATATATTCCCCATATTCCCCAAACAGGCCCATTGTCTCTGCCTGCTTCTGCTCCACTGAACTCATCTTCATACACCATGATTCCATCCTATCCTCCCTTGTTCAATCCCTTCCCACCCATATCAGAGACACCTCACTCGCCCTTCAACTATTCAATAACTTTCCTTTTTAGCCCCCCCACTGCCTCATCTTTACCATGGACATCCAGTTCCTTTACACCTCCAACCCCCACCAGGGAGGTCACAAGGCCCTCCAGTTCTTCCTTGAACAAAGACCCAATTGATTTCGCTCTACTAACACTCTCCTTGTCCTCACTGTAGATTAGTGCCAATCATACTATTGCTCCGCCCACAGGCTTATTAGAGAGCTCTCTCTCTCTCCCTCTCTCCCTCTCCCTGCCAGACTAGTAGTATGCGTGTAGAGACAATAGCACCTTGTGTTTCCTCTACAGAGTTGCTAATAAAAGACTATGAATTCTAATCACCACGTGATCATCCCCAACATGGTGTCAGAAGTGGGATACCATGCCATGCTTCATCGTAGTTGATGATATTCTTGTTGCTGGACAAACTATTAAAGAACACGACGCAAATTAAAAAAAAGGTTCTGGACCACACTAAAGAAATCAACCTCGTTAAACCCTCTGAAGTGCAAATTCAGAGTAAATGAGGTGAACTACATAGGCCATGCGTTCACTAAAGATGGCCTCAAACCCGATCCACCAAACACCATTGCTATCAACAAGTTACCAGCACCCACAGGCGTGCTCAGCCTGCAGAGATTCCTTGGCATGGTAAATTATTTGGGGAAATTGATTCCAAACTTCAGTGAAATATCGGCCCCACTGCGTCAGCTGACCCACAAAGACGCTGTTTGGGCCTGGCATGAGCAACAGCAGAGGGCGTTTGACAGTCTTAAACAGCAGATGTCTTGTGCCCCCACTCTCATCTACTTTAATGCTAAATTACCAGTCACACTGACTTGCGGCGCCTCACTATACGGTTTAGGGGCAGCTTGCCTCCAAGGTGATGGTAACGGCAACAGGCCTGTTGTCTATGCTTCGCGCACCATGACAGAACAGCACGACACCCAGATTGAGAAGGAGCTGCGAGCGGTCGTTTTCGCATGCAAGAGGTTTAATGACTTTATCTTCGGGAACACGGTCACGATTGAAACTGACCACCAACCCCTGATCAGCATCTTGAACAAACCGATACACGCCTCTCCAGGATGCCTTCAACAGATGTTGCTACAGCTTCAGAAGTATGGCATTGTTCAGACCTACAAACGTGGCAAGGATTTAAAAGCTCCACTGCCTTGTGGCCATATCCAGACATGGAAAAGGCTCCTGGAGTAAACCTCAACAAAACCCAGAGTCGGAGTCTCTAAGGTAGTTTGTCGTTGTCTACAACCTCGCTCTGGCAGCTCCTGCGACGGCGTTGGTGCCAAACTGTAATGGCCCTGCTGTTCTTTTGGATCGATCAGCGATGCTGAGAGGGGGGACATGCTTCATAGTCAACAGCCTGCCCTCCATATGACATTGCCTAGGCTTGCATCCGCCCACACATCACCTGCAAACCTACACCTACAACCTGGAGAGGACATTCCAGCTTCGCCTGCGGCATCGACACAACACGGGGAGCAACAGTTACTGGTTATAAGTCATTGCTAGATTGGCTTAAAGCAAAGTGCCAGTGGTTGCTCCCGACAGTGGGAGGGATTTTCAGATCTCACTGGACAGCTACCGCCCGCCTCAAGCTGGGCAGCCGCCAGCTCATAAGGTGCTGTCCCGCCACGGTCTGCTATCCACACTGGGTGCACGGGGATTAGGAACTATCTGAACAGCACATCGCAACCTTCGCACCTACCAACGAAAGAACACATCAAAAGAGACCAGCTCTAAAACTGGGAAGTTGGAATGTCCGGACAATGATGACCGGCCTCTCTGAAAACCTACAGGACATCAGCGATTCCAGGAAAACAGCTGTCATAAAACGACGAGCTCAAAAGACTCAACGTAGACATAGCCACCCTTTAGGAAACACGGCTGGCAGACCCGGGCGCACTGAAGGAGAAACATAGAAACATAGAAACATAGAAACATAGAAATTAGGTGCAGGAGTAGGCCATTCAGCCCTTCGAGCCTGCACCGCCAGATCATGGCTGATCATCCAACTCAGTACCCCGTACCTGCCTTCTCTCCATACCCTCTGATCCCCTTAGCCACAAGGGCCACATCCAACTCACTCTTAAATATAGCCAATGAACTGGCCTCAACTACCCTCTGTGGCAGAGAGTTCCAGAGACTCACCACTCTCTGTGTGAAAAAAGTCTTTCTCATCTCGGTCTTAAAGGATTTCCCCTTATCCTTAAGCTGTGACCCCTTGTCCTGGACTTCCCCAACATCGGGAACAATCTTCCTGCATCTAGCCTGTCCAACCCCTTAAGAATTTTGTAAGTTTCTATAAGATCCCCTCTCAATCTCCTAAATTCCAGAGAGTATAAACCGAGTCTATCCAGTCTTTCTTCATAAGACAGTCCTGACATCCCAGGAATCAGTCTGGTGAACCTTCTCTGCACTCCCTCTATGGCAATAATGTCCTTCCTCAGATTTGGAGACCAAAACTGTACGCAATACTCCAGGTGTGGTCTCACCAAGACCCTGTACAACTGAAGTAGAACCTCCCTGCTCCTGTACTCAAATCCTTTTGCTATGAAAGCTAACATACCATTCGCTTTTTTCACTGCCTGCTGCACCTGCATGCCTACTTTCAATGACTGGTGTACCATGACACCCAGGTCTCGCTGCATCTCCCTTTTCCTAATCGGCCACCATTTAAATAATAGTCTGCTTTCCTGTTTTTGCCACCAAAGTGGATAACCTCACATTTATCCACATTATACTGCATCTGCCAAACATTTGCCCACTCACCCAGCCTATCCAAGTCACCTTGCAGTCTCCTAGCATCCTCCTCACAGCTAACACTGCCCCCCAGCTTAGTGTCATCCGCAAACTTGGAGATATTGCCTTCAATTCCCTCATCCAGATCATTAATATATATTGTAAATAGCTGGGGTCCCAGTACCCCACTAGTCACTGCCTGCCATTGTGAAAAGGACCCGTTTACTCCTACTCTTTGCTTCCTGTTTGCCAGCCAGTTTCTCTATCCACATCAATACTGAACCCCTAATACCGTATGCTTTAAGTTTGTATACTAATCTCTTATGTGGGACCTTGTCGAAAGCCTTCTGGAAGTCCAGATATACCACATCCACTGGTTCTCCCTTATCCACGCTACTAGTTACATCCTCGAAAAATTCCACAAGATTCGTCAGACATGATTTACCTTTCGTAAATCCATGCTGACTTTGTCCAATGATTTCACCACTTTCCAAATGTGCTGCTATCCCATCTTTAATAACTGACTCTAGCAGTTTCCCCACTACCGATGTTAGACTAAACTGGTCTGTAATTCCCCGTTTTCTCTCTCCCTCCCTTCTTAAAAAGAGGGGTTACATTTGCTACCCGCCAATCCTCAGGAACTACTCCAGAATCTAAAGAGTTTTGAAAGATTATCACTAATGCATCCACTATTTCCTGAGCTACTTCCTTAAGTACTCTGGGATGCAGCCTATCTGGCCCTGGGGATTTATCGGCCTTTAATCAATTCAATTTACCCAACACCACTTCCCGACTGACCTGGATTTCACTCAATTCCTCCTTTGACCCACAGTCCCTGCTATTTCCGTCAGATTATTTATGTCTTCCTTAGTGAAGACGGAACCAAAGTAGTTATTCAATTGGTCCGCCATATCCTTGTTCCCCATGATCAACTCACCTGTTTCTGACTGCAAGGGACCTACATTTGTTTTAACTAACCTCTTTCTCTTCACATATCTATAAAAACTTTTGCAGTCAGTTTTTATGTTCCCTGCCAGTTTTCTTTCATAATCTATTTTTCCTTTCCTAATTAAGCCCTTTGTCCTCCTCTGCTGGTCTCTGAATTTCTCCCAGTCCTCTGGTATGCGCTTTTTCTGGCTACTTTGTACGCATCATCCTTTGCTTTGATACTATCCCTGATTTCCCTTGTTATCCACGGATGCACTACTTCCCCGATTTATTCTTTTGCCAAACTGGGATGAACAATTTTTGTAGCTCATCCATGCAGTCTTTAAATGTCTTCCATTGTATATCCACCGTCAACCCTTTTAGAATTAATTGCCAGTCAATCTTGGCCAATTCACGTCTCATACCCTCAAAGTTACCTTTCTTTAAGTTCAGAACCATTGTTTCTGAATTAACAATGTCACTCTCCATCCTAATGAAGAACTCAACCATATTATGGTCACTCTTGCCCAAGGGGGCACGTACAACAAGACGGCTAACTACCCCGTCCTCATTACTCAAAACCCAGTCTAAAATAGCCTGCTCTCTCGTTGGTTCCTCTACATGTTGATTTAGATAACTATCCCGCATACATTCCAAAAAATCCTCTTCCTCAGCACCCCAGCCAATTTGATTCACCCAATCTATATGTAGATTGAAGTCACCCATTAAAACAGTTTTGCCTTTGTCGCACGCATTTCTAATTTCCTGTTTGATACCATCCCCAACTTCACTGCTACTGTTAGGTGGCCTGTACACAACACCCACCAGCGTTTTCTGCCCCTTAGTGTTTTGTAGCTCTACCCATACCGATTCCACATCCTCCAAGCTAATGTCCTTCCTTTCCATTGCGTTAATCTCCTCTCTAACCAGCAACGTTACCCCACCTCCTTTTCCTTTCTCTCTATCCCTCCTGAATATTGAATATCCCTGGATGTTCAGCTCCCAGCCTACGTCACCCTGGAGCCATGTCTCCGTGATCCCAACTATATCATAATCATTAATATCTATCTGCACGTTCAACTCGTCCACCTTATTACGAATACTCCTTGCATTGAGACACAAAGCCTTCAGGCTTGTCTTTACAACGCACTTACCCCTTATACAATTTTGCTGAAAAGTGGCCCTTTTTGATTTTTGCCCTGGTTTTGTCTGCCTGCCACTTTTACTTTTCACCTTGCTACCTATTGCTTCTACCCTCATTTTACACCCACCTGCCTCTCTGCTCTTGTACCCATCCCCCTGCCACATTAGTTTAAAATCCTCCCCGACAGCACTAGCAAACACTCCCCCAAGAACATTGGTTCCATTCCATTCCAGGTGCAGACCGTCCTGTTTGTACCGGTCCCACCTCCCCCATGGAGGACTACACATTTTACTGGCAGGGGAAGGACTCTGCCAAGCCCGGAGCACGGAGTAGACTTTGCAGTAAGGAACAGCCTGCTGAACACAGTGGAAGCAGGCAGTAATGGCTCAGAGCGACTTCTTACTCTCCGCCTCAACACCACCGCAGGCCCAGTCACTCGTGTCAGTGTGTATGCCGCGACACTCCTCCACATCAGACACAAAGGACGAGTTCTGGAATAATATTTTTATTAGAAGTAATCCATCATAACAACGGTATAACAACTTTTCAAATACACAATCAACTTATTTCAATAAGTATACGAATGTAACAAATAATTCTTATAAACTTCTATTTTTTAGAAGGTAGAAAAAGAAAAGAATAGATTTTAATCAATAAGAATAGTGATTAGATAATAATTCGACGAGTTCTATGAGAACCTCGCAGCATCCCCAGCAAGGAAGGACTTGTTCCCCTGGGCGACTTCAACGCCGGAGTGGGCGCAGACCAGGAATTGTGGTCATCCTGCCTTGGGCAGTTTGGTGTGGGCAAAATGAATGATAACGGACAGCGACTGCATGAGCTGTGCACTTACCATGACCTGTGCATCGCCAACTCGTACTTCCAGACAAAGCCCCAGCACAAGGTTTCCTGGAGACACCCACCCTCAAAGCATTGGCATCAACTGGATCTGATCCTAGTCAGACGTGTTGCCGTCAAGAACGCTCTCCACACACGTTCCTACCACAGTGCGGACTGCGACACAGACCACTCCTTGGTGTGTTGCAAGATCAGGCTGCAACCAAAGAGGTTTTACCGTACCAAGAAACAGGGGAAGCCCCGCATCGATGTCAGCAAGATGCCCCCTCCAGACCTCGTGCAACAGTTTGCAGACAGACGCTTTTGAGAGAGAACTTGGCACCTCGTGTCCTGGAGACTCTGCAACAGAGAAGTGGGAAATTCTGCGGGACACCATGCACCGCACAGCCTTGGTTAGCTTTGGGAAGAAGACCTCGAAGACACATGACTGGTTTGGGACAAGTCGACCGAGATGACTCCTGTCATCGAAGCCAAGCGCGCCACCCTGGCCGAGTACAAGCGGTCAGCTAAAGAGAAGAACCTGCAGATCCTCAGGGCTGCCAGGAGCAAGGCTCAGCAGACTGCCAGGCGCTGCGCCAATGACTACTGGACACAGCTTAGTGAGGACATCCAGATAGTCGCCATAACAGGGAACATCAGGGGAATGTACAATGGCATGAAGAAGGCACAAGGAGCAGTCCAGAGCAAGACAGCCCCCCTCAAATCCTCCACTGGGGAAGTAATCACAGATGAATGCCAGATGGGTGGAACACTACACCGGCCTCTACTCGAGAGAGAACACTGTGTCCCCCTCATCCCTCGATGCCATCGAGTGCCTGCCGACCATGGATGAGTTAGAATCTGAGCCGAAGGTAGAAGAGCTCAGCAAGGCCATTGACAGCCTGGCCTCGGGCAAGGCAACAGGCAGCGACGGGCTTCACCCTGACCTGATCAAGCATTGCAAGACTACCTTACTGCTTCCTTTGTATGAAGTCCTCTGCCAGTGCTGGAAAGAAAGAGCTGTACCGCAGGATATGAGGGATGCCACGATCATTACATTCTACAAGAACAAGGTCGAGAGAAACGACTGCAACAACGACAGAGGCATCTCCCTCCTCAACATCGTGGGCAAAGTCTTTGCTCAGGTCATCTTGATCCGCCTGCAGAAGCTGACAGAACGTGTCTACCCAGAGTCACGGTGCGGTTTCCGAGCTGGAAGGTCAACAGTAGACATGCTCTTCTCCCTTTGCCAGCTCCAGGAGAAGTACAGAGAACAGCGGATGCCCCTGTATGTTGCTGTCATTGACCTCATCAGCAGAGAACGTCTATTTAAGGCTCTGCCAAAGATCGTCTGCCCACCAAAACTGCAGAGCATGATAGAATCCTTTCACATCAACACGAAAGAGACAGTGCAGTTCAATGCCAGCTTCTCGGCGCCCTTTGACATCCGCGGTGGCGTTAAACAAGGCTGCGTCCTCGCTACCACACTATTTGAGATTTTCTTTGCGCTGCTCCTGAAACATGCCTACGGCAATGCAACAGAGGGGATCTACCTGCGTACTAGGTCAGATGGCAGGTTCTTCAACCTCACCCGCCTCAGAGCAAAGACAAAAGTACGTGACGCTCTCATCAGAGACATGTTGTTTGCCAACGATGCTGCAGTTGTGTCCCACACCCAGCATTAACTACAGTCGCTGATGGACCGCTTCTATCGGGCTTGCAAGGACATCGGGCTGACCATCAGCCTGAAGAAGATGAATGTCCTGGGGCCGGGTACAGAGGCGCCGCCTGTCATCACCATCCACGACTACGAACTTGATGCCGTCCATCAGTTCATGTACCTCAGCTCCACCATCACCGACAACCTCTCCATGGACACAGTGATTGATAACAGGATCGGGAAGGCAGCTACAACTCTCGCTCGCCTCACAACTCGAGTGAGGACCAACCCAAAGCTGACAGTGAAGACAAAGATAGCCGTCTACAACGCCTGTGTCAACAGCACGCTGCTGTACGGCAGTGAGACATGGACTACATATGCCAGGCCGGAGAGAAGACTCAACACCTTCCACCTGAGAAGCATCCGCCGTGTCCTGGGCATATCCTGGCGAGACAGAGTATCCAACGCCGAGATCCTGCCTCGTGCTGGCCTTCCCAGTACGTACACTCTACTCGGGCAGCGCAGACTGCGGTGGCTGGGCCATGTCCACCGCATGTAGGATGGCCGTATTCCAAAAGACATCCTCTATGGAGAGCTGACATCTGGGAGGAGAACCATTGGCCGCCCCCAGCTACGTTACAAGGATGTCTGCAAGATAGATATGAAGGTGCTCAACATCAATGTGGAATCTCGGGAGAGCCTTGCAGCTGACCGCACGAGGTGGAGAGCTACCCTGAACCAATATCTCAAAACGGGGGAAGAGAAACTGCTGAACGCAGCGGCAGACAAGCATTCACGCAGAAAGGAGCGCAGCAACTTCAACAAACCAGAGACCACACACAAATGTGACCTTTGCCACAGAGACTGTCACTCCCGCATTGGTCTCTTCAGCCACAGGCGACGCTGCTCTAGCCGAGGTTTGGAGCAAGCAGCCAACATCTAGGATGCATCACCCATGGTAGGTCATGACCGAGGGGGGCCTCCCACCATTTCCATCCACATCCAGCGGCATCGGCCTGACTGCACCAGCATGGCAACTTGTTTCTGATCCGGTTACTTTGCCGATTGCTACGCCAACTCCACTGGTGCCAAAGTCTCCTGTTTCATCCCCGGGAATGCCGTTTCATTCTCCGACACCTATTTCATCACCGATTGTGTCCCCGGTGACGAGAGGAGGTGGACTGTACCGTACGCATGCCGGTCGTGTTTGTAAGCCCACCGTAAAGTACCCGGGCTATGTTTGAAATTCCTCCAGTTTATTGCCACATACTATGTGTGCTTTATATAGTCAGCAGTATACATTTGCATTTAATTATTTGTAGTACCCTGTAGCTTTGCATTTGCATTTAATTATTTAAGAGGGAGGAGGTAGATTAGTGTCTCTCAGTATGGTATTGTCTCTCAGTAGTAGTATTGTCTCTCAGGCAATACTACTGCCAGACTAGTAGTGTGCGTGTAGAGACGATAGCACCTTGTGTTTCCTCTACAGAGTTGCTAATAAAAGACTGAATTCTAATCACTACGTGTGAGTCTGATACTTTCCAACACTCACTCTCAACAACTTCTCTTTCGACTTCTCTCACTTCCTCCAAGTTAAAGGTGTAGCCATGGGCACTTACATGAGCCCCAGCCATGCCTGTCTTTTTGTTTGTTACATTGAAGAATCGTTGCTTCAGGTGTATGCTGGCAACATCCCCCCCCCCCCCCCCCCCCAAAACTCTTTTTCCGCTACATCGATGACAGCATGTGGGCTGCATCATTCACCCATGCAGAACTCGTGGATTTCATTAACTTCACCACCAACTTTCACCCTGCCCTCAAATCACCTGGACTATCTCTGATACCTTTCTCCCCTTTCTTGACATCTCTATCTCCGTCACGGGGGACAGACTAATGACAGACGTCCATCGTAAACCTACTGACTCCCACAGTTATCAGTACTACACTTCCTCCCACCCTGCCTTTTGCAAAACTACCAGTCCCTACATTAATTTCCTCCATCTCCACCGTATCTGCTCCCACGTTAAGGCTTTCCATTCTAGTACATCTGAGAAGTCTCCTTTCTTTAGTAAACATAGTTCCCCCCACCCCGCACCCACCCCCCCCTTCCTATTCTGTCACAGATGTTTTCTTCACCTTCATCTTTTATGTGTCCCATGGTTCTTCTCTCACACTCCACCCCTGAGACGGAACAAGGACAGGGTTCCCCTGGTCCTCACCTTTCACCGCACCAGCCTCTGCATCTGACTCATTATCCTTTGATGTTTCAGTCACATATCTTTCAATATAATCCCACTATTGATCACATATTCTCATCTCCACACCTTTCCAACGTTTGCAGATACCGTTCCTTCTGCAATTCCTTGGTTCCCTCATCCCTTCCCATAAAAAAAAACACTTTCTCCCCCGGTACCATTCCTGCAATCGCAGGACATGGCAACTGCCCTTAAACCTCCTCTCTCACCATGATCCAGGGGCTCCAGCAGACGTTCCAGATGATACAAAGGTTCATGTGCACCTCCTCTAAACTCATCAACTACATTCAGTGATCCCGATGTGGCCTTCTGTACATCAGCAAGACCAAGTGTAGACTTGGCAACCATTTTGTTAAACACTTCTGCTCGGTCTGCCAAGGCCTACTGGATCTCCTGATTGTTAACCATTCAATGGTTAACTCCCCATTCACAAACTGATCTTTTTTTAACTTGGCTATTGTTTAAGAAGGAACTGCAGATGCTGGAAAATCGAAGGTAGACAAAAATGCTGGAGAAACTCAGCGGATGAGGCAGCATCTATAGAGTGAAGGAAATAGGCAACGTTTCGGGTCAAGACGCTTCTTCAGATTTTTTGTACTTGGCTGCGGGTGTATCCCGGGGAGCCGCGTGATGGCGGGAGTATCCCAGCGAGCCGCGGCCCATAGAGATGGGGGACTCACCCGCCCAGAGGGCCCAACTCGCCCGTCTCGATCGAGGACCCACGGCAACCCACCTAGAGGGCCAGTAAGCAGTCCAGCTGTGGGAGGGAGTGCATGGGGGAGTGGGCCGCTGGAGGCCCTGCAACAGCCTGGAGCTCGGCTGGACTGGACACCATGCTCAAAGGCCGAGCACGTGGATCAGACGAGGCCTACAGTGGCGGTGCAGTAGCGGAGGACATCACGGCTACACTTGGCCAGGCCGACCCAAGTCAACAGACCTTCTTGGTCAGATCAAGGTCCCTGCACTTACAATGTGGGACTTGAAAATAGTGCCATACTGGCAACACTGCATACTGTATTAGTGTTCTACTGCTATACATTTGAACTGTATCTGAGATGCTTATCTAGTATATGTCTGGTGCTTATGTACAGTGATACTTGTACTAAACTGTATACAAAAATGTATTTCACTGTACCTCGGTACATGTGACAGATAAAGTACCATATCATATCATGTGGCCTCCTCCTTTACTAGAGTGAGGCCACATGCAAACTGGAGGAAAAACACATCATATTCCGTTTTGGTACCTTACAACCCAGCGGTATGAATATTGAATTCTCCAATTTTAGGTAACCTCTAACATTCCCCCTTTCTTCCCCTCCCCTTTATCTTCCACTCCCCTCCCCCATCTTTCTCCTCCCAATCCCCAGCACCCCACCCCCTCCTACTCAACATTCCCTCCTTTGGCTTTGCAACTCTTGTCTCTGTCTCACATAGAAACATAGAAACATAGAAAATAGGTGCAGGAGTAGGCCATTCGGCCCTTCGAGCCTGCACCGCCATTCAATATGATCATGGCTGATCATCCAACTCAGTATCCTGTACCTGCCTTCTCTCCATACCCCCTGATCCCTTTAGCCACAAGGGCCACATCTAACTCCCTCTTAAAAATAGCCAATGAACTGGCCGCAACTACCTTCTGTGGCAGAGAATTCCACAGATTCACCACTCTCTGTGTGAAAAACGATTTTCTCATCTCGGTCCTAAAAGACTTCCCCCTTATCCTTAAACTGTGACCCCTGGTCCTGGACTTCCCCAACATCGGGAACAATCTTCCTGCATTTAGCCTGTCCAACCCCTTAAGAATTTTGTAAGTCTCTATGAGATCCCCCCTCAATCTTCTAAACTCACACCTTCCTCTTTTATCTCAGGCCTTTGTTCAAAAGCCCTTTGCTGGAGTCCACCTATTTTACCTGCCCGCTTTATCCTTCCCCTCCTCTCTTCCTGCTTTCTTCCCCACTCCCCCTGCAATCAGTCTGAACAAGGGTCTCGAGCACAAAATCCACATTGCCATGCTCTCCAGAGATGCTGCCTGGCTCATTGAGTTCCTCCAGCACTTTGTGTCCTTTTGTGTATTAACCAGCAACTGTAGTTGTTTATTTCTACCATTAACACAATGATAATCCCTTACTCAGTTATAGTGTCCCTTCATTACATTCCATCGACTGCCTTTTTGGCCAATCTTGTAATCTCAGAG
Organism: Okamejei kenojei; assembly: GCA_035221665.1. NCBI lineage: Eukaryota > Metazoa > Chordata > Chondrichthyes > Rajiformes > Rajidae > Okamejei > Okamejei kenojei. Next base: position 72,869,319 of record CM069132.1, read on the forward strand.
AAACTGAACCTTCTTTTTGCCAGAGGAAGTAGTTGAGGCAGGTACAAAAACAAAATGTAAAATTCATTTGCACAGATACATGGATAGGAAAGGTTTAGAGGAATATGGGCCAAACATGGGTAAATGAGACTAGCTCAAATGTGGCATCTTGTTCGAAATATCTATTTCCATGCTCCATGTCTCTATGACCAGTGGGTTATTAGTTATGGCCATTAATTGTTGATAGGAACTTCTCTTGATAGTATGCAAGGACAAAAGATCACCTTCACACTGCACCTAAAGAAAGTATTCCTAATAGTTGATTTCTATGACCACGGCACTGCTAAAATTCACTTGCAGGCATAGAAACTTCCACGAATAGGAGTCTTGCAGGAATAAAGGACCACAGAAGAAAACTATAAAGATCAGAACCTTCTTAATAAACCAAATTAAGTGTTGACTGATTTAATGTTGCCTTACACTATATTCCACAGTCATAACTTTGTCCATGGATCTCATGATGCCCGAGTAACTCAACGGCTCAGGTAACATCTCTGGAGGACACAGATAGGCAACGTTTTGGGTTGGGTCCTTTCTTCTGACTCAAGATTCCAAAATCTGCAGTTCCTAGTGTCCATCATCCAAGGGTCTGATGGAGGAAATATTATGATCTAAGATAGACACAAAAACCTGGAGTAACTCAGCGGGACAGGCAGCATCTCTGGAGAGAAGGAATGGGTGGCGTTTGCCTCGATCCGAAACCTCACCCATTCCTTCTCTCCAGAGATGCTGCCTGTCCTGCTGAGTTACTCCAGTTTTTTATGTCTATCTTTGGTTTAAACCAGCATCTGCAGTTCCTTCCTAAATATTATGATCTACAGTATTAGGAAAAGTCACTGCAAGAATGTTGCCTGAATGAAAATGATGAAAGAAGGATCTGGTGAAGGAAAGAGTCTTGACCTGTCTCTGAAACTGGTGCTCTACAATATTGGCAACTATATTCTGCACCTTATTATCTTTGCACTACCTATTGTACTTGAGTTTGACTTGATTCTATTCATGTATGGTATTATCTGATTTGATTGAAAAGCATACACGCAAAGCCTTTCATTGTACCTCAATACATGTGGCAATAACAAACCTAAACCTAAACCTAAACCTAAACCTAAGAAAAGCGTGTTATTCTACTACACTTCTGATTCTGTGACCCACATGACAATAATCTTCTGTTTTGCTGTACTTTGTGCCTGAACCGACTTGAGGCTAAGTGGGAGTTGAAGTGGAAGCATAATTGCCGGTTTAAAAACCCATTTGATTAAAAAACTAACAATGATATATGCTAAAAGACTTGAGTCTTGGTTTAGAAAGTATCCAATTTTAATTATTAATGGGATTAGTTTGATTCTCTGAGTGTTCTCAGAAGGCTGTAATTTTTAATGAGTGTTTGAGGGGCAGATGTTAACTTTGTTTCACTGGAACCGACATTAATAGTACTGCTTTCTCCTATGCAGCTCAGTTAGTAGCTTCAAGCAGTTCAGACATGCTCATTTAGAATAATTGTTTAAGAAAGAACTGCAGATGCTGGAAAAATTGAAGATAGACAAAAATGCTGGAGAAACTCAGCGGGTGAGGCAGCATCTATGGAGAGAAGGAATAGGCAACTTTTCGGGTCAAGACCCTTCTTCAGACTGATGTCGGGGGGGGGGGGGCAGGAAAAAGAAAGGAAGAGGCGGAGGCAGTAGGCTAGAGGGAGAGCTGGGAAGGGGAGGGGAAGGAGGGAGAAAACAAGGATGACCTGAAATTGGAGAAGTCAATGTTCATACCGCTGGGATGTAAACTACCCAAGCAAAATATGGGGTGCTGTTCCTCCAATTTGCGCTGGGCCACACTCTGGCAATGGCGGAGGCCCGGGACAGAAAGGTCAGATTCGGAATGGGAGGGGGAGTTGAAGTGCTGAGCCACCGAGAGATCAGGTTGGTTATTGCGAACTCAGCAGAGGTGTTGGGTGAAGCGATTGCCAAGTCTGCGCTTGGTCTCACCGATGTAGAGAACTTGACACCTGGAACAGCGGATGCAGTAGATGAGGTTGGAGGAGGTGCAGGTGAACCTCTGCCTCACCTGGAAAGACTGCTTAGGACCATGGATGGAGACGAGGGGGGAGGTAAAGCCACAAGTGTAGCATTTCCTGCGGTTGCAAGGGAATGTACCAGGGGAGGGGGTGGTTTGGGTGGGAAGGGACGAATTGACCAGTGAGTTATGGAGGGAACAGTCTCTGCAGAAAGCAGAAAGGGGAGGAGATGGGAAGGTGTGGCCAGTGATGGGATCCCATTGGAGGTGGCAAAAATTTCAGTTTTCTTCCTCCCAAAACATGCACTAACATTTTGCCTCCACAGAGTCTGCCTCACCCTCTGAGTTTGCTTTTTGCTACACATTGCAGCATCTGCAGTTTATTGCATCCTCATGCAGAAAAAAAAACAGCCAGCCAAGCTCTGCAGTACAGAAAGAGGGGTAATTTAAAGTTAATTAACCCAGCATAGTCTAGCGAAGAAATATATTTTGTTTAACTTCACTGACTGTAAATGAGGTGATGTCCCCTGATATTCCATTAATTTGGAAATTGCTTAACACTTATCTGACTTCTCATTTTGATAAAATGGTGTAGGTAGAACTCATGACTAGAATTGCCCGGATACATGCCAAATGACCTTTATCTTAGCAGGCTGAATAAATGATCATATCAATATTGTATGAGAGTATGTGATTATAATTTAGCTTGTGGCAGTTTTCTTAAAAGCTATGCGTAGGTTTCATGATAAAAGGCTCATGAAACTGATACGAAACAGTACGCTTTATACATCATCTTTTAACTTGTACTAAGATTAATCAACAAGAGATAAATATGTCCTTTAAAGTTCAAGAAATGTCCCAGTTGTCTTCATTTACCTCTTAATTATTCTATGAGATCCCTGACATCTCATGACTCCCGCCATCATTGCAAATGACATATCATGTTGCGTTTATAAATAGCAGCACTCGCAACCCTTGTACCTCCTGAAGCGTAAGCCTTTGCCTCCAATGAAAGGACTCCACTGCAATTTAACCTCGTGATAGTGAATGTAAATAATTTTGAAAATAAATGGATGCTTGTATCACTCCAGCACTTTTTTTGTGTCTTTAGGTGATCCTGAACCATTATCTGGTCAATGCAGACATCTGAAGAGTGGTCACCATTCCCATGAAGATAACACCCAGTGCATAACAATAACCCACAAACAGCCAAATGAGAACAACTAGATAATCTGTCCCCATGATGCTGAATCCATGAGCTCAAATTATACCTGAGGACCATTTTTAACCAGTTTTAACCCCTGGCACACTCAATGAGAGCTCATTATTCTGCCACGCACATGACACAAGTCTTGTACATGATAGAAGAGGCCTTCTTAATTAAGCCTTTTGCAATCGGGCAAAGTGGAGAACACACTGAAGATGATTTGGAGAGAGGGTGATCAAGAGAGAAGAGTGGGAATTCAGAAGGAGGATTTCAAGGTTTGCTTGGAAGGAATGGGAATCAGGTGATGCAATGGGTGATGTGGGGAGAGTTAGGCAGCTGATTGGGAGCATGACAGAGAACAACTGTGGTGAAGGGGTGGGGGTAGTGGAAGAGTTAAATAAGATACCCACAGGTGGAGGGTGTGGGTGTGGGTGTGGTCTCTAACTCTCAGTCAACAGGTAGGGTAGAGCCTTTTAACTCACACCAAACCAAATTCAATGGCAGTATTTGAAAGTTAATTGAAATAAAACAGGGGCAGCACAGAGGCACAGCAATCGTGTTGCTGCCTTACAGCGCCAGTGACCCGGGTTCGATCGTGACTATGGGAGCTTGTCTGTACGGAATTTGTACATTCTCCCCATGACTTCCATGGTTTTTCTCCGGAACTCCAGTTTCCCCCCACACTCCAAAGATGCACAGGTATGTAGGCTAAATGTTTAACAAAGAACTGCAGATGCTGGAAAAATCAAAGGAAGACAATAATGCTGGAGAAACTCAGCAGGCGAGGCATCATCTATGGAGAGAAGAAAGGGTTTGAAGAAGGGTCTCAAGCCGAAACGTCACCTATTCCTTCTCTCCATAGATGCTGCCTCACCCACTGAGTTTCTCCAGCATTTTTGTCTACCTTCAGGTATGTATGCTAATTGGCTTGGTAAAAATTGTAAATTGTCCCTTGAGTGTATAGGATAGTGTTAGTGTGCAGGTCAGCAGTTGCTGATTGGTGTGGACTTGATGGGGCGAAGGGCTTGTTTCCACACTGCATCTCTAAACTAAACTAAATTTGAGGAGCAAAACAAAAATGACTGTAGGAAAGGTGATATATTAATTGGATGGTACTACCAAAGAGCAGCCACAGGCTTTATGGACCTCCTGCAGTGTACAAATGTAAGTGAATGCAGGCCTCCTGCAAGGCTGTCTTTCTAAGAGATGGTTTGTCACAATCATCTATTCCCCAGCCCTCTCTGAAAGAAGGTTTAAAGAAGAATGCACAGCAAACATTTAAGCACCAATTAAAATGCTTCTCTCCTTCGGGAGGAATGAGGCTGTGATCATATCTAGGTAGACAGCAAATGCTGGAGTAACTCAGCGGGACAGGCAGGTTCTCTGGAGAGAAGGAATGGGTGACGTTTCGGGTTGAGACCTGTCTTCAGACGAGGTGTCTAGTGCCCATTGTGCAGGCCAAGCAAGGATAGGATCTGGAGCATTATTTTCTTCCTGTGAATTCTTTCATCTGTTTTTGTTTTAATCTTTGTTTAATTTATTCCAATACTCCAGGCAATGGCCATTATTAAGATATATTTCCAAATCTTTGCATCAATAATCAGCAAATATAATAATTATAAACACATTAACGTGAGGTGGGCAGGGAAGGCAAGCACAGTATTTATCTGAAGAAGGGTTTCGGCCCAAAACGTTGCCTATCTCCTTCGCTCCTTAGATGCTGTTGCACCCGCTGAGTTTCTCCAGCCTTTTGTGTACCCTCGATTTTCCAGCATCTGCAGTTCCATCTTTAATACTTATTACCCTTCTCTATTTCCTCTTGGAAAGTGAATTGCCCTTCTGTGATAATATTGGCCTAATTGATATGTGACAAAATGGAGAATTTCGGCCTTTGCAGAACCTGCGTGGCATCTTTCTGCAAAAGTTGCAAAGCCATGAGGCTCATGGCTCCAGAATGTCTGGGTCCTGGGAGGAAGCTAAGCACAGGGTGATGTCCAGATGTCCCCTCAATTGTTAATATGTTTGAGGGTTTTGCAGAAAGAGCTGAGCCTTGCTGCAAATGCATGAATGGGATTGGATGGGGAAAAGTATGTTATAATACCACTGTTAACTATGTTGCAGGGTCTTTGCACTGTTACCTTGTGATTGGTCAATGCATGGAGCCTTACTCGAATTGTTTATGTTACCTGGATAAATGTATCTTTACTTCAGGGAACTGTCCTCCATTAGAAACTTTGTGTAGAAACAATGTAATGGGGTATTTTGTGATTGGGCAAGAGAACTGTCAATTAATGTGTTGTATGATCTTTATTTATGGTTTGTAGGGGTCGTCGTCCCCACCCCCCCCCCCCCCCGCACCGGGCCCCCCCGGGCCGGGGGGGACCCAGACCGACCCCCGGACCCCACCCCCCGCCCCTCCCCCCCCCACCCCCCGTACCCCCACGGGGCCCCAACCCGGGGGGGTTTCGCGCCATGGTCTGAAATAGTATATCAGACCCCGGGGCGCCCCCCCGGGGGACCGGACGGTGGCACCGGGGGCAGGGGGGTGGGGGGCTCGGGGTTGCCGCGTGTTGTTGGAGGGGGGGGTGGGGGGGGGGGGGGGGGGGTGTTTTGGGGGGTAGGTGGGGCTCGGGTCACGCTGGGGGGGTGGGAGGGGGGTAGGGGGGGGGGGGGGGGTGTGTGTCTGGTGGTTGGGACTTGGAGGGTAGGATGGAAGGTGCTGACCATCAGTGAGGTGGCATCTAAAATCGAGAGTATCACAAGGCTGAAGAGGCTTGGGGATTAACAGAGAACAAGGATCGGATCCATGAATTGTGTTGGTTATGTCTCGTATGGGTTGTGGGACAGTGTGTTGTGGTTTGATGTGAGTACTATAGAATAGGGGTTTGGAGAAGAGGAGGGGAATTTATTGTATTGTTATGCAAGTGTGTAAATAGAGGAGTGAGGTAAAGAAGATTATGGGGGAGTTTGATCCAGTTGGGGAGGGAGATATGCAGGTCATTTTTGGGAGTGTTTAGTTTAATGAACCAGACTTTGGGGATGTACGGGTAATGTGTTATGATAGTTGGTGCAGAATATACATCTGGGGTTACCTTGCGATGCGTATTGTTATTGTATGGGAAAGTATGGGGGGGGGGGGTGTGTTTTGTTTAGTTGGATTAGGGTAGGAAGGTTGTGAGGGGGCGGGATTAGAATGGATTTGTTAGAATTGAGAATCAGGGTTAAGGAAAAATTGGGGTAAAAGATGGTGGATGTTCATATGATGAGGGTATGGAGGGAGTTGAGGTGTTGGTTTGTGTAGAAATGTGGGGGTGTGTTGGGTTGATTGGGTTGGTGTTTTTGGTGAAGTTGGGGAATGGGATATTAATCATGGGGTAGATTTGTCACGGAGTCTTGTAAAGAATGATACAATGTGGAAACAGGCTCTTTGGCCCAACTCATCTACACTGGCCAACAATGTCCCAGCTACACTAATCCCACTTGCCTGTGCTTGGTCCATATGTCTCCAAACCTGTCCTATCCATGTACCTGTCTAATTGTTTCTTAAACAATGGGATAGTCCCAACCTCAACTACCTCCTCTGGTGGACAATATTGTAGATGCTGGTGTTCCTATGTTCATGTTCAATAGTTATAGGAGCAGAATTAAGCCATTTGGCCCATCAAGTCTACTCAGCCATTCAGTAATGGCTGACCTATCTTTCCCTCTCAACAGCTTTCTCCTGCCTTCTCCCCTGACATAAGCCCTGACACCCGTAATAATCAAGAATCTCTTCTATGCCCGCCTTAAACATACCTATTAACCCGGCCTCCACAGCCTTCTGTGGCAATGAATTCCATAGATTCACCACCCTCTGACAAAATAAATGTTTTCCTCATCTCCTTTCTAAAGGTATTTTATTCCAAGGCTTTCGCCTCTGGTCCTTGTGGAACATCTTGACCACATCCACTATATCCAGGCCTTTCACTATTTAGTAAGTTTCAATGTGGTCCCCCTCATCCTTCTAAAGTCACTGGCCTTTTCTTCAAGAACACATAAGTCATTGGTTTGGGAGGTGCTGTCAAAAAAGCATTGACAAGTAATTGAAATAAATGTTGTAGATATTATTTATTCATCTTTTGAGTCACAAAGCCAATTCTTAATGTTTTTGAGAAGGTGATGATGAACAGCCTTCTTGAACTACCGATGCCCTTCTGGGTGATGGGTTGCTCACAGGACTGTTGAACATGGAGGTCCAAAATCTAGGCATGATGGCAATGTACGTTCAACTCAGGAGGTTGCACAACTTGGAGAGGTAATGGTGTCACCATATGCCTGATGCCTTTGTTCCTCGGTGTAAATTATCATAGATGTTAGGAGGTGCTATGGAAGTAGCCCAGGTGAGTAATAGAGTGCATTTTGCAGGTGGTCCACACTGTAGCTACATTGTCTGGAGGGCAGCATGAAGGAATGTGTAGGTGTGATTGATGAGATGCCAAGCAAATTGGCTGCTTTTAGAAACATAGAAACATAGAAATTAGGTGCAGGAGTAGGCCATTCAGCCCTTCGAGCCTGCACCGCCATTCAATATGATCATGGCTGATCATCCAACTCAGTAACCCGTACCTGCCTTCTCTCCATACCCTCTGATCCCCTTAGCCACAAGGGCCACATCCAACTCACTCTTAAATATAGCCAATGAACTGGCCTCAACTACCCTCTGTGGCAGAGAGTTCCAGAGACTCACCACTCTCTGTGTGAAAAAAGTCTTTCTCATCTCGGTCTTAAAGGATTTCCCCCTTATCCTTAAGCTGTGACCCCTTTGTCCCTGGACTTCCCCAACATCGGCACAAATCTTCCTGCATCTAGCCTGTCCAACCCCTTAAGAATTTTGAAAGCGTTTCTATAAGATCCCCTCTCAATCTCCTAAATTCCAGAGAGTATAAACCGAGTCTATCCAGTCTTTTCTTCATAAGACATTCCTGACATCCCAGGAATCAGTCTGGTGAACCTTCTCTGCACTCCCTCTATGGCAATAATGTCCTTCCTCAGATTTGGAGACCAAAACTGTACGCAATACTCCAGGTGTGGTCTCACCAAGACCCTGTACAACTGAAGTAGAAACCTGCCCTGCTCCTGTACTCAAATCCTTTTGCTATGAGCTAACTACCATTCATACCATCGCTTTTTTCACTGCCTGCTGCACTGCATGCCTACTTTCAATGACTGGTGTACCATGACACCCAGTCTCGCTGCATTCTCCCCTTTTCCTAATCGCCACCATTTAAATAATAGTCTGCTTTCCTGTTTTTGCCACCAAAGTGGATAACTTCACATTTATCCACATTATAAACTGCATCTGCCAAACATTTGCCCACTCACCCACCTATCCAAGTCCCACCTTGCAGTTCTCCTAGCATCCCTCCTCACAGCGAACACTGCCCCCCAAAAAAAAAGCTTTAGTGTCATCCGCAAACTTGGAGATATTGCCTTCATTCCCTCATCCAGATCATTAATAATATTGTAAACAGCTGGGGTCCCAGCACTGAGCCCTGCGGTACCCCACTAGTTACTGCTGCCATTGTGAAAAGGACCCGTTTACTCCTACTCTTTGCTTCCTGTTTGCCAGCCAGTTCTCAATCCACATCAATACTGAACCCCTAATACGTATGCTTAAGTTTGTATACTAATTCTCTTATGTGGGACCTTGTCGAAAGCTTCTGGAAGTCCAGATATACCACATCCACTGGTTCTCCCTTATCCCGCTACTAGTTACATCCTCGAAAAATTCCACAAGATTCGTCAGACATGATTTTACCTTTTGTAAATCCATGCGACTTTGTCCAATGATTTCACCACTTTCCAAATGTGCTGCTATCCCATCTTTAATAACCCTGACTCTAGCAGTTTCCCCCACTACCGATGTTTAGACTAACTGTTCTGTAATTCCCCGTTTTCTCTCTCCCTCCCACCCCCCCCTTCTTAAAAAGAGGGGTTACATTTGCTACCCGCCAATCCTCAGGAACTACTCCAGAATCTAAAGAGTTTTGAAAGATTATCACTAATGCATCCACTAATTTCCTGAGCTACTTCCTTAAGTAATCTGGGATGCAGCCTATCTGGCCCTGGGATTTATCGGCCTTTAATCTATTCAATTTACCCAACACACACTTCCGACTGACCTGGATTTCACTCAATTCCCTCCTTTGACCACAGTCCCCTGCTATTTGCTATTTCCGGCAGATTATTTATGTCTAATCCTAGTGAAGACGGAACCAAAGTAGTTTATTCAATTGGTCCCGCCATATCCTTTGTTCCCCATGATCAACTCACCCTGTTTTCTGACTGCAAGGGACCTACATTTTTTTAACTAACCTCTTTCTCTTCACATATCCCCCCCTATAAAAAAAAATCATTTGCAGTCAGTTTTTTATGTTCCCTGCCAGTTTTCTTTCAAATCTATTTTTCCTTTCCTAATTAAGCCCTTTGTCCTCCTCTGCTGGTCTCTGAATTTCTCCATCCTCTGGTATGCTGCTTTTTCTGGCTACTTTGTACGCATCATCCTTTGCCTTTGATACTATCCCTGATTCCCATCTTGTTATCCGCGGATGCACTACCTTCCCCGATTTATTCTTTGCCAAACTGGGATGAACAATTTTTATAGTTCATCCATGCAGTCTTTAAATGTTTTCCATTGTATATCCACCGTCAACTCTTTTAGAATTAATTGCCAGTCAATCTTGGCCAATTCTCGTCTCATACCCTCAAAGTTACCTTTCTTTAAGTTCAGACCATTGTTTCTGAATTAACAATGTCACTCTCCATCCTAATGAAGAACTCAACCATATTATGGTCACTCTTGCCCAAGGGCACGTACAACAAGACGGCTAATTACCCCTTCCTCATTACTCAAAACCCAGTCTAAAATAGCCTGCTCTCGTCGTGGTTCCTCTACATGTTGATTTAGATAACTATCCCGCATACATACCAAAAAATCCTCTTCCTCAGCACCCCTGCCAATTTGATTAACCCAATCTATATGTAGATTGAAGTCACCCATTATAACTGTTTTGCCTTTGTCGCACGCATTTCTAATTTCCTGTTTGATACCATCCCCAACTTCTCTGCTACTGTTAGGTGGCCTGTACACAACACCCACCAGCGTTTTCTGCCCCTTAGTGTTTTAAGTGTTAGTGTTTTGCCAGGAATGTATTAAGCTTATTGGGTTTTGTTGGCAATGCACTCATTCAGACACATGGAGCATCTTCCATCATGCTTTGACTTGATCTTGTAAATGGTGTAAAGGATTTGGAATGTGACCTGATGATGTACTCATCATATAATATGCACCTTCAGGTCATCTGGGCAGACACTGCGGCAACGCACCTCGGGAAGGTTTCCGCCCGGACAGCACCATAGTCATAGTGATACAGTGTGGAAACAAGCCCTTGCCCAGCACAACTTGCCCACAGCAGCAAATATGTCTCAGCTACACTGGTCCCACCTGCCCGCGTTTGGTCCATATCCCTCCAAACCTGTCCTATCCATGTACCTGTCTAACTGTTTCTTAAATGTTGGGATAGTCCCTGCCTTAACTACCCCCTGTGGCAGCTTGTTCCATACACCCACCATCCTTTGTGTGAAAAGGTTACCCCTCAGATTTCTATTAAATCTTTTCTCCTTCACCTTGAACCTATGTCCTCTGATCCTTGATTCACCTTCTCTGGGCAAGAGATTCTGTGCATTTACCCGATCTATTCTCATGTGTTTATACACCTCAATTGATCATCCCTCATCCTGCGCTCCAAGGAATATAGTCCCAGCCTACTCTACCTCTCCCTATAGCTCACACCCTCTAGGCCTGACAACATCCTTGTAAATCTTCTCTGTACCCTTTCCAGCTTGACAACATCTTTCCAATAACATAGTGCCCAGAACTGAACATGATACTCTAAATGCGGCCTCACCAACGCCTTATGCAACTGCAACATGACCTCCCCACCAAGCAATGATTTAACTTTGTTCCAAATCTACTAACGCAATAAACCTCTGGGCGTCGTTTGACAATCCATCTTAAGCATCAATCAATCCTCTGTGAAAGAGTTTGAGTTAAAGTTTGAGCTGAATTTCTTCTACTGCTAAAGTTAAGTATATCAATGCTTAACTTCTAAGTTCATTACAAGTTTGAATATTTCAATAATATTTTTGACCCAATTTGTTCAAGTCTTTTTTTCTCTAGTGTAAGCACCTGCTACTGCAGGACCTCTCTACAGTTGTGCCCCATTGGAGCTATTAACTTCAATAGCCTGTGCTGGTCCCACACTCATGACTGAATGTCTTTTCCATAACAGGAAATCCAAAATGTGCATCATAAAGCAAACTCTATTACACCCTGATCCTATTGAATAGGAAGATGAAAGAGTTGGCTGTTGACCTAGTGAGTGGGGGAATGAACACAACACTGTCCTCATCAATGGAGCAGCTATAGAAATGGTCAGGTTCTGTTCCATCCACATCACCAGCTACATGGTCACATGGTCCCTTTAGACTGATGTAGCAGTCAGGAAAGTGCATCAGCATATTTACTTTCTCAGGCAACTAATAAAATTCAGCATGACACGGCACATGGTGGCACAGAGGTGCAGCGGTAGAGTTGCTGCCTTACAGTATTGATTCGATCCTGGCTACAGGTCTGTACGGAGATTGGACATTCTCCCCTTGACCACGTGTTTTTTTCCGGGTACTCCAGTTTCCTCCAAGATTCCAAAGATGTGCAGGCTTGTAGGTTAATTGGCATTTGTAAATTGTCCCTGGTGTTGGATATAACTAGTGTAGGAGTGATTGTTGATCGACTGGTAACCGATCACTCAGTGGGCCGAAGGACAGGTTTCTATGCTGTATCACTAAACTATAATAAACCAAACTAAATCTCTATGAGAATCTGCTCAAACCTCCACGGGTGTGCTGAGGGAAGTATTCTGACAGGATGCATCTCAGCCTGGTAATGGCATCGACACTGCTCTCAGCTACCTGAATCAGCAGAGAGTGGTGAACACAGCCCAGTTCATCACAGGCTTGTCACTTGCTTTCATCTAGTTCATCTTCAGGGTACATTGCATCAGGAAGGCTGGAAGTTGTGTCTAGGATGCCTGTCACCCTGGCCATTCCTTATTCTCTCTTCGACCTTCTGGGAGAAGATACAGGAGCTTGGAATCTCAGACATTCACAATCAAGAGCAGCTTCCCCCTTGCTAATTGACTCCAATGACCTCTTTCACACTCCACTCCTGGAAGTGGATCCAAGTACTGTTACTATTAACTCTACCCCATTAGTTATTCTGTTATTGTACTTTAATATTATTTTGCACTACTTGGTTTTTGCATGACAATTTTGCACTATTCTGCTGCTTTTACACTTGTCATATATTTATTGGTGTGCTTATCATTACAGTATGTATACTGTTTATCTGAAAACTTCATGTGAACAAGGAATGAGTATATGAAAATGAACTCCTCTGTAATTTGTAGTACAGATGGCTCAATGGGCCAAGCAGTCAACTAACCTACTCCCCATCCTAATCTGTATGTTCTTCAGATTTATCTGTACAGCCCATGATCCCTTCTCACCTCTTTATTGCCGTCACACAGTATGCTAATGGTTTCAGTGATCTATCCACCTGTGTGTAAGAAAAAAATATACAGACACAAAGAACGATTTAAGAATGCTCGACAGAATCAAAGAAATAAGAATGGTTTCCTTTGGCTTATTGAACATGTACAGATTTCATATTAGTAATCTATATAGCTCCACCAAGCTCCCACAAACAACTTTGCAACTACAATCTGATAGACTATTCTTAGTGATTTTGATTAAATACTGACTAGGTCACTTCCCCATTCTATGAAATGAGAAGCTTCAACAACCTTGCAAGGTCGCAGCCAGGGGTTGAGTTTTAATGTCCAATCCAAAAGATTGCACCTTCAAGAGTGCCGCACTCCCTCAGTTGCTGTCTGTTTGCCTACTCAGCAGCTCAGAGCTGAAAGTGCTACCTGTTGTCAACTAGATTAGAACCAAATAAGGGAAGCCTGGAGTTAAGCAACAAAGGGAAGCAAATGAATGCTGAGGGCAAACCTTAACAACCTGAACACGGACTTCCAGAAGTGTTCTTGACAAAGTCGCAATAACGTGGTGTAAAATGAATATTAAAAGCATGTACATGAGGTCAACAAAATATTAGACAACCTTCGTAAATGCTTGTGGGAAAGTGAATAGTGTGCCTCCCCCCCCCCCCCCCCCCCCCACCTTCTCGGATCACAGTCACAATCATCGGAAGGGTCTCGACCCGAAACGTCGCCTATCTCCTTCGCTCCTTAGATTGCTGCTGCACCCGCTGAGTTTCTCCAGCATTTTGTGTAACCCTCGATTCTCCAGCATCTGCAGTTTCTTTGTTAACACCTGTTGTCAACAGTTGTACGCTAATAGTTACAAACAGTTGCTTATGGAGTTTAACCCCATCAAGTGTAAGGTGATGCGCTTTGGGAGGTTGAATATAAGGAGAGAGAATACAGCTAAAACCCCTGTCTCATGGTGCGAGTCGACTGACGAGTGACCCCGAGTTTTCAATCGCGGTAATCACGTGCAATTAACGTAGCGGGAATGTCGGAACTTGCGTGCGCAACTTAGCGACTCGTGGCGCTAACGGCAGGTACCCGTGAAACTTGTTAACTCTTGAAAAAATTCAAACATGTTTGAACATGAAAAATTGAAACATTTAAAGTCGTTGCAATAACGTAGTGGCCCGTGCGTTTACCTTAGTGACTCGTGAGTCTACCGTGGCACCGTCAATGGAAACTCTTCATTTCCCAGGTGGGAATGGAGTTACCCGAGGCCAGATTCCAATAGTAGCAGCATTGAAAGTAACAGCAGAAGGCGGGAGCAGGAACCTTCATTTGCATTTGCACTGAGGTTAAATGGATTGTCATCCATGATCATACAAAGTCGCATATTGGATGTAGTGGGTTTATTTACGGGTGACTGTGGCTACTGATGACTGTGACTGTGATCCGAGAAGGGGGGGGGGGGGGGGGGGGGGGGGGGGGGGGGGGGGGGAGACACACTATTCACTTTCCCACAAGCATTTACGAAGGTTGTCTAATATTTTGTTGACCTCATGTACATGCTTTTAATATTCATTTTACACCACGTATTGCGACTTTGTCAAGACACTTCTGGAAGTCCGTGTTCAGGTTGTTAAGGTTTGCCCTCAGCATTCATTGCTTCCCTTTGTTGCTTAACTCCAGCTTCCCTTATTTGGTTCTAATCTAGTTTTCACGGAATAATATGGAACTAGTTGTTCCTCCCAGCTAACATCAATTTTCAAAGAGAGGAAGCAATCAAATGTATACACGACCGGGATTAATCGTAGCGAATGGGGGCAGGCAGCATCCCTGGAGAGAGAGAAACAGAGTACTCTTTTCCTTCTGCCTTCATTGCACAAACGTCCTTGCATGACATAAAGGGCTGCTGCATGCAGCACTCGAATAAAAAACATCACCATCCTTGACTTCAATTGCCTGCTTGCAGCCAAGTTTCCAAATGAGCCGATTTAAACAAGGGAGGCTTTTTATAGTGCAAAAAAAAACAGCATGCCACAAGAGTAACTCGGGAGAGGAACTTGGTAACGCGGGAGACGAACTTGGAACATCGCAGAAATGACAAGTAAACGGCAAACTGAGTCATACCCGTGGGAACTCGGTTAAACTCTTGATCATACACTTGGAATCTCGTACACAACCACGAGTCTTTCACTCGAGGTACCTCGTGGTCAATTCGCACCATGAGACAGGGCTTTAATTGTGAGATCCTGAACAGCATTGATGTGCAGAGGGATCTTGGAGTCCAAGTTCATAGCTCACTGAAGGTGACAGCACAAGTAAATAGGGTGGTAAAGAAGTTGTATGGTATGCTTGCCCTCATTGCAAAGGGAATTGAATATAAGAGTCAGGTGCAGCTCTATAGGACTTTGGTTAGGCCACATTTGAAGTATTGTGTGCAGTTCAGGTCTCCTCATTACAGAAAAGATGTGGAGGCTTTGGAGAGGATGCAGAGAAGGTTTACAACAATGCTGCCTGGATTAGAGGGTTTCAGCTACAGGGAGTGGTTGGGTAGACTTGGATTGTTTTCTCTGGGATGTCAGAGGTTGAGGGGAGACTTGATAGATGTATATCTATCAATTGTAATAGGGGACTCTATAGTTAGGGGGTCGGATAGGCGATTCTGTGGACGCAGTCGGGAGACCCGGATGGTAGTTTGCCTCCCTGGTGCCAGGGTCTCGCATGTATCAGAACGTGTCCAAAAGATTCCGATAAGGGAGGGAGAGGAGCCTGATGTTGTGATACACATAGGTACCAATGACATAGGCAGAAAAAGTGACGAGGTCCTGAAGGGAGAATTTAGGGAGTTGGGGGGGAAAGTTAAGGAGAAGGACCAAAAGGGTAACGATTTCAGGATTACTGCCTGTGCCGCGTGACAGTGAGAGTAGGAATGAAATGAGGTGGAGGATAAATGCGTGGCTGAGGGACTGGTGCAGTGGGCAGGGATTCAAGTTTCTTGATCACTGGGACCTCTTTTGGGGAAGGCATGATCTGTACACAAAGGACGGGTTGCACTTGAACCCGAGGGGGACCAATATCCTGGCAGGGAGATTTGCAAAGGCTACTGGGGAGACTTTAAACTAGAAAGGCTGGCGGGAGGGACTTGGGTAGAGGGGGCTAGGGGTCAGGGTGTGGGGCAAGAGGCAGAAAAGGGAAGCACTCGGACGCAAAATGTAGGCGAGAAAGATGAAAAAGATAATAGACAGAGAATAAGGGATGGTGGGTTTCTAAAATGTGTATATTACAATGCTCCTAGCATTAAAATAAGTGAGGTGGATGAAATTAGAGCCTGGATAGACACCTGGAAATATGATGTTGTGGCAATCAGTGAAACATGGTTGCAGGAGGGCTGTGATTGGAAACTAAATATTCCAGGATTTCGTTGCTTCAGGTGTGATAGAATTGGAGGGACCAGAGGGGGAAGTGTTGCATTGCTTGTTAGAGAAGATATTACAGCAGTGCTTTGGCAGGATAGATTAGAGGGCTCGTCTAGGGAGGCTATTTGGGTGGAACTGAGAAGTGGGAACGGTGTAGCAACACTTTTAGGGGTGTATTATAGACCGCCAAATGGGGAGCGAGAATTGGAAGAGCAAATATGTAAGGAGATAGCAGATATTAGTAGTAAGCACAAGGCAGTGATTGTGGGAGATTTCAATTTTCCAAAAATAGACTGGGAAACACATTCTGTAAATGGGCTGGATGGTTTGGAGTTTGTAAAATGTGTGCAGGATAGTTTTTTGCAGCAGTACATAGAGGTATCGACCAGAGAAGGGGCAGTGCTGGACCTCCTGTTAGGAAATGAGGCAGGTCAGGTGACGGAGGTATGCGTTGGTGAGCACTTCGGGACCAGTGATCACAATACCATTAGTTTCAATATAATTATGGAGAGAGTCAGAACTGGACCTAGGGTGGAGATTTTTGATTGGAGAAAGGCTAACTTTGAGGGAATGCATAAGGATTTTAAAGGAGTGAATTGGGACACTTTGTTTCATGGGAAGGATGTAGAAGAGAAATGGAGGATATTTAAAGGGGAAATTGTAAGAGTACAGAATCTTTATGTCCCTGTTAGGTTGAAAGGAAATAGTAAAAATTGGAAAGAGCCATGGTTTTCAAGGGAAATTGGACACTTGTTTCGAAAAAAGAGAGATAGCTACAATAATTATAGGAGGCATGGAGTAAATGAGGTGCTAGAGGAGTATAAAGAATGTAAAAAGAATCTTAAGAAAGAAATTAGGAAGGCTAAAAGAAGATATGAGGTTGCTTTGGCAAGAAAGGTGAAAGTAAATCCAAAGGGTTTCTACAGCTATATTAATAGCAAAAGGATAACGAGGGATAAAATTGGACCATTAGAGAACCAGAATGGACAGCTATCTGCAGAGCCAAAAGAGATGGGGGAGATATTGAACAATATCTTTTCTTCGGTATTCACCAAGGAGAAGGATATTGAACTCTGTGAGGTAAGGGAAAAAAGTAGAGTAGCTATGGAAACTATGAGATTCAAAGAGGAGGAAGTACTGACACTTTTGAAAAATATAAAAGTGGATAAGTCTCCAGGTCCTGACAGGATATTCCCTAGGACATTGAGGGAAGTTAGTGTAGAAATAGCAGGAGCTATGACAGAAATATTTCAAATGTCATTAGAAACGGGAATAGTGCCGGAAGATTGGCGTACTGCGCATGTTGTTCCATTGTTTAAAAATGGTTCAAAGAATAAACCTAGCAATTATAGATCTATTAGTTTGACGTCAGTGGTGGGCAAATTAATGGAAAGGATACTTAGAGATAATATATATAAGCATCTGGATAAACAGGTCTGATCAGGAACAGTCAACATGGATTTGTGCCTGGAAGGTCATGTTTGACAAACCTTCTTGAATTTTTTGAAGCGGTAACTAGGGAAATTGATGAGGGTAAAAGCAGTGGATGTTGTCTATATGGATTTCAGTAGGGCCTTTGACAAGGTTCCCCGTGGAAGGTTGGTTAAGAAGGTTCAATCTTTGGGTGTTAATGGCGGAGTAGCAAGATGGATTCAACAGTGGCTGAATGGGAGATGTCAGAGAGTAATGGTGGATGGCTGTTTGTCAGGTTGGAAGCCGGTGACCAGTGGGGTGCCTCAGGGATCTGTGTTGGGTCCACTGTTGTTTGTCATGTACATCAATGATCTGGATGATGGGGTGGAAAATTGGATAAGTAAGTATGCAGATGATACTAAGATAGGTGGTGTTGTGGATAATGAAATAGATTTTACTTCGGAGTCACGTGAGTGACTACGTGAAGAAGCCCCGCCTGGCGCTGGAACGGCATTACGTCGACGCTGACGGCAGAAGCAAGAGTTGCAGAGTGCAGCTCCTCGCAGCGGCCGGAACGGACCCGCAGGTAAGTGTAAGGAAAAAAGGGGACGTTCTAAAAAAGACGTTACGCTGGTAAAACCAGCAAAAGAGAAAGTAAAAGTTAAATTCAGAGTCACGCTGGCGTACTGATTTAGCCAGATAATGGAAAAGAAAAATGGAGAAGTCTCAAAGGAAAATTTCCGCGGGTAAAAAGATCGTCCCGGGGTGAAGCTAAAGAATCGGGACAAGAGTTTAGTGCGGATCCGGTTCCGATACCGGTGGCCGCTGATTCACCCGTTAGTGAGACTATAATTTCTCCAGAAATACAAACCACGGAGGAAAATGTTCCTAGAAAAAGTAAAAAGAAATCCGTGAGGCCCGTGGTTTCTGATAATGACTCTGATAATGAAAGTCCTCCGGATAATAAAGCTATATGACTAAAAATGGAACATATGGAGAAAGTGCTCCAAAATATAATGAGACAAGGGTCACAGTACCCAGAAGTTTCCCAAAATGACCCTGAGGGGTTTGAATATACAGAATATGGCTATGTGCCAAATTGGGAATTTGAAACTCCGGACCCAGGATTAAGAGCGGAGGAAGTCTCATTGGATATAATTCCAAGTGTATCAGGGCTGCAAAAGACAGACCCTGCAAGTGGTGATGTGGATTATGAGTGCACACCACGAATAAAAAAGAGGAGGCCAGATGTGCCTGAGATGGCAAAAGATTTTGCTATACCTGAAGGAAGTGGTGAGGCTATGGAAGAAAACCTAGCTGCCAGTATTAATTATATGGTATCTCACCAACTTCAAGATTCTGTGATGATTGAAACAGCAGAATTATATAAAACACCAGAAAATTGCACCTCATTGAAGGTACCTACGGTTAATCCGTCTATATGGACGCCTATGACTCCAGGCATGAGAGGACAAGAAATAAGATTTCAAAGAATCCTCAAATTGATTTCTGCTGCCATTACTGCTTTTGGAAGGCAAATGGAGGGGTTGGAGATGGATAAAATCAAAAAAGATACTTTGGGCTTATGCAATTCCTTCTATGAAATTAATTGTATGAGGA
Source organism: Okamejei kenojei (assembly GCA_035221665.1). Classification (NCBI taxonomy): domain Eukaryota; kingdom Metazoa; phylum Chordata; class Chondrichthyes; order Rajiformes; family Rajidae; genus Okamejei; species Okamejei kenojei. The sequence continues at coordinate 72,888,614 of CM069132.1, forward strand.
AAATTGCGATTCGGCCCATATTTCATCCAAGGTTTGCAGGTCTGTGTCGATCAAGTGGTGTTCAAGCTCCTGGTTATCTATTTGGAGAAAACCTGCCTAAACAAATAAGAGAAATGGATGAAGAGGCTAAATCTATTAGCCACATGAGACCTTTCGTCTTTGGACAAAAAAGGTATTTTTCGTCAAGAAGGGGATTTGATTTTGGAAACAGAGGCAGGAGTATGATAAGAAAATATTATCATCCGACACAGCCTAATGTTCACCCGTATACGGGGAGAAGGAGACCACCACGTTCATATGGAGAGGTACAAAAAAATTATTCTATGCTTAAAGAAACTGTGGACAAATCTCCAGTTGGAGGGAGATTACAAATGTTTTATGATGAATGGCTTGCCATCACATCTGATCGGTTTATTTTACAAAGAGTTTCAGGAGCTACTATTACATTCAAAGAAGGTGTTAATTCTCCGGTACAAAATAAACCTGCTTATGGTTTCATGTTTTCTGCAATTGAAGAGGCAGAAATTAATGTGGAAATTGACAAATTGTTTAAAAAAGGTGTTATTGAAAAAACAGTTGAACATGAGCATCAATTTGTGTCAAATGTATTTCCAAGAAATAAAAAATATGGTGGTTGCAGAATTATTCTGGACCTTACAAATCTTAATAAATTTGTCGAATATAAACATTTTAAAATGGAAATATTTAACACTGCAAGACATTTGATATCAGCAGGTTGTTATATGGCTACAATTGATTTAAAGGATGCGTGCTATTCAGTACCAATACATTAGTTCTTTGGAAGGTATTTCAAATGTAATTGGCTGGGACAGCTGTGGCAATTCAAAGCTTTACCAAATGGGTTAAGTTCAGCTCCCAGGCTCTTTACAAAGCTGTTGAAACCAGCTTTAGCACAATTAAGAGCACAAAAACACATTATTATGGGTTATCTGGATGACATTTTAATCATCAATAGTAATCAGGAATCAGCTGAAAAATCAGTTTCAGCAACTAAAACTTTATTTGAGAAGTTAGGTTTCTTGATTCATCCAATTAAGTCCCAGCTGCAGCCAGCACAGTCAATTAACTATTTGGGGTTTGTGATTAATTCAGTTACTATGTTAGTAACTTTGCCAACAGATAAGATTGATGACATTTTAGTGACCTGTAGGGGTCTCATTCACAAACCTTATCCCTCCATCCGAGAAGTAGCAAAGGTTATTGGTAAATTAGTGGCAGCATTTCCTGCAGTAGAATTTGGTCCATTACATTACCAAAACCTTCACAGGGACAAAATAAGAGCTCTAAAAAAGAGAGCTGGCCATTTTGATAGGCCTATGCAATTAACAAAAGAAGCTTTATTAGAATTACAATGGTGGATTGAAAATGTCCTACAAGCTGCTAAAAATATTCTGATACAGCAGCCTGAAGTAATTTTACAAACAGATGCTAGTGCTCTCGGATGGGGGGCAACAGATTCATTCACCAGCTGTGGGGGCAGATGGACTGTCCAAGAGGAAATGTTTCTCCAAACATATGGTATTAACTATTTAGAATTATTGGGTGCATTTTATGGGTTGAAGGCCTATTGTTCTACAAAAAAGAACCTGCATGTACTGATACAATTAGACAATAAAACAGCTGTTGCATATATTAATCACATGGGTGGAGTCAGATCGGTATCATGTGATTGTTTGGTCAATCAGATATGGCAATGGTGTATTAAGCACCAAATTTGGATTTCGGCAAATTACATCCCAGGTAAAGACAATGTGGTGGCAGACAATAGATCAAGGATGTTTAAAGACAACACAGAATGGATGTTGAACCCAGTAATTTTCAGTAAAATTGTGACTCAATATGGGTTACCAGACATTGATCTGTTTGCATCAAGACTAAATCATCAATTGCCTAAATATGTGTCTTGGGAACCAGATCCAGATGCAGTAGATGCTTTTTCACTACACTGGGGGAATATGTTCTTTTATGCTCTTCCGCCATTTGCTCTGGTTCAGCAATGTCTGAAGAAAATAGAACAAGATTCTGCCACAGGATTATTGGTGATTCCAAATTGGCCGACACAACCATGGTTCCCATTGATGTTAAATATGATTAAAGAACCATATATGTCAATTCCTAGCAGCAGTGATTTATTGATAAAACCAGTAACCAAAGAAATTCATCCATTACATGCTTATATGAATTTGTTAATCTGCAGGTTTTGACCAGACCACTTGGATTGTCGGATAGAACTATGGATATTATAGTCGCATCATGGTGAGATAGCACTCAGAGACAATATATGACACATATAAAGAAATGGGAAAATTTTTGCAGACAGTCAAATATATCCTATCATACTGTGAACATTGCAAACATATTGGAGTTCCTTGCCGAGTTGCATTTTGAACAACACTTAAGTTATAGTGCCATTAATAGTGCACGTAGTGCCTTATCATCTTATTTAGGACAAATCTCTGACCAGAAATCAATTGGATCACATCCATTAATATCCAGATTTATGAAAGGAATCTTTAACAAAAATCCACCCAAACCAAGATATACAGAAATTTGGGATGTTAGCATTGTACTTACTTTACTTAGTCAATGGACTCCAATCGAAGTTTTGTCATTGGAAAAGTTAATATTTAAATTAGTATTAATTTCATGAGAATATTATTAGTATCTTATATTTTTAATTATATAAAATTGTGTATTTTCAATTGTATAATAATTTTAAATTTAAAATCAGTGATAACACAAATATTGTTAACTTTACGAAGATATAATGAATATTATAAAAGTTTTACTAGTATTTCATATTATTAATCACATAATATTTAGCATTATACTTAAAATTAGAGACAAAATAAATAGTATTAACAGTATGAGTATATTGCTAATATTATAAATGTTTTATTAGTATCATGTATTTTTAGTTATATAAAATATATAACCTTGAAATTTATAATTAAGAACAATACAAATAATATTAATATTATTTATCCTAGATCCCTCTGTTCCACAGCATTCCTCAATTCCCTACCATTTACCATGTATGTCCTATTTTGATTTGTCCTGCCAAGATGTAGCACTTCACACTTAACAGCATTAAACTCCATCTGCCATTATTCAGCCCACTTTTCCAAATGGCCCAAATCTCTCATGATACTAATAAGATCAATATTAATTGATCATTAATATTATGTATTTTTACTATAGTAAAATAATGTACTCTGTTATTATTTTGTTTCTATAATAAATACATTAAAAAAAAAAAAAAAAAAAAATTAGTAATGTTAATGGCATTGGTTTCAGCTCAAAGGGTGCAAACATTACAAATGTTACGTTTAGTCTGTATGCATGTGACTGCAGATAACATTGTGTTCTATGTTTATGATCTGATCAAACAAAGCAGACCAGGGAGAACTGGAGCGAAGGTAATGTTTCAAGCTTATCCCATTGATCCAACGTTGTGTGTAGTTAAACATTTGAATCATTATGTAAAAGTTACCAAAACTCTTCGAGGAGATGAAAAAACATTAATGATTACGCATAAGAAACCACACACAAAAGCTTCAGTGCAAACAATCTCAAGGTGGTTAAAACAGGTGTTACTTTTAGCAGGAGTAGACACTGATGTGTTCAAATCTCACTCCACCAGGGCAGCAGCTACATCCGCGGCGAAGTTACAGGACGTACCACTCGAACATATTTCAGAAACCGCAGGGTGGTGTAAAGAAGAAACTTTTTCAAAGTTCTACAATAAACCTATTCACACAATGACAGGCTTTGGACACGCGGTGTTGGGTTCACTATAATCACCTGCTTTGTTTCACTATTAATTGATATTATCAATTATGTTATCACATATCTTTTATCACTTTGTAATGGTTCCCCCAGATGTAAAAAGAGGGTTATTATATGTTCTTTTATCATTAAAAGATTTATGGAAAGAACTAAAACTAGTCTGGTTTTTCTCATGTATGTGTTGACCTAGCCGGACTGTCGTATGGAAGAATTCTACGACATGAAAAACACAGAAGCTTCAAAATCTTCACGTAGTCACTCACATGACTCCGAAGTAAAATAGTAAGATTAAACGAGAACTTACCAGTTTGAAGTTTGATCTTTATTTTATGAGGAGTAACAATGAGGGATTACGTGCCCTCCACTCCACACCCTCATAAAATAAATGATCATCTGGTAGTTCTAAATTTATGATGAGCCTTACTATCTTACTCCGGCTATTGTGTTCTGTGTTTTTCATGCCGCTGCTTTGAAGTATGCCATTCCAGCGCCAGGCGGGGCTTCTTCACGTAATCCCTCATCGTTACTCCTCATAAAATAAAGATCAAACTTCAAACTGGTAAGTTCTCATTTAATCTTACTATTTTCAAAGTCTACAGAGAGATTTGGGCCATTTGGAAAAGTGGGCTGAATAATGGCAGATGGAGTTTAATGCTGTTAAGTGTGAAGTGCTACATCTTGGCAGGACAAATCAAAATAGGACATACATGGTAAATGGTAGGGAATTGAGGAATGCTGTGGAACAGAGGGATCTAGGAATAACTGTGCATAGTTTCCTGAAGGTGGAATCGCATGTAGATAGGGTGGTAAAGAAAGCCTTTGGTGTGCTGGCCTTAATAAATCAGAGCATTGAATATAGGAGTAGGGAAGTAATGTTAAAATTGTACAAGGCATTGGTAAGACCAATTCTGGAGTATGGTGTACAATTTTGGTCGCCTAATTATAGGAACGATGTCAACAAAATAGAGAGAGTACAGAGGAGATTTACTAGAATGTTGCCAGGGTTCCAGCAACTATGTTACAGAGAAAGGTTGAACAAGTTAGGTCTTTATTATTTGGAGCGCAGAAGGTTAAGGGGGGACTTGATTGAGGTCTTTAAAATGATGAAAGGGATAGACAGAGTTGACGTGGATAAGCTTTTCCCATTGAGGGTAGGGAAGATTCAAACAAGAGGGCATGACATGAGAATTAAGGGACAGAAGTTTAGGGGTAACGTGAGGGGGAACTTCTTTACTCAGAGGGTGGTGGCTGTGTGGAATGAGCTTCCAGCAGAAGTGATGGAGGCAGGATCGATTTTAACATTTAAAAGTAAAGTGGATAGGTATGTGGACGTAAAGGGAATGGAGGGGTATGGTCTGAGTGCAGGTAGATGGGACTAGGGGAAAACAAATGGTCGGCACGGACTGGAAGGGCCGAGAGGGCCTGTTTCCGTGCTGTAATTGTTATATATATGGTTATATAAAATGGTGAGAGGTGTAGATAGGGAAAACAGTCAGAACCTTTTTTCCTCAGTGTGGAAATATCCAACATTAGAGGGCTTAACTATAAGATGAGAGGGGGAAAGTTTAAAGGAGGTGGGTGAGGCAATTTTTTTCACACAGAGAGTGGTGGGGGCCTAGAACACACTGCCAGGGCTGGTGGAGGAGGTAGATATGATTGTGATGTTTCAGAGGCTTTTAGATAGGCAGATAGAAATGCAGAGAATAGAGGGATGTTGATGATATACAGGCAGATGAGATCAGTTTGACCAGGCATCATGTTCAGCAAAAACATCTTGGGCCAAAAGGCCCATTCTTGTGCTGCACTGTTCTATGTTCTCTGTTCTATAACTAGAACAATCATTCTTCAACTTATATCCTAACTGTTGAACACAATATTAATATTATAGCGAATACTAAAAATAATACAGTTTCTTGCCTTTTTAGTTGTCTTTCAGACTGCTCACCATGCTAGCTAATGAGTATAGATCAACACTCCCAAGCAGCTAGCTTGTTTTCTGTCCTAAATATGATTTTGCCGTGACTCATCCAACAACCGGAGAGTTATTATCCTTTACTCTGCCTTGAAATCTAATATACCTTTATTAACAGTTGACCTTTTTTCAAAATTACAATGTGATTTATTTTGCAAATGATACAGTGCACTAGGGGATCAACATTTCACACTTTCCTTGTGATCAACAAATGGCAACTTTACATTAATATTTGTTTATTAAGAAAGCAAGATCCCATAGATTCGGGTGCTCTTCAAAAATTAAGGATTTCAAGTATTTTAAGAGGCTATATAATTACAAGCTTTGTTACTGCTTTTAAACAATGAATCTTGCAGCTTTTAACTAGGTTAATGCTCTTGTTGCAAGACAATCTCGCTGGCAATGACTGAAGATTTTACAATTCAAGCTAGCCCTTGAGGTGTCTGGGCCCTCGAGGTTTCTGTTGAATCATACGTATTTCAAAAGGGGAAAAAAAATCAAAGGTCTTGGTGAGAAGCTAGACCTGAAGTGAGAAGGATGTCTTTCTCTCTCTTCAAACAGTAAGAAGCTACAATTAAAACATCAATCTACATCACGATTCCTTAGATTTAGTAAGAAGCTACAATTAAAACATCAATCTACATCACGATTCCTTAGATTTAACGAGCCATATCTAATGTGCAGATTTTATGCACCACAGCCACATTCACCCTGTGACTCCGAACGTTACTTCTAAAACCAGCTCGCTGCTGGGTATTTTATATGATTTATTACATATGTGTAAACATATCAAAACGTTACATGTAAATCAGCACTAAACTAACAATTTTATCCAAAGATTTCCAGGCATGAAATAAGGCTTTCGTGAATTCCACAGGAGGTTTATTGAGGTTTAAGGTAAAACCACAAAATGAAGGATTAGAGAAAGCTTTGCTCGGTGATATAACAACCCATGAAGTGTTTGATGCTGACTTTGAAAGCAAAAAGTATGGCATTTCCCAGTAGAGAAATATTCAGCCTGAATTAGCATAATGCCCACTGGAGGAGGATGCAAAATATGTTTCAAAGAAAGCAAATTTACACCAGAAATGATGAAACTCGTGGGTCTTTTTCTTTTGTCTTGGAACAAAAGGCTGTGATAAACCCCAAATAGAGATGTTTAAGAAGCTGGAAAGGGCACAGATATGATATTTAAGCTGGAAAGGGTGAAGAGATTATTTACGAGGATGTTGCCGGGACACGAGGACCTGACATTCGGAAAGCTGAGCAGGTTAAGACTTTATTCGTAGGAATGCAGGAGGATGAGGTGGGGGGGGGACGATCTTACAGAGGTGTATAAGATCATGAGAGAATAGACTGGGTAAACGCAGTCCTTTACCCAGAGTAGGGGAATCAAGAATGAGGACATAGGTTGAAGGCCAGGGGGCAAGAGGGTGCTAGGTATATGGAACAAACTTCCAGAGGAGGTAGTTGAGGCTGGGACTATTGCAATATTTAAAATACATTTGGACAGTTACATGGATAGGATAGGTTTAGCAGGATATGGGCCAAATGCGGGCAGGTGGGACAAGTATAGATGGGGCTTGTTGGTCGGCGTGGGCTGTTTGGGCTGATGGGCTTGGTTCCACACTGTATGACTATCCGTCTCTACGACTCTAAATGGTGAAATGTCTTGATAACACAGATCCAAAGGGGATGTTACCACTCATGGGGCAGACCCACGATAGATGGTATGACAGGTGATAGTCAAAAACCCTATCCAATCAAGAAGGAATGAGAATGTGGAAATGATTGAAACAAATTGCAGAAGTGTGTTTAAAGAGGATCAGCATAACCACCTGAGAGAGACTGAATATATAAAATTAATCGAGGAAGGACAGGAGGAGATTTGAATGGAGCAGAACAAGCAATTATTTTATGTTATAGCATAGACAAAAGATTTGTCGCAATATATACATACTGTATAAATGCCAGTTATTTTTAGAGCACAGGTTTTTAGTTCATGCACCATGACACTAAAACAAATCCAACGATTACTTACACAATGCAAAAAAGATTTATTACAGTTTGATTTAGTTTAGTTTAGAGATTCTACATGGAAATAGGCCCTTTGGCCCACTGACTCCATGCAGACCATTGATCACCCATACACTAGCTCTATAACTCACTTTCTACAAATTGCCCCAACACAATAGGGGCAATTTACAGAGGCCAATAAACCTACTAACTTGCATGTCTTTGGGATATGCGCGGAAACCGGAACACCCGGGCGAAACCAACGCAGTCACAGAGAGAACATTACAAACTCTGACCAACGTCGAGATCTGGTGCTGTGAGGCAGCAGCTTCATCACTGTGCTCTAAAAATTACTGTGCCACCCTAAATAATATTGGCACTATGGTATGGTACAGTACTTCATTTGTAAAACATGTACCGAGGTACAGTGAAATTTATTTTTGTACACAGTTCAATATACATAAGCACTTAAGACATATTAGATAAGCACAGGGCTGCCACCTCTCCTGCATTGAGCATGAGAATCACGCATTTTGCCAAATTCTCATGCTCTCGTGCTGATCACAAATTTCTCACGCTCTGTCGTGAGAAATTCTGTGATCAACGAAAATGTCAAAACTCATATCAACTGCATGGGCTGCAGGTGTTGGAGAGCCGGGGCTGAGAGAGGGATGGAAGCAGAAGCAGCGGCGGGGACAGATGCGAACGGGGAGCCGGGGCTGGCGAGTGTTTGCCAGGCTCCGGCCATGGAGCAGCCTCAGTGCAAGAGTCCTGGGCTGCGGAAGTGTCAGAAGCGTTGCGCCGCTGCCATGAGAGTCTCTGTGGCGAATTCGCCCAGGTGACCGGCATGGATCAGGTTGAGGCTCGGTGCATCCTGGAGGACAACCAGTGGCTGCTGGAAGTAAGTACCAAGTACTGGGTAGAAACGGTGGAAGATAGTGGCCTTCAAATAGGAGTGGTTGGAGAAAGCATCCTGCTTGCCTGCTAGATTTTCACTTACTGTAACTGCAGGAAAAATGTTCACAATGTTGGGGGATTTCAGAACCAGGGGTCACAGTTTAAGACTAAAGGGTAGGCCAGTTAGGACTGAGATGAGGACAAACTTTCTTCACACAGAGAGTTGTGAATCTGTGGAATTCTCTGCCACAGAAGGCAGTGGAGGCCAATGTTTTCAAGGGAGAGTTACATTTAGCTCCTGGGGCTAGAGAAATCAAGTGATATGGGGGAAAAACAGAAAAGAGGTACTGATTTTAGATGAACAGCCATGATTATATTGAATGGCAGTGCTGGCTCGAAGGGCCGAATGGCCTATTTCTGCACCTATTTTCTATGTTTCTATGCTTGAGTACATGGCAATAAAACACGACCACTTGATTTTGAAGCATTCATGCATGGTGGAGGTATAATGTAGTCATAGAGTGATACAGTGTGAAAACAGGCCCTTCGGCACAACTTGCCCACACCCGCCAACATGTCCCAGCTGCACTACCTGCCTTTGGTCCATATCCCTCCAAACCTGTCCTATCCATGTATCAGTCTAACTGTTTCATAAATGTTGGGATAGTCCCTGCCTCAACTACCTCCTCTGGCAGCTTGTTCCATACACCCACCACCCTTTGTGTGGAAAAAGTTACCCCTTAAAAAGTTATGTTAAAAATATTTCAAACAAAAAACATTGAAAATGTCTTACTTCTACAATGCACTAAACCATGATTTTAATACATCAAATTTCTAAAAGTCCCCCCCTCCCACACCCTCCCCCCACTCGGTTGCTCCATTCCCTCGCCTACCTCCCAACTTTCAAAAACACTCCATGGCCCCTGGTTCAGATTGAAAGCACTGCCAGATGTGAGCGGGGAACAGAGGCCAGTTGTCCGTGATATCTGGATCCCAATGCTCAGCGCTTCGTGTTTCGGAGTTGGCTAATGTTATTGATTTGTAATTATCCTGATTTGTAATTAGTTGACAAAACCTTAATTTATTAATCTGGAATATTCAGGGGGATGGGATAAGTGTAATATTAAAATGACATGCAAGGTGTCAGGCTGTCTGTCACAACATACAGTCCCGATAATCCATTATTTAATTCAGTTAAATATTGGGAAGGTAGCACTATTGTCATTTGCCACTCAACTATTATGTTTGTTTACCTCACTGACTATTTCTAAACCCACCCCCCAAATTCCTTTGACAGGTTGAATAGAAATGTCCCCAATCTTGTTGTTTTATTAATTGAACACGTGGATGAACATCCTCAAGGAGTGTAATCAGATGCAATGTTTAAGAACTTATTCAAAAAAGGGGCATATTTTAAAGGAGTGACATAGATACTTGCAGGGGATTGTGTGAGGAGGTTATTATTTGTCTTTAGTTTTAGCTTGAACCAGGACATCTGAAGATCCAAAGTTTAATATAGTAATTGTGCTGATACTGACTCCAACCAACCACGTAATTAATATCATCCATTCTGGAGGTTTTATTTTTCTGATGCCAGGTGGGTTCCTTCCTCAATCTGCGGTGGGCATGCCAGGCCTACTGGGTGGGTTCTAGTTCGCAGCACGGGTCCTCCGTCCAATGGGTTCCGGTCCAATGTGCAGGTCCACCATCCGCGGCGGGCGAGTCGGGCCTACCGGGTGTGTGTCCGGTCTCCGGCGGGCGAGTCCCTGCCTATTACTATCAACATATATTTAATAAAATCGTACTTGGTGCCTTTTATCTCATTTGTTTCCTCTGTGTTTTTTTATTCAAATGTTTTAATCTTATGCTCCTTTGGATTATAAAAGTATTCATATTAGTGGTAAGAATTATTCTCAAACATAAGAGTTTTCCCAGTAAATTGAAGATTGCTTATTCCATCTTACTGTTCAACCAAAATTCTGCTACTTGTGTGCAAATGTTTACCCTGTAGAGCATGTCCCCTCCCAATGCATTTTTTTCTCTAGCTTCCCACAGTGTCGTTGGATATCAGGCCTAAAAGATTTACAGTATCTACCTTCATATACCTTAAGATGTCCAGCACCTCCTCAAAAGTAATACTGACTGTCCTCGACATCTCTTTTAGTTGTCCCAAATAACCAAACTGCAGTAGTCGAGCTTGTTGTACACAAATCAGTGTTGTGCTTCCATCATTAAAACTGTGATAAATCCTCAATAGGAAAGGAATGAATGAATGGGCTTATTGGCCAAGTATTCACATACAAGGAATTTGCCTTGGTGCTCCGCCCGCAAGTGACAATATGACATACAGTGACAGTTAGGAATGACACATAAAACATTAAACATTAACAATAAAACATTATTGATTAAACATGTGAATTAAATAAAATACCAGAGCAAAAGGAGGCTACAGATTTTTGGTTATTGAGTAGAGCTACTACTCACGGAAAAAAAATGTTTTTTATGTCTGGCTGTGGCAGCTTTGACAGTGCGGAATTGCCTTCCAGAGGGAAGTGATTCGAAGAGTTTGTGGCCAGGGTGAGAGGGGTCAGAGATGATCTTACCCCCTCGCTTCCTGGCCCTTGCAGTGTACAGTTCGTCAATGGAGGGAAGGTTGCAGCCAATAACCTTCTCAGCTGATCGGACGATTCGCTGCAGCCTCCAAATGTCATGCTTGGTGGATGAGCCAAACCAGACCATGATGGAGAAGGTGAGGACAGACTCTATGATGGCCGTATAGAATTGGACCATCATTGCCTATGGCAGATTGTGCTTCCTCAGCTGCCGCAGGAAGTACATCCTCTGTTGTGCCTTTTTGACTGTGGAGTCGATGGTGACCCCCCATTTAAGGTCAATCAAGTATTAAACACTTAGTGCTATCCAGAAGTTGTGAATGATCATTTACTAATACATCCTTTTCTCTCAAAAATGAGGATGAAAGCTTGTTTACCTTGCAAGAAAACCTAAGCAAAATACAATTTTTATTATGCAGATATTCAACTTTAAGATAAATTGCCTAATCATTTAACAGATAGTTGTACTTGTTGGACACATATCACTCATTGCTTTATCTTACTTTGGATCCTAATTTTTTGCACCACTATTGATGGGTTTAATTGTCCATCTGCTCCAAGATCTCTGGGATAATTGACTATCTTTTTAATTTCATCTTATTTTTCTTATGCAATGATTTATATTACAAAATACAAAGTACAGCATTAGCCCTCCAGCCCACCATGTCTGTGCCAAAGCTAATGCCTTCCGCCTGCAGATAGAACATAGAACAGTACAGCACAGGCACAGGCCTTTGGCAATGTCTGTGCCAAACACAATGTGAGAACAAATTCTTACTTAACCTGCACATAATCCATATCCCTCCATTCGCTGCATATCCATACGCAGATCCAAAAGTCTCTTAAATGCATCTATTGGATTGGCCGCCACCACAGTGCATTACATCATATAAAAAAGGTTCTGACTGTCTGTCCTATCTATGCCTCTCATAATTGTATATACTTCTATCAGATCTCCCCCTCAACTTCTACCATTCTGGAGAAAACTCTGTCCACCCTCTCCTTGTACCTGAAACCCTCTGATCCAGACAGTGTAAATGACTTCTAGACTCAGTACGTGATTCAAATACATCTTTAATCAGCACTGAAACTTAACAGCATGGGGGATGATTAGTTGTTAGTACATCCTGGCTGCTCCAACTGTCCGTACTGGGAAATCAGTGTTTGTATAAGTATTACAGTGGGGTGGAGTTAGAGATGCTGGCTGGTGTGTGATTGGTTAACATGCAACATCAATCTACAGACAGCATTTGTGGTTGACCTCCTCTGCACCCTCTCCAAAACCTCCACAATCTTCCTGAATTGGCGCAACCAGAACTGCATGCAATACTCCAAATACATACTAACCAAACTCCTATAAAGCTGCATCATGACTTCCTGACTTTTATCCAATGCCTAGATCAATGAAGCAGTCATCTCTCCCACTGTCTACTTGCATTGCCATTTTCAGGGATTTATGGACTGGACCCCTCTGTCCATCAATGCTGTTAAGAGTCAGGCCATTAACTGTATATTTGCCCTTAAATATCAACCTTCCAAAGTGCAACGTCTCACGCTTGCTTGAATTAAATTCCATTTGATATTTCTCTGCCTATTTCTGTAGTTGATCTATAATCCCACTCTGTACAATGACAGCCTTCCTTACAGTCCGCGACTCCAGCAATCTTGGTGTCATCTGCAAATTTACCAACTAACCCGTCTACATTTACATCTGTCATTTATATATATCACACAAAACAGAGGTCCCAGCACAGATGCCTGCAAAGCTCCACTGGTCACAGACCTCCAGCCATCTACCACAACCCTCTGTCTTCCACCAGCAAGCCAGTTCTGAATCCATACAAACATGTTTCAGTTAGTCCAGTGCGTATTAATCTTCTGGATCAGCCAACCATGAAGGACTTTATCAAATGCTTCAGTAAAATTAATTCACCCTTGTATAATATTCTCCGCACTGATCTCTCCTTTCCCTCCATTCCATATTCCTACATTCCCTGCTTATTCGTATGCATATCTAAAAGCTTCTAATTGCCACTATCATATCTGCTTCCACCACCACCACCACTGTTAGTGCATCCCAAGCACTCACCACTCTCTGTGTATACAAATGTCTAGTACTTGACATTTCCACGTTGGGGAAAAGTTTCTGACTGTCTACCTTAGCTACTCTCATAATTTTATAAACCTCTTGCAGGTTACCCTTCAGCTTCCAATGCTCCAGAGAAAACAATCCAAGTTTGCCTAAGCACTCCTTATAGCAAATATCATTCAGCAACCTGGTAAACCTCAACTGAGCCCTCTCCTCATCTTTCACATCCTTCATGTAATATGGTGATTATAACTGAATTTAAAGGCCCCGACTTTATCTCCGGGCTCGTCCCTGACCCTGGACCCAAGCTCGTCCTTGGTTCCAGCCCAGGCCCTGTCCCCGGGCTCGGCCCGCGGCACCAGCCCAGGCCCAGTCCCCAGGCTCGGCCCGCAGCACCAACCCAGGCCCAGTACGTGTGCTCGGCCCGCGGCTCCTGCCCAGGCCCTGTCACCGGGCTCAGCCCGCGGCTCCAGTCCGGGCTTGGCCCGCGACACTCCCCACCAGGTATTGCGCGGCCGCAGCTCATCGGGCGGCTGTGCCACTCCTTCACCGTGCCGACCTCCAGCCGATTGACAGTGGACGCAGCCAATCAGTGCAGCAACGGTTCTGGTGGCGCCCCTTCCTGCCTGACAGGAGAGGAGACCAATCTGCATGGCAGCGACTGACAGCAATCTGCACATGCAATGTTTTTACGATATTTAAACCTTAATAACTTTTACAATATACCATCGATCGGAACGAAACCTGTTGCACTCGCAGCACAGGAGAACGGTGAATAAGCTGGTGAAAATTCATAGCGCTATCGGGTACCATTTTTGCATAAATAGAAGATAAATAGAAATATCACGATAGATAGATAGATGGATACAGACAGACAGACAGACAGACAGTAACAAGAATTTGCCAGGACCATACTTTTTCTTGACATAATGCCATCATATTTCAACCTGGGAGAGCCTTGGTTTAACATCTCATCCAAAAGACATTCTCTGCGACAGCACAGTACTTCAGTACTACACAGCATTGTCAATCCAGGTAGTTTTGCTCAGGTCACTAGAGTGGTATTTGAAACAATAATCTTTGGATCAAGAATTAATAGAGTACTACTTGGTGAGAAAACCCATAGACAGGCCTTCAATCATCTTTTTGAATGACCCTCATAAACACTTCAACATTTGACTACCTACACAGACACAAGAGGACCAGGAGTAGACACCAGACCCCTCTCCTCTGCCCGCCATTCAATAGGTAATCTATACTGGCATCAACTACTCTTCTGCACTAGTTCCCCAGAACCCTTCATTCCCCAATCTACCACCTATCTATCTAGCTCCACTTTAAGTATATCTAATACCTGGCCTCCTCCACCCTCTGGGACGGAGAATTCTGGTGATTCAGCACCCTCACAGAGAAGATATTTCTACACACACCCTTATTTTCTATTTATATCCCCTTGTTTGTGCCTCTCTCACTAGTAAAAATATCCCAACATATAACCTTTAAAAGGCCCTTTAGAATCCTACATATTTTTATATGTTCACCCCTCGTTCTTTAAAACTCCGAGGAATATAGATCAAAACTCTCGCCTCTTTTCATAGGACATCCCTCTCATCCCAGGAATTAACCTGCTGAATCTCATTAGGACTGCACACAATGCTACTATTCCTAGGAAAGGGGACCAACATTTCACATAAACCCAGCTGTGGCCTCTGGAACACCCGATGCAATTATCACAAAATCTTCCTGTTCTTAAACTCCAGCACCTTCGCCAACATGTCGTTTGCCTTCTTAACTACTTGTTGTGATTCATGCACTTCAACACCTAGATCACGCTGAACAACACTCATTTGTAGACCCTCTCCCATTTTGTTCATGCAGTTAAATGATGCTTCATTTTTGAAAGCAAAGTAGGTCTCCACCATAAGGTTATAAATTTAATTTCACTGAATAATGAGTTTCCCTGGTTCCGAGATTCCTGCTGTAGTTCACAAATTCACATTGATTTGCAGAAAGAGATAAAACACTCGCTGTTAAGTTGAGCAATATGACACTCAGATGTCCTTTTTGCTTGAAATGTTAATCACGTAATGGTGATTTCTGTATTACAATACTACAGACATCATTATTATAGCAGATTCTCATTACATCAAGGAGCAGATAATACGCATGATACTGAAGAAAGATGCCCGGTCTCCAGAGAGCAGGAATAATAATCGTATAATAAGGATACTTAAGGATAAGCAACAAGTCAGAGACAAATTTATTTTTGACCTGAACAGAATATATTGCATGAATAAAAAAATAATAATACCCACAGTCAAGTCAGGAGAAGACAGGAGAAGTAGATTCAAGAAAATTACACTCCCAGTTCGAATTCTGTACATTTCTGCAGGTCTCTGCGAATAAGAATTGTGAGAGTTTAAAAAAAAAATCTTATTTTGGTTACTTTTCCCTGAGGTCTACTAGATTATGGGTTCTATTCATGTGAATGGTTCAAAACTCAAACAAGTTTCAAGTCAGAAATGTGGCTAAAAATAGTAAGATTAAACGAGAACTTACCAGTTTGAAGTTTGATCTTTATTTTATGAGGAGTTACGATGAGGGATTACGTGAAGAAGCCCCGCCAGGCGCATGCGCGTCATACTTCAAAGCAGCGGCGTGAAAACACAGAAACTATAGTCGAAGTGATATAGTAAGACTCAGAAGACTAGAACTACCAGATGATCTTTGCGATTATGAGGGCCGGGAGCGGAGGGCACGTAAATCCCTCATCGTAACTCCTCATAAAATAAAGATCAAATTCAAACTGGTAAGTTCTCGTTTAATCTTACTATTTTACTTTGGAGTCACGTGAGTGACTACGTGAAGATTTCAAAGCTCTGTGATTTCATGCCATAGATCCATTCCATACGACACACTGCTTCAGTTGACACAGTAGTGAATAAATAATGTATTGAACATTGCTTCGAATTATCCAATAATTATTTTAATAATAACAAACAAAAGACAGCAATAACCCCTCTATCCCAGGGTGAAATTACAAATGAAATTTATAAAGACAAAGAAAATCAAATCAAACGGAACCCAAAACAGCATGCCCAAACCCTGGCACTGTCGGAACAGGCTTATCATAACATTTAGAAAAGTTGACTCCTTAGACCATCCTGCGGCCCTGAGGATTTAGTCTAGCGGCACATCCTGCGCCTTCGCTGTGGATGTTGATGCCGCCCTGGTGGAGTGAGAATTAAACACATGAGTGTCTACTCCAGCACAATCCAAAACCTGTTTTAACCATCTAGAAATAGTTAGTACTGACACCTTTTTGTGGCTGATGAGCCTCTGAGACTCTTAGTTACCTCGATATACTGACTCAGGTGCTTAACTACACATAATGTTTGGTCAACAGGGTATGCTTTAAAGCTTACTTTGGTTCCGGCCATTCCTGGCCTGCTTTGTTTGATTAAATCATACACATAAAATGTAATGTTATCTGCAGAAGAATACATGCTATCTAGTCGGAACTTTTGCAATGTTTGTACTCATTGCGCTGATACTAGCACCATGAGCATAACCACTTTAAGTGTTAACTTCTGAAAAGACAATGACATAATTGGAGCCCATTGCCGAAGCAGTGTGAGAACTATACTGACATCCCAGATTTCTGTTAATCTAGGCTTCGGAGGGTTTTTGTTAAAGATTCCTCTCATGAATCGGGACACTAACGGATGAGACCCGATAGATTGTTGTTCTGAAAACTGCCCTAAATAGGAGGACAAAGCACTCTGAGCACAATTAATGGCACTATAGCTCAAGTGTTCATCAAAATGCAATGTAGCAAGGAACTCCAATACATCCGTATGCTTGCAGTATGATAAGATATATCTGACTGCAAGCAAAACATCTCCCATTTCTTACTATGAGACACATATTGTTTCTTAGTGATATCTCTCCAAGTTGCAGTTATCACATCCATGGTCCTATTCGACAGTCCAAGGCCTTGGAACGGTCTGGTCAGAACCTGCAGATTAACAAATTAATACGATCATGTAACGGATGACTTTCTCCTGTTACTGGATGCACCAACAAATGACTGAGGTTGGGGACAGTCATGAATGGCTGAGTCATCATTCTGAGCACCAATGGGAACCATGGCTGTGTAGGCCAGTCCAGAACCACCAAAATGCCTGAGGCGGAGTCCTGCTCTATTTTGGTGAGACATTGCATAATCAGGCAGAATGGGGGAAAAGCATAAAAGAATGTACGTCCCCAATGTAGCGAGAATGCATCCACCACTACTGCTCCTGGATCCGGTTCCCATGAAACGTATTTAGGCAACTGGTGATTTAGCCTGGATGCAAACAGATCAATATCTGGCAAACCATAGCGGCTGACAATCATTTTTAAAACATCAGGATTTAACATCCATTCTATGTTGTCATTAAATTTTCGTGACCTGTTGTCTGCCACCACATTATCTCTACCTGGTAGGTAGATAGCTGAGACCCAGATGTTTCTAGAAATACACCAGTGCCACATGAGGTTAGCCAGATTAACACATGATACGAACCTTATTCCTCCCATGTGATTGATATACGCCACAGCCATTGTATTATCAATCTGGAGCTGAACATGTAAATTATTCATTGTTGAACAATAAGCTTTTAATCCATGGAATGCAGCCAGCAATTCTAAGTAATTTATACCATGCCTGTGCAGGATTAAATCCTCTTGCACACTCCATCTACCACCACAGCTCGACTCGCTGTCCATAGCTCCCCATCCCAGAGCACTCACATCTGTTTGTAAATGTGAGGTTGCTGAACCAAAATGTTTTTGGTAGTTTGTACAATATTGATAATCCACCATTGTAATTCAGCTATGGCTCTAGTTGGTAACTGCATGACCTGCATGTTCTTTAAGTGCTTGTTCTCTAGCTCATTGCAGACTTTGATAGTGCAGAGGTCCAAACTCCACTGCAGGGAAAGCTGCCACCAATTTACCAATAACACTGGCTACTTCCCGGATGGAGGGGTGTTGTTTTTCAGCGAGACTAGTACAGACCTCCCTGATCTCCACAGCCTTGGTTGTAGGCAAAATCACTGACATATCAACTGAATCAATGACAAACCCCAAATAATCATTTTTTTGGGATGGCTCTAACTTGGATTTTGTTGGATGGACCAGAAACCCTAACCCTTCAAACAGGTGTTTGGTTGCTGAAACCGACTCCTCAGCTGTCTCCTGAGTGTTGCTTATGATTAAAATATCATCTGGATAAGCCATTATAATGTGATTCTGGGCCTGATGTAGCGCCAGCACTGGTTTCAACAATTTAGTGACAACATCGGAGCTGAGGTTAACTCTTGTGGGTAATGCTTTAAATTGGCACAGTTGTCCTATCCAACTAAATTTCAAGTATCTCCGATACTGATGATGAATTGGAACTGAATAATATGCATCTTTCAGATCTATGGTTGCCATATAACAGCCTTGTGATAACAGCTGTTTAGCAGTATTGAAGGTGTCCATTTTAAAATGCCTATACTGGACATAGGAACCTAACTGGGTTAGGTCCAGAATGACTCTACATCCCCCATCTTTTTCTGTCTGGGGAATATATTGGACACAAATTGTTGAGGATGGTTTGTCGTCCTCTCAATTACCCCTTTTTGGGACAAAACCGTAATTTCTTCTTTTACCTGCTGAGTTTCTGGTGCAGAAAAAAACAATACTCGATTAGGCATATTCTGTGCAGGTGGGTCAATTCCTGACACAAACTCTATTCGAGATCCTGACGCAGTGTCTAGTATAAACCAATCAGATGTTATCCAGCACCATTCATCATAAAACAATTGCAACCTACCCCCAACCGGAGGTTGTTCCCCGGAAATCTTATCCTGGACAGAATTAATCATCCGTACCTCTACAGTCGACCTCGGAGTCCGTGTCCTTCTTCCCATACTGGGGTTGTAGCTGGGATTCACAGGTGGGTAATACCGTCGTCCCACTCTGCTTGGCCCTGCCCCTGGATCTGACCCCCTTCACGCTGAAAACGACCTGCGAGGTGGCATCCCGGCAGAAGGGAAGTATGTCTTCATGAGACCGATTGCTTTGGCCTCTTCCTCCAGGTCCTTGACTTGTTTGAGAGGTCCACCCCAAATAAATAATCTGGGGTTTGGATGTTCGTGGACCTACACAAAGCTGCAAATCTCGGGTTCAGCGTCGGTTTTATAGCTATTTTTTCTTATGCAGTTTACCTCAAAATATGCGTTACAGAACAGGGCCAGCATATCTTGTTGTGTGCCAGACATTGATGCCCCCCGGACCATTTTTCCAAATGCAGTGATGCCTGCTGCCACCAATTTGAAGACCCGCTGAAACCGGATTTCTTGTCCACTCATTTGTGCCCATATAGCAGAGTTCACAGTGGGCACTTTGAGCGACGCACAATTAACAGGTGTTTTATATCAGGTGGCCGTCTCTTCCATAACTGTATCCCTGGAGCTGGTGAGAGGCCATGTAATTAACATTGGCAGCCTGGTTTTCTTCCATGGCCTCACCAGTCCTTTCCGGAATAGCAAAGTTCCTCGCTACGTCCGGGACACCTGGAGCAAGGCTCATGTGCTCTGGTGTGTACTCAAATGCAGTGACATCAGCTTCAGGGTCAGACTCCTCCTGCCCTGGCTCTCATAGAAACATAGAAATTAGGTGCAGGAGTAGGCCATTCGGCCCTTCGAGCCTGCACCGCCATTCAATATGATCGTGGCTGATCATCCAACTCAGTATCCCGTACCTGCCTTCTCTCCATACCCTCTGATCCCCTTAGCCACTAGGGCCACATCTAACTCCCTCTTAAATATAGCCAATGAACTGGCCTCAACTACCCTCTGTGGCAGAGCGTTCCAGAGACTCACCACTCTCTGTGTGAAAAAAGTCTTTCTCATCTCGGTCTTAAAGGATTTCCCCCTTATCCTTAAGCTGTGACCCCTTGTCCTGGACTTCCCCAACATCGGGAACAATCTTCCGGCATCTAGCCTGTCCAACCCCTTAAGAATTTTGGAAGATGCTATAAGATCCCCTCTCAATCTCCTAAATTCTAGCGAGTACAAGCCGAGTCTATCCAGTCTTTCTTCATAAGACAGTCCTGACATCCCAGGAATCAGTCTGGTGAACCTTCTCTGCACTTCCTCTATGGCAATAATGTCCTTCCTCAGATTTGGAGACCAAAACTGTACGCAATACTCCAGGTGTGGTCTCACCAAAACCCTATACAACTGAAGTAGAACCTCCCTGCTCCTATACTCAAATCCTTTTTGCTAAGAAAGCTAACATACCATTCACTCTCTTCACTGCCTGCTGCACCTGCATGCCTACTTTCAATGACTGGGGTACCATGACACCCAGGTCTCGCTGCATCGCCCCTTTTCCAAATCGGCCACCATTTAGTTCTCCCGAGACTCTCCCGAGTCTTGCTCTAGGGAGGTCTCTTCCAGCCCTGCACGAGGTGCTGGAGAGGGTGATTCCCATTCATATTGATAGGCAGTGTAACCCTCACTGCGTGGGTACTGGACCCCGATTGAAAAATCTCATGGCTCATTAGTGTTTGGAGCATCCTCTCCATTTGGTCGAGCCGTCCCCATACCTTCTTATTATCAGGAGGGGAGTCTTCCTCATCATCTGACCCGTCAGATAAAACGGGCCTGAGAGACTTTCTCTTGGCTTTTCTTCCTGGTGTAGTGGCCTCAGTGCCCTGAAGCACTGGAGCTGATGGAGGTTGTTGAACTGCCGGTAGAACAGCAGCCGGTATCGGAGCCGGCGTTACCGCATCCATTATCTCTTGACCCGATCTGCGAGCTGGAACCGCGGGCCCGCGCATTCCGCTCCTACTCCGAACAGTTTTCTTAACGTTACCCTCCATAACCACTAACTCACGCTGGCTCCCGAGCCAGACTTACAGAGTTTAAATAGTCTCAGGGAATGTTTTAAAAACCACTTAACTGCGAGTTTGCTACTTACTGCTGGTGGAGCTGCACTCTCCAGTCCGTCGGTGCGCCATCCGTCGGACGTAATGACGCGCATGCGCCTGGCGGGGCTTCTTCACATAGTCACTCACGTGACTCCGAAGTAAAATTGAGTTCCAATGCACAGAAGATGCCTGCAGCCCACAGCAGCTGGCAAATCTATACTGCCAGTCTCCCAATCACTTGCATGGGAAGGACCTGTAACTCGGTATAAAGTGTTTCTTTTGGAAAACCAAATTACTTTATTCAGAAATTAGGCTCAGAGAGGCATAAAATTATATATATATAGGAAACAAGCCCTTCTGTCCAACACATCCGTGTCCAACACATCCATATAGGAAACAAGCCCTTCTGTCCAACACATCACCAAGGAACATTCCTAAGCTAGTTCATTCGCTTGCATTTTAAAAGTATCCCTCTAAAACCTTCTTTTCTATGTAATTGTTCAAATGTCTTGTAGATGTTGTAATAGTACCCACTTCTATCAATTCCTTTGGCAGCTTGTCCCATGTACCCTGCATACTCTGTGTGAACACTTCTGCCTCTGGTCCCCTTTACATGTTTCCCTTCTTACCTTAAACTTATTCTCTCTACTCTTAGACTGCATTACCTTTGGGAAAAGACTATAACCATCCACCTTCATAAAACCCCTTTGCTTATAAAATATGATAAACTTCTTTAAGGTCACCCTTTGGCCTCCTTTCCAATGAAAATAGTTTCAGCTTACCCAGTCGCTCCTTATAACTAAAGCCTTGCAATCCTAGCAACATGCTTATAAAAAATTTCTGCACCATCTCTAAATTACTCATATCTTTCCTGCGGTACAGCAAACCAGAACTGCACAAAATATTCCAGGTCCAGTCTCACCAACATATTGAACAGCTGTAGTTTGATGCCACACTTCTTATCATCAGTGCCACTTCTAATGAAAGCAAGCATCCTAAATGCTTCCATCATCACCTTGCCTATCTGTGTCACCTCTTTTAGGGAACGATGTGCTGGTACTCCTATAACAATCCACAGATAACAATCCCATCATTCATTGAGCATGCCCTGTCCTGATATAGTGTAACTCCTCATTGATGGTGGAGAGGACTTTGTCCATGATGCACCTGGCTGAGTCCACCGCTCTCTGCAGCTTTTTGCATTACTGAGCATTGGAATTGGCGTACCAGGCCATGCTGTAATTTAGTCAAGATACTTTCCAAAGTATATGTCATGGAATCATGGAAAACTTTATTGTCATTCTGACCTTGCGGTCTGAACGAAATTTCGTTGCCTGCAGTCATGCATATAGTAAATAACAAAACACACAATAAACACATATTTAACATCCACCCCAGTGAGTTCACTAGACACCTCCTCACTGTGATGGAAGGCAAAAATGTTGTCTTTGTCTCTTCCCTTCTTGTTCTTCCTCTTCCTCTGCGCTGAGGGGACCCGGGCCTCCAATGTTGTGACCGACACTGGTGATGTAAATAGGTCCCGCGGCTGAACCGTGCTCCGCGAACGGGTCGGTTCAAACTCCGCGGCCCGGGGCGGTCGAAGCTGCCGCCCTCCAGTCCAGCGGATGCAGCTGTTGCCGCGGGAGCTCCGGAAAAACAGGTCACCAACCTGTGACCTGCGAGCTCCCGACGATGTCGTCCACTGGGCCCATGGCCGGGCCTCCGAAGTCGCTGTCGCCGCCACCGCCAACAGAAAGCCGCCACAGCTCCGAGTCGGGCCGCTGGAATGCCTGAACCCGCCACAGCCCCGAAGTCAGCAGCCCCGCGCTGGTAAGTCGTGGCTGGCTCTGCCTCCGGAGCCTCAAGGTTGGTCGCAGTTGGAGGCTGTCAGCTCCGCCATTAGGCCTC
The DNA here is from genome assembly GCA_035221665.1 of Okamejei kenojei. Classification (NCBI taxonomy): domain Eukaryota; kingdom Metazoa; phylum Chordata; class Chondrichthyes; order Rajiformes; family Rajidae; genus Okamejei; species Okamejei kenojei. The sequence continues at coordinate 72,911,884 of CM069132.1, forward strand.
AGCGGAGACGGAGACGGGGGATACGACAAGAAAAGTCGCGTCCCCCCCAAAAGGAAGAGACTAAAAACGTTTCTCCCACCCCTCCCACACACATACACTACATAATTACTCAAATTAACGCTAAAACAAGACAAGAAAACACCAAAAAGAAAAAAAACAGACGGACTGCAGGCGCGCCGCTGCTGCCAGGCAGCGCCGCCACTCCCAATGTGAAGGTTTGTTAGAATATTTTGTGATCTGCTAAATCTTTTTAAACTTCTAAGTAAAGGCCTTGACTTGCCTTGTTCATGATTATGTTAACATACAAGAATGTGAGCTGCTAACTCTCTCTACCACCGACCCACAAATGAAAATCGGCATGTGGTGTCCCGACTTCCTCTTCTGAAGTCAATGATTAGTTCCTTGTTTGCATTGATGTTGAGTGAGAGTGTGTTGTTGCAGCAGCACTCAACCAGCTGTTCTCTCTCTCTCTCTCTCTCTCTCTCTCTCTCTCTCTCTCTCTCTCTCTCTCTCTCTCTCTCTCTCTCTCTCTCTCTCTCTCTCTCTATCTCATCAAGCTGACTATCACCACCTGTGATTCAGCCAAAAACAGTGGTGTAATCGGCAAATGTATAGATAGCATTGGAGTTGTGCTTAGCCATGCAGCCATCTGCCATTTTCTGCTCACCTTCTCCCCTCTTCAAAAAACTAACAAACCCTAATCAGCCCCAATACAGATAGATCATCTAATCTCAGAATCCCCTCCAGTAACCTTTCCACCGCTGATGTTAGGCTCACCACCCTGCAGCTCCCATGCATGAACCTTGGCTGTGTGCAACAATCTCTTATCTAATGCATCACTGAATACCTTCAAATATCTAATCATCAGCATCCATTATTCCCCATCATCGATCTATCATCATACTGCCAAAAAAACCCCACAAAATGAACTCAATTTCCTTTCTAAAACCAAGTTCACTGCACCGAATCATGGTGTGATTTTCCAAATAACCTATTGGCAGTGACCTAAACAATATATATTTAAAAAAAAAACATTTTTACAGCTGATGATGTCGGGCTACCTTGTTTTTCATTTACTTTTATCCCTCTCCCTCCTCTTTGGACTAACAGGGTTACATTCTTTCCATAAGAAATAACAGCAATATGAAAGCTTAACATAGTCTCGACTGTCTTTTTCAGTCGGGATTTCTCCTTAATCATGCCAAACCACTGAAATGAATTGAAATCAGTTTTATCGGTGGATGTACGGATAAAAGGTCTTTGCAAACCAATTGACAATTCGTCTATGCAGGATGTCTTGCTGGCTGCTCCTGAATATAATTCTGCCACGCAACAAAGATGTTCTTCAGAACACTTACCTGCGAGTGAAATCATGATTTATTGTAGCCCAGAAACCATTACCAAAAGGAAGTTAATAACTCCTTTCTTGCATATATCAGAAGCAATCTTCAAGTCATATTAACCAAAGGAAAGCATACAGTATATTCAAGCTATTAGAAGCAGAAAGTCTCTCCACCACTAATCTTGAAAAGATTGTCAATGTAGTTGGGTTCATTTCTGCACACCTCCATTCACACTAGGATTGCCAACTTTCTCACTCCCAAATAAAGGACAAAAGGTCAAAATGATGGACAAATTCCCGACGACATAAAGTATAGAAGGCCTTCGTCAAGTCACCGCCTACGGGCTTAATCCACATCTTTTTTGCTTCCCATTGCTTGTTACAGCTGCACAGTCTTTACATTTTTGCAGGTTTATCCATATTTGCACATGCCAAACCGGCCGGACAACACCAGACGTTACTGAAACTTTTTGTTTTGGCAGGAATTGGCAAAATATAGCGTTCAGCTGATGTGCATAAGGGGGCCTGTGATTGGATGACAGGTGAATCACTCGTGCGTGGCATCAATAGCGCATGCAACACGCATGCACGCTGTTGTCTCAGATTGTAGGATCCGTCTCTAAGCGTGCCCTCTGGTGATTACAGAGTACAGATGCTCCTCGACTTATGATTCTTCGACTTACGATACATATCGATTTTACGATGGTTCAAAAGCGATACACATTCAGTAGAAACCGTCCTTCGAATTTTGATCTTTTGGATGGACCAGCCGTGCAACTGATGGCAACTGAGTCACCAGGTCCGGGGCAATTCCTTGACCGACCCGGCCGTGAGTGGGTGAATGATGAGTTGACCGGGGTGCTGGACTGTACACAAAGCACAGCCGGCGGGCCAGCTGAGGAGTTTTGGCCTGGGCAGCGGGACGTCGCGCACAAAGTCCGACGCCCGGCCAAATCTCCTCGGCTGGCCGCAGGCTGGGGTTTGTGTTCTGCTGCACGCAAAGACCAGCAACCCCATCCAACTCATGAATTGATGATCGGCCATGAGAAGCAGGGGTGGTCGTGTCGGCGGTAAGTGAAGGTCCGAAGGTCAGACAGCTGGCCGGGCTGCTGGCCGACGGGGCCACGGGTGAAGCGCTGCTGCTGCACTCCATGGGCTGCACTACGTTGGGATGGGTGAGGTGGGGCCGGACGCGGCGCTCTGACCCGACTGTCCCCTCGACCCAAGTAGCAGCAGTCAAATAGGTGACAAGGGTGATGTCGTATGAGACAAACCAATTTAGCCCAATATACGGATGCCCCAGCTAATACAAGACCATTGGCAACCCCACTCACCAGGCCCTGAGGAAAGCAGTTATGTTGCAAGGGGAACATGGCCGCTGCAGATGATCAGAGGCAGAAGAAGGGCACGTTAGATCAGTATGTGAGGGAGAAGGGAACAAGAGGATAGATTGCACACACACACTCACATACACACACACATTCACACACTCACTCACACCCACATACGTGCACACACTCACACACACATTCACACACACACTCACTCACACACACACTCTCACACGCACACACACTCACACCCACTCACACCCATACACACAAACACTCTCACACGCACACACAGTCACACATGCTCATACACACACTCACTCACATACAAACACACACACACTCACATACACACTCACACACTCACGCGCACTCACACAAGCACTCAATCACAAATGTCGCGTGCAAAGTCCGGCGCCCAGGCCAAAACTATTCAGCTAGCCCGCTGGCTGGGCTTTGTGTTCTACAGCACGCCAAGTCCGGCACCCCACTCAACTCATGAGCCGACAATCGGCCATGAGGAGGAGGGGTGGAGGTGTCAGCGGTAAGCGAAGGTCTGAAGATCAGACAGCTGGCCGAGCTGCCGGCCGATGGAGCCACGGGCGAGGTGCTGCAGCTGCATTCCATGGGCTGCACTACGTCAGGACGGGTGAGGCGGGGCCGATCGCAGCGCTCCGACCCGACAGTCCCCTCAACCTGAGTAGGAGCAGTCAAATACGGGACAAGAGTCGTCCAGTATGGGACAAACCAATTTAGCCCAAAATACGGGATGTCCCGGCTTATACGGGACAGTTGGCAACCCTACTTCACACATTCCAAAGCGACTTCCACCCCCTTCAACTCCCCCCGTCCCCCACTCCCCAGCCCCACACACTAATTTGCTACTGCTATTTAACTGGAAATCAAAACAGTTCACAGCTCACAAAGATGCCCTGGAATTTTACCTTGAATTGTGAGCTACAGGTTGTAGCACTTGTTTCCGAGTCAAAATGTGCTGTATTCAGCGGAGGCACAGGTGTCTGCAGATGCTGGAATCTTGGGCAAAAAACAAAGTGCTGGAGGAACTCAGTAGGTTAATCTGCCGAATTGTTCCAGCAGTCAGTTTTTTAAATTTTGGATTCAACATCCACCCACAAGACATGAACACAAATATCAGGCTGACTTCTGAGAAAATACTGCAAGAACATACTGTTGTGGCATCAGCCTAAACACGGGCCACTTATGCTCGAACCCTCATCAGGAGATACGAGGGCAGGCACGTGACGTCATGGGCTGGAGGGAGTGTCCTGGTACTTAAGGTCTCTCAACTCGAGACCTAGGGAAGTCAACAGGTAGCTGAGCCCGAGAGTACAACCTCGCTCAGCTACAGCAACATTGTAATATGGTTAGCGCACCAACTTAACGAGTCACCACTGAATAAACAACACTTTGAACCGGCCTGACGTCTCACCTTTATTCACCACGTATGGTGTCGCTACTTTAGTGAACCCCGACCGTCCGAATTTAAATTTGGACTCACCTGAAGCACGCAGCCTCGGGAAACCTGATGTCTGCAGCCGGCTGCCCAGCCCTGCAGAACTACGCTGCCTCCAACCCGGCCCTGCAGTGAGGTATGCCGCCTCTTCCCCACCAGCAGCTGCTTGCCGGACCTGAGAAGCCACAGCTGCCGCCGCTCTCCCGCTCTCGGCAACGGGGCAGGCCGCCTTGTGTGATGGCCGCCGACCTCCTCTGCATGACCTGCACGGAGCTGACCACCGGAGCAGAGAGGCTGTACTCGCCGCCGCTGCCCCACCAGCTGCTGCAGGAGTTGTGAGCGTAGCAGCCTCCTGCCCACAGCAACGCCGACACATGCCCAACGGCCCTGGGAGCAGAGGGAGAGTACCCGCCGCTCTCCCGCTCCCGACAACAGATCAGGGCTCGGCCTCGCACTACAAACACGGCTCCAGGCCCTGCATTGCACCGGGCCTCACCGCTCCAGGCCCGGCACCGGCCTCACCTCACCCGCACCACACCGGGCCTCACCGCTCCAGACCTGGTACTGCAACAGGCCTCGCCAAGGCTCCGCGCCCTGCCCTGCATCGCGCCTGGCCCCGCCAGCCGCTGCTCAGGGCCGAGCCACCCGATAGGGCGGCCTTACCTGGGGCGCCTGCTGAAGACGCTCCTCGCCGGTCTTGAATCACTGGTGAATGCCGCCTCAGCCGGCCGGCAAAATGGCCGCAGAGGCCTCCAAAAATCAGCTGCCGACCCGACTACATAAAGGCCGCCGTGGCCAGCCGGAAGAGAAGCTTGAACTTACCGTCCACAATGCCACCTTCCGGCCGGATGCCGTGCCTACACCCTGACCACCGGCAACCATCAGAGCGTCTGTCATCACTGCAGCATCACCGCAGTCCACAGCGCTACCTCATGGCTGGATGCCGTCACTGCTGCCTCAACGCCGTCTACCACGCCACCTTCCAGCCGGATGCAGTTCCTCCAGCCTGACTACCGGCAACAACGCCTCATTCAGGCCGGAGGCTGTCACTTCAATACAGCTTTCCTGTCCTGCACTATGAACACTGGACAGTTTGAACTTTGGACACTGATTGCACTGTAATTTGTCTTTTTACTGTTCATTTTTGTGTTCACTGCATTTCCACGCTCGGTTCAGAAATTAGTTTGTTTATTTTATTTAGGTTTTTTTTCCCCTCATCGTTGCTGGGGGCCGTATTTCACAGGACACTCTCCCTTAGCTGGTCGAGGAGATGCGACCGTGTCTGTTCCGTCCGCCGGCTTATGCATCGGTCTCCTCGCACCCCTCCATACCTCGGGATCTCCCACGCAGAGCGTCACTGCGCCCGTGGAGAGCTCTGTCCCGACCCAAGCCTGGGGTGTCCCAGACCCCTTCCATCCGGCGGCTTCTGCATCGGTCTCCTCGCACCCCTCGGTACCTGGGGATTGCCCACGCAGAGCGTCACTGCGCCAAGTGGAGCCCTGTCCCGATCCACACCTGGGGTGTCCCAGACCCACATGCAGGAGCCGCCCTCGACCATGCTATTCCTTCCTCCGGTTCTGGGGGGGGGGGGGGTCCTGTGTAGTAAGTAGTAGAAAATCTCAATCATTCCATTTGAATGTGTAGAAAACCTGTAAGCAGAAAATTATCAGACTGCAAGAGGACATAAGAAGTCTGGCAGAATGGACAGTGGCAGGTGAAATATAATATAGAGATGTGAGAAGAATGCCCTATATAAGTGATAAGAGAAGTCAAGGACAGCATCAATCTAAAATGGAAGGCATATAACATTGGGAAGATTAGTGGGAAGCCACAGGATTGGGAAGCTTTTAAAGAACAACAGAAACTAAAAAGCAATACGGGAAGAATAATTCCGTTTAGTTTATTGTCACATGTACCATTTATTGTCACGTGTTTATTGCCATGTGTATCATTTTCCAATGTTCTATAGATTCAGGATTAGTTCCTGTGGATTGGAGGTTAGCTAATGGTATCTCACTTTTTAAGAAAGGCAGCAGAGAGAAAACAGGGAATTATAGACCAGTTAGCCTGACATTGGTGGTGATGAAGATGCTGGAGTCAATCATAAAAGATGAAATAGAAGCACATTTGGATAGCAGTAACAGGATCGGTCCGAGTCAGCATGGATTTACCAATGGGAAATCATGCCTGACTAACCATCTGGAATTTTTTGAGGATGTAACTAGGAAAATGGACAAGGGAGAGCCAGTGGATGTAGTGTTCCTGGACTTTCAGAAACCATTTGATAAGTTCCCACATAGGAGATTAGTGGGCATAATTAGGGCACATGGTATTGGGGGCAGCATGCTGACATGCATAAAAAGTTGATTGGCAGACAGGAAACAAAGAGTAGGGATGAACGGTTCCCTTTCAGAATGGCAGGCAATGACTAGTGGGGTTCCACAAGGCTCAGTGCTGGGACCGCAGCTATTTAAAATATATATTAATGATTTAGATGAAGGGATTACACGTAGAATTAGCAAATTTACAGATGACAAAGCTGGGTGGAGTGTGAACTGTGAGGAGGATGCTATGAGAATGCAGGGTGACTTGGACAGGTTGGGTGAGTGGGCAGATGTATGGCAGGTGCAGTTTATTGTGGATACATGTGAGTTATCCACTTTGGTAGCTGTGAGGTTATGTGAGGTTATCCACTTTGGTAGCAAAAGCAGAAAGGCAGATTATTATCTAAATTGTGTCAAGTTGGGAAAAGGGGAAGTGAGTTCAGAAGAGGTGGTTCAAGAGTGTAGGAAGGAACTGCTGATGCTGAAGAAGGGTGTCGACCCGAAATGTCACCCATTGTTTGCTGCTGGAGCCGATAATCTTCACGTTGTATATTAATGATTTAGATGAGGGGATTGAGGGTTTTGTGGTCAGGTTTACAGATTATATGAAAATAGGTGGAGGGGCAGGTAGTGTAGAGAAAGCAGGGACTGCAGAAGGACGTGGACAGATTGGGAGGGTGAAGTGGCAGATGGAATATATAATGTAGTAAAGTGTGCTGGTTCAAGATTCCCAAAAAGTTAATTTGCCAGTCGGTTCAGCAGTAAAGGGGCTGTCCCACTGCGGTGACCTAATCTGCAAGTTTAGAAGAGTTTGCTCTTGACTCAAACTCGCATCATGGTCGACACGTGGTCCTAGGAGGTCCTATGAGGTTACTGGAACTCTCTTTCATGCTTGAGGGAAGTTTCCGATTACTCGCGGCTTCAGCTAGGTCGCCGAAAATTTCTCAGCATGTTGAGAAATTTTCCGCGAGTAAAATTTAGTCGGCATGGTTCTTTTTAACACATAGTGCAGTGGAGATGGGTCGCTATTTAGTTACGGGCAGTCGAGGGCAGCTGTAGGCAATCTCCTTTGCTGACCGGGCATTTTGATTGGCTCATTGGAGTTTTCAGGACCAAAGAAAACCGACCGGTAGGTAAAATGCCCGCTAAACTTTATTAGACTTCTTAAAAGTGTCTCCACTCCTTCACCCCCCCATTCTCCCCCCATTCTCTCCCCTTCTCTCTCCTCTCCCCTTCTCTCCCCTTCTCTCCCCTCCACCTCCTCTCTCCTTCTCTTCCCCCTCGTTCCCTTTCTCTCCCTCCCCCCTCCCCCCCTCCCCCCATGCTCTCTAAAGGACTTACTGGTACCGTGCAGCCGTCTTTTACCATCCTCTTCATCACAGGTGTGAATTTCAGACAGCGCTCCCCCGCTTTCCCTGGCCCTCGCCTTTGCGATGTGTTTGTGTGTGTATGTGTGTGTGGTCGGTCGATCCAGGTCGCGGTTTCAACGCGAACGGTCGATCCAACAAGAGGTTTTCCAGGCAAGTGCCCTAGAGCTTGAAGGTCGAAGACACTCTTCTTAATTCGCGGATTAGGTCACCGCAGTGGGACAGCCCCTTAATGAAGACAAATGCAATGCTAGCATTTATTTCAAGCGGATCAGGGCTTGGCTTCGCACCACAAACACAGCTCCAGGCCTTGCACTGCACCGGACCTCACCGCTCCAGGCCCGGCACCGGCTTCACCTTACCCACACCGCGCCGGGCCTCACCGCTCCAGACCTGGTACCGGAACAGGCCTCGCCACGGCTCCACGCCCTGCCCTGCACCGCGCCTGACCCCGCCGGCCGCTGCTCAGGGCCGAGCCACCCGATAGGGCGGGCTTACCTGGGGCGCTTGCCGAAGACACCCTTCTGCTCCTCACCGGTCTTGAATCGCTGGTGAATGCCGCCTCAGCCGGCCGGCAAAATGGCCGCCGATGTCTCCAACAATCAGCGGCCGACCCGACTACATAAAAGCCGCCGCGGCCAGCTGGAAGAGAAGCTTGAACTTACCGTCCACAATGCCACCTTCCACCGGATTCCGTCCCTACACCATGACCACCGGCAACAGCGCAACCGTCAGAGCGTCTGTCGTCACTGCAGCATCACCGCAGCCCACAGCGCCACCTCCTGGCTGGATGCCGTCACTGCTGCCTCACCGCCATCCACCACGTGATCTTCCAGCCGGATGCAGTTCCTCCAGCATGACTCCCGGCAACTGCGCCTCATTCAAGCCGGAGGCTGTCACTTCAACACAGCTTTCCTATCCTGCACTATGAACACTGGACAGTTTGAACTTTGGACACTGATTGCATTGAAATTTGTCTTTTTATTGTTCATTTTTGTGTTCACTGCATTTCCACGCTCGGTTCAGAAATTAGTTTGTTTATTTTATTTAGGTTTTTTTTCCCCTCATCATTGCTGGGGGCCATATTTCACAGGACACTCTCCCTTAGCTGGTCGAGGAGATGCGACCGTGTCTGTTCCGTCCGCCGGCTTATGCATCGGTCTCCTCGCACCCCTCTATACCTCGGGATCTCCCATGCAGAGCGTCACTGCGCCCGTGGAGAGGTCTGTCCCGACTCACGCCAGGGGTGTCACAGACCCCTTCCGTCCGGCGGCTTCTGCATCGGTCTCCTCGCACCCCTCGGTACCTCGGGATTTCCCACGCAGAGCGTCACTGCGCCCGTGGAGCCCTCTGTCCCATTCCACTCCCGGGGTGTCCCAGACCCACATGTAGGAGCCGCCCTCGACCATGCTATTCCTTCCTCCGGTTCTGGGGGGGTCCTGTGGCGTCAGCCTAAACACGGGTCACTTATGCTCGAACCCTCGTCAGGAGATACGAGGGGGGGCACGTGACGTCATGGGCTAGAGGGAGTGTCCTGCTACTTAAGGTCTCTCAACTCGAGACCTAGGGAAATGTCAACAGGTAGTTGAGCCCGAGAATACAACCTCGCTCAGCTACAGCAACATTGCAATATGGTTGGCGCACTAACTTAACGTGTCCCCACTGAATAAACAACACTTTGAACCTGCCTGACGTCTCACCTTTATTCACCACATTTGGTGCTGCTACACTGTCATAACTATGGTAAGTTTTGTGGTCAGGTTTACAGATGATATGAAAATAGGTGGAGGGGCAGGTAGTGTAGAGAAAGCAGGGACTGCAGAAGGACGTGGACAGATTGGGAGGGTGAAGTGGCAGATGGAATATATAATGTAGTAAAGTGTGCTGGTTCAAGATTCACAAAAAGCTGATTTGCCAGTCGATTCGGCAGTAAATGGGCTGTCCCACTGCGGTGACCTAATCTGTGAGTTTAGAAGAGTTTGCTCTCAAACTCGCATCATGGTCGACACGTGGTCCTAGGAGGTCCTATGAGGTCACTGGAACTCTCCTTCATGCTTGAGGGACGTTTCCGATTACTCGCGGCGTCAGCTAGGTCGCCGAAAATTCCTCAGCATGTTGAAAAATCCGCGAGTATAATTTAGTCGCCATGGTTATTTTTAACACGTAGTGCAGTGGAGTTGGGTCGCTATTTAGTTACAAGCAGTCGAGGGCAGCTGTAGGCAATCTCCTTCGCTGACCGGGCATTTTGATTGGCTCATTAGAGTTTTCAGGACCAAAGAAAACCGACTGGTAGGTAAAATTCCCGCTAAACTTTATTAGACTTCTTAAAAGTGTCTCCACTCCTCCACCACCACCCCTTCTCCCCCCATTCTCTCCCCTTCTCTCCCCTTCTCTCCCCTTCTCTCTCCTTCTCTTCCCCTCTTTCCATTTCTCTCCCTCCCCCCCTTCCCCCACACACTCTAAGGGACTTACTGGTACCGTGCAGCCGTCTTTTACCTTCCTCTTCATCGCAGGTGTGAATTTCAGACAGCGCTCCCCCGCTTTCCCTGGCCCTCGCCTTTGCGATGTGTTTGCGTGTGTGTGCGTGTGCGGTCGGTCGATCCAGCTCGCGGTTTCAATGTGAACGGTCGATCCAGCTCGAGGTTTTCCAGGCAAGTGCCCTCGAGCTTGAAGGTCGAAGACACTCTTCTTAATTCGCGGATTAGGTTGCCGCAGTGGGACAGCCCCTTAATGAAGACAAATGCAATGCTAGCATTTATTTCAAGAGGGCTAGAATATAAAAACATGGATGTAATGTAATGCGTATAGCATTCCTCCTTATATTATTTATTTCAAAGAATGCACTGCACAGGAGTCCCAGCACATCCTGGTGGGCTTCTGTCATGTGCCCCTTGTCTACTGTTGTTGCAAACACAGTAAGTCCTGCTGAGAGCAATTTAAGTACTTTTTGAAATTTCAACTCCTGCACCCTTGCTGAAACCCCCAACTGTGTCCATATAAGATGGTTCACCATCGGCACTTTTAACAAACCACAATTAATTGGGGCTTCATATTTTTTGGCCCTCATCCATAGCCAGTTCTTGAAGCTGATGGGAGAGCATGTATTGAAGGCTGCTGCCAATTCTTCCCCTAATGGCTCCCTAGCATCTCTGGGGACTGCACATTTCTCCGCTATATTTGGAATTATTTCTAATTCCACTCCCTTGTGGCTCTGCCCAGCCACTGATACAGCGTCAGTGTTTTGCTGAGCCGGTATACCCTCCTCCTCAAAGGATGGGTAGTCATGCAGCCCTATTTCAGGCGCTGCTGCCACAGGCTCTCCAACAGCCTGGCGTGGGCACCACTCCTCCTCCCAGAGTGCATCCCTGTCGAACATCTTCTGCAATAAGATCTCGACCTGGGAGAGCTGTCAGCAAACGGTCTCTCCTTGCGAAGGTAAAACCTCCAGGCCAGACTCTGGGTCAACGGGCCTTTTAGATTTCGAAGTTAGCTCCCTTGCTGGCGACGGACTTGGTGACCTAGGCGGGCATCCGCTAACCGCACTCTCGCGGTCCACCAATCTTTTTCCCCCAGATCACCTCGTCGACACCTTTTTTACTTTCTGCATCATTTTTAACGGTCTGAACATTACCACTAATGCAGAAAGTGAGCACAAGAAAAGTTTCAAACTTACCTTGTGTTTTAAACTTACTGCTTGGAGGAGCTCTGCTGCTCCAACTGGCCGACTGCACCAATGCGTTTGACGTAATGACACACGTGCGGCTGGACGGGGTTCTTCACGTAGTCACTCACGTGACTCCAAAGTAAAATGGTGGGTTTAGACAGAATAATTGGGACACTGATGGAAAATGTAATCAATTGGATTGCTCCTCAAAGAGCCAGCAGAGCAACATGGGCCAAATGGTCTCCTGTGCCATTCGATTTCCATAATTCTATGATTCCAGTCACCATATTTTGGATGAGATTCTGTCCGCATTCTCAAGAGAATTTAAGAGGTTATTTTGAAGAAGAACAGGATATTCTCCTGAATGTCCAAGCAAATGTTCAAAATATGTATCCCCTACTCACCATCATTAGCACAGATTATTGGCCATTATCAGTCTGCTATCTGTGGGAGCTTCTTGTGCCAATGTTGACTGCTGCTTTACCTTAATTACAATAGTGACTACACTAGAGAGTACTAAATTGGCCGTGAAATGCCTTGGGACTCAAGCAAGTCCTTGTATTTGAGAACTCCTTGTGTCACAGTAGTCACAGTTTCTGGACATATTGACTGAGCTTCCAGCCACGAATGAAATTAGTTCCCTATATTTCCACAGTGCACTTGTGTCGGAGTGGAAAGATTGGCCTGTTATCAAATCCTGAAGTCTTAGCCCTTACTCAGTGTGAGATTTCTACCTCGTTAATTTTTGGATAAATGACGTCCGCAATATGCAGTTGCAAAAGCATAATATACAGTAGGTCACTTCTCGATGTTCAAAGCAGTGGAATGGTTGAGACAGGCATTTCTAAGTAGATTCTGTACAACTAACAGTGAATCTATTCCCATTACCATGCATTTTAATTTTGCATATAAACCAATTTTCGTATGTGGATCAATCCAATTTGCTTTGGGTTTTTGTGTTCAAATTTACCTTTTAAAATCAAACACCTTTAAAAGCAAATCCAGACCATAGTATTCATCTGAATTAATGCATGAAGCAAATACTGGGCAACCCTGGAGCATACAGGAATGCCTGGTTTCCAATGACTAGTTTTTGTTGACATACGTCATAAGGTCATGTGATAGAAGCTGAATTAAGCCGTTTGGCCCATGTAGTCTACTCAGCCATTCTATCATGGCTGATCTATCTCCCTCCTTACCCCATTCTCCTGCATTCTACCCATAATCCCTTACACCCGTACTAATCAAGAATCTATCTATCTCTGCTTTAAAAATATCCATAGATAACACATCATCTGTTATTTGCACAAAAGAACACGTCACCGGTTGTTGGAATGCCAACACTTGGTCAAAACCTTGCCCTTTAGCCTAGGATTGTCATGATTTGTAAATGAACATAAATGAAATGGCAGTAGGCCATATAGACCCTTAAGCCTGGTCTGCCATTCAATAAGGTCATAGCTACTTAACACACGACAGTGTGAAGAGGTGACAGACCAATCATTAGTAATCGTGTGTTCTCTGAGGCCATCCTATAAATTTGAATATATCGGAGTTATGTGATAGAAACCAACTGTGAAATGACATATTTTTATTTTAATAAAAATACCATGACATAGATCAACTTAGAAGTGTACAGATCATAACCACCCCTCCAAACCTTTTGAACACAAATTCTGGTTATGTTTAAGAAGGAACTGCAGTTGCTAGTTTACGCCAAAGGTAGACTGAACAAGGGTCTCGACCCGAAACGTCACCCATTCCTTCTCTCCAGAGATGCTGCCTGTCAGTTTTACGTTCTCTCGGTATGTGCCTTCTGTAATCCGTGCATGATCTAAGGTTATTTTTATATTGTTCCAGATACTAATTGCCCACACTTGCCAATCTTTTCCAGTGTTTGCAATATCTGGAATGATCCCTCTGCTGGGTTGTGTTGTAGGGCTGTTGGTCCAGATTGGTTCTTGATCTCTTTGAAGCGATGCATGAAATGAGTGAACTTCAGGCAGGAAGCACTTCCATTGTGGTGGCTGGCTAACTAACCCAGTCTCCCTGCTGGCTGGACACATTGATGACAATGGGATGTTGGATCCTGAACTTTATCAATTAGTGCAAAGAGAACAAAATGAGGAGATTACACCTAATCTATAGGGAAACGTATTCTGCTCATTTCTGGACACAACACTGGAAAGGCCATAAAGGCACTTGTGTAAATATGTACTAGAATGGGTCCAAGAATGAGGGACCTAAGTCAAAAAGATATCTTGGAGAAACCAAGATTGTTCTCCTGGTGAATAAAGGCAACAAGGAGATTGTTTAAATCATGGACTACAAAGAATAAAGCAAAGTTAGTGCACGGGAGTGGATTTGGAATGCACCGTTTGATGAGGAGATGGATGAAGACTCATCTAGGACTCGCAAATAGGAAATTAATTAAACCTTGAAAGCAATAAAAATACGGCAGGAATGTTGGGAAACTGTTTGGAATTGGGCTGACTGGATCAATGGTTGAAAGAGCCAGTGCAGATTCAGTGGGGTGATTGGCCTAGGCTCCATGTGTTGCCGTGTTGTCTATGATTGTGTCCAGAGATGCTACCAAAGCACTATCCCAATAAAATGATTTGTGCTTCAAAGCTAAGCCTCATTCAGAAAATAATTACCCATCCTTACATTATGATGCGAAATAATACAAAAGTCTGTGCTGTGTCTCTGGTCCGTTATTGTATTTGTATAAATGATTCATTTCCAGTTCTCACTAAAACCGGTTTGTAAATGTTGTCAAATTAATTTTTGTGCAATATACGCTCTTGACTGGTTAATTGTTATTTATGGTGCTTCTTTTTTCCCATCCATCTTTTAATAATTTGTTAATTTTATGGTAATGTTTCTCAAGCTGAAGTATGACATTTGAAGTTCAACAGTGGCTATGAACAGAATTTCATTTATCATTGTCACCCAAAATTATTTGCTATTGATTAACTTAAGTAAACAATAAGAAGCAAATTGAAATGTGTTTCCCACCGCCACAGGTTTGAAGATGAGTACATTTGCCGTGGCAGAACACAATCGTAACTTTTTTCATATTGAAGTACATCACTCCATGGTCAAAATTCACCTTTTCACCTGACACAGTTTTTGTAACAGAACACATAAAGTAACTTCATTCCCCAGGCAACACTGGAGGGACTACCTATAATTGGACAGTTCTTGAGCAACCATGTGTTCATTTTTTCCCCCTGTCATTCCACTCCTGTGCTTCCCTTGTTTATCAGATATATTTCCCCTAATTAAAGTCTAGAGAATGAGAAAAAGCCTGTTCCATTTCTCATGATTCCATTCTCCTTCACTTTCCTCTCAGATTACTCCTCCCAAACTTCATACTGATCCTCGGTAATTTCCCACACCTCCAACATACCATCACCACATCTTTCCCTTCCTTTCCTTTACTTAACAGTATTCCAAAGGGACTAGTCCCTCCATGACTCCAGACAGGAACATGGATACGAAAGGTTAAAGGGGATTATGGACTAAACACGGGCAAATGGAGCCTGCTTAGATAATGCATTACTTGGACCCCCTGCAGTTCGCTTACCAAATAAAGATGGCGGTTGAGGACGCAGTAATCCACCTGCTCCACTGTTGCTATTCTCACCTCGATAAGCCGGGAAGCTTGTGAGAGTCATGTTTTTTTACTTCTCCAATGCTTTGACTTCTGCATTGCTAGGGAGCAAACTGCCAAAGATGCGGGTGGATGCTCAATTGGTGTCCTGAATCACCAACTACCTGACTGGATGACCACAATATGTCAGGCTACAGAACTATGTCTCGGACATGGTAGCAAGCAACACAGAGGCCCCACAGGGGATGGTCCTCTCTCCCTTCCTGTTCACCATCTACACCTCGAACTTCAGATATAACTCAGACTCCTGCCTCCTGCAGAGGTTTTCAGATGGCACTGCAATTGTGGGCTGCATCAGTGAGCGGTGGGGAGCTGAATACAGAGGTGTAGTCAAGGATTTTGTTGAGTGGTGTGGGCTGAATCACCTGCAGCTCAACATCAACAAGACTAAGGAGTTAATGGCGGACTTTAGGAGGAGAGGAACACCCGTGTCCCCTGTCTCCATCAATGGTATGGTTGTTCAGTTTACCAGAGATTACAAATACCTTGGAGTGTACCTGGATAGTAAATTTGGTCCAGGAACGCTGAGGCCCTGTACAAGAAGGGTCAGAGCCAGCTGTACTCTTTGAGAAGGCTCTGCTCCTTCAACACGCTGCAGATGTTCTACCAATCAGTGGTAGTCAACGCCATCTTCTTTGCTGCCATGTGCTGGAGGAGCAATGTGAAGGCTGCGGACACCAAAAGGATCAACAAACTCATCAGGAAGGCTGGCTCCGTCCAGGGGTCAGAAGTGGATTCATGGGAAGTGGTCTTGGAAGAGAGGATGCTCCTCAAACTGCGGAGCATCCTGGACAATACAGCTCACCCCCTCCATGACACACTGGGCAACCTGAGGAGTACCTTCAGCAACAGACGGCTTCCACCAAGATGCAGGACAGAATGCTGCAGGAGATCATTCTTCCCTGTGGCTATCAAACTGCACAACTCCTCTCCCTTCTGACGTGGGTAGACTGAGACTGAGACTGACTCCCCCCCCCCCCCCCCCCACCCAATCTTTGCACATCTGCAATACTTTCCACTTGTCATTTCATGTTTCATGTTTTTTTTTGTGTGTGTTTTATGACTGTTGGCAGTCCCTCCTGAGATAAACAAAGTTCTATCGTATCGAATCGTATAATATTGCATCGTTTGGTTGGCATGGATGAGCTTGGTCAAACAGCCTGTTTCCATTCTATATAATTATTACTCCCTGCCTCACTTTTCCATCTGCACCAATCTCTGCCCACCTTCTCACAGCACCTTCCCATGCCATCACATGACATGGAAATCCTATCCTTTCCACTCTGCCGTTCTTTCCTCCTACAAATCTTAATCCTCCTTTTAGATAAAGCAGCAATTTGCTTGTAACTCCCCAATTCAGTGCAATGCATTTAATAATGATAGAAACATAGAAACATAGAAAATAGGTGCAGAAAGAGGCCATTCAGCCCTTCGAGCCAGCACCACCATTCATTGTGATCATGGCTGATCACCCCTATCAAAAACCCGTGCCTGCCTTCTCCCCATATCCCTTGACTTCACTAGCCCCTATAGCTCTAACTAACTCTCTCTTAAATCCATCCAGTGACTGGGCCTCCAATGCCCTCTGTGGCAGGGAATTCCATAAATTCACAACTCTCTGGGTGAAAACATTTTTTCTCACCTCAGTCTTAAATGACCTTCCCTTTATTCTAAGACTGTGGCCCCTGGTTCTGGACTTGCCGAACATTGGGAACATTTTTCCTGCATCTAGCTTGCCCAGTCCTTTTATAATTGTATATGTTTCTATAAGATGCCCCCTCATCCTTCTAAACTCCAGTGAATGCAAGCCTAGTCTTTTCATTCTTTCCTCATATGACAGTCCTGCCATCCCAGGGATCAATCTCGTGAACCTACGCTGCCTCAATCACAAGGATGCCCTTCCTCAAATTAGGAGACCAACACTGTGCACAATACTCCAGATGTGGTCTCACCAGAGCCCTATACAACTGCAGAACTGCAGATGATTACCCCAACTGAGAGACCAAATGAAGATTACCAGGAGAGAGAAAATGCTGGAATTGTGAGATAAAAGACTGCAGTGACCAATGAACTAAAATTGTTGAAATCATTGTGCAGTATGATAGGCTGCAATATGCCTAGTTTGAGATGCATTTCCTCAAAGACAAAGGGCTACAAGTGACAGTGGAATAGAGAATTAAAGATTTAGGCAACAGAAGTTCAGATTCACCCTCACCCTTATTGGCTGAGCACTGTTCCACAGTCACCACCAACCTCTATTATCGTTCCACGGTGTGGAGAAGACCCCGTTGTGAACACCAAATGTAAACCCTAAATTGGAAATGCACAATTAAGCCAACTTTAATTATGTTTTGGAGAAATCAAAAGTACAGATCATATATAAACTGTATGCATTGACTGACTCTAGGCAAGCACTCAGTCTTGATTTTTATTTTTAAATATTATGGTAGAAATTATTCTTTGTTGTAATGAACATGGTGAACATAATAATAAATGTATTACTGAATACCACATACGGTATGTGAACTTCCAAAGCTGGGAAGCATTGCCAGGGGTAGTGGGGGAAGTAGATACGATAATGTTGTTTTTAAATACATACATCAATATGAAGGTATGGAGGCATATTAATCATATCTAGAGGAAAGAGTTTAGTTTAATTTGGCATCATGTTCGGTGCAGACATTGTAGACTGCTTTATTGCTTCATGTCCAAACATTGATTCCACCCTCACCAAATTTAAACTACTTTTTCCTTATTCTAATGAAGAGCTTGATGTGTTCCTACCTTATCTCCCCAAATTTGGGAAATGAGTGCCATTTTTACATGGAATATTGAACATTATAGCAAAGGAACAGGCCCTTTGGCCTTAATGTCTGTGGTGAACGTGAAATTAATCTCCTTTCCCTGCACGATCATATCCCTACATTCCCTGCATATCCAGGTGCTTTCCCAAAAGCCTCATAAATGCCACCATTTCATGTATTTTTTACCAATCTTTAGGACAACTGCCCATAACTTTGTTAACATGCATGTTGCAAGTTAAAAGAGACATCGGATGGGGTTTCCAGTAGGGTGATTAGAGCTGGGTTTTGAGGATGGTTTTAAGCAATCTCCAGCAAACTTGATTCCAATTTCAGATTGGGCATCTTCCAGTGACATTGATTGCTGGTCCACAGTCTGACCCATGTGTTTCATCATGAGAAACATTTTGCTAAATAGTAGCAGAGAATGCACTGACACATAGAATCAGCCAAAACATGCATCTTATTAAAGGTTTCGCTAATAGTATGTATTTTCTGTCAAAAAGTTGGCATTATTTTATAATGGTGTCTTTTTGTGGTAGTGTTTAAATGTAAACTTGCTTAGAAAATATTTACAATGGAACAAGACATGAGGTGGGAAGTACCTGAGTCTTTCCACTATTATGTGAGTTTCCACTTTCTCTATCTTTTCAGTTTTCTTCTCTGCATCTTCCCTTGCCTTTGACCTGGACCAAAATATACCTCTCAATCAACGCAGCTCTAAATATAGACATGCTTCATTAACATCACACTTGTTTGTAGGACCTCATTGTGTGCAAATTGACTGCTGTGTTTACTGCCTTACAAATTAGGCTAATGTCAATGGGTACTTCTTCAACTATAAAGTGCCTTGCATTATTCTGATGTCTTCTGGGACACTATAGTAATGCAGGTCTTTATTGCTGCTGCAGGCACAGCTTGTAACCTGCCCTTCTGAGCATAGTCAACATAGTAATCTGTGGATAATGGGTAAAGTTTGGGAGTTAGTGTAGAGCCTGGCACTGAAGATGTAGCTCGGCAGGTGGTGGACATGCTGGGCATATTGCCAGGGCAATTTGTAAGCATTGCAGAACATCTGTGTTTGGCAATTACAGTGCTAAATCACAATTAAAGTGGAGGCAGCTGGGATATTGCACCCGCGAGGAGTGGATAGGCTTCATCAAGGGGAATGGCGACGAATGTCTCCAGGGACAATGCAAAATCACAGATAATAAAATATTGAAAGAGCATCAAAATAGTTGCAAAGTACATGATTGTTTACGAGACACAAATCAAGGAAATTTCTAAAGGAAGAGTAGTTCTGAAGATGTTGTGCTTGCTGATACTCAAAATTAACTCAGGAACACTCAAAGAGCAAATCACTTGAGAGTTCACTTTCAAACAAAGAGTCACCTCTTTTTATGATATGTTTAACTCTGTATGTCCCAGCCCCGATGCATTTCCATACCCAATCATTTGCAGACATTCCCTTATCAATAACCAATAATTTGCATTACGTTTTTCCTCCTTCCCAGTTATTTTCCATTCCGTAATTCCTATTTTTAAAGCACATGACTCCCCTTTCTTGGGCCCCTTATTTCTCTTAACTAGGGCTTGATACAGACCTATAATTGTCACAATTGAGTAACGCTAAGTGTTAAGATAGCAGAATCCAATGTTTACTTTCCTATCTTAGGCCTCCTTTATCGCTCTTAGTCATCCCAGCTAAGGGTGTTACAAAGTTACAAAGGTCACATAACTGTCACAACAGGTTCATGTTAAGTGTTGAGGTAGGAGAACCCAAATGCCTCCCCCCCCCCCCCCACCCCCCCCCCCAATTTATATAAACAAAACACACTAAGGTGAGCAAGCAAATGTCTTATCTCAACATAAACAAGCTAATCCAAACATGCAGAGCAAAGCCAAATCCAAACATGCAGAGCAAAGCTAATATAAAGGATAATAGATAAAGAATAATATTTAAGTATCTCAAGTATTACAAACACCAAGAATATAAAATGTAAAGATATATACTCCTATAAAGACAAACAAACACTCATTCATTGTGTTAAAGAAGGAACTGCAGATGCTGGAAAATCGAGGGTACACAAAATGCTGGAGAAACTCAACGGGTGCAGCAGCATCTATGGAGCGAAGGAGATAGGCAACGTTTCGAGCCGAAACGTTGCCTTTTTCCTTCGCTCCATAGATGCTGCTGCACCCACTGAGTTTCTCCAACATTTTGTGTACACTCATTAATTGTGCTCCGGCAGGAAATTGGATGTCCATCCTGGTGTTCTAGGCAGGAGAGTGGGAGACTTCAGCTTGACATTTATGGTGAGATATATCCCAGCGCTTCAGCCTGGTCGGTGACTGTCTGCCCAGCATCCTCTCCCCCCTCCACAGTCAGTGACTCTCTCCTTCCCCTCCCTGGTCACCAAGCCCTCCCTCGTCACCAACACCAACCCTCCCTCCTCCCCCCTCTTTCATTCCCCGGTCATCGACCCTCCCTTCTCCCTGGCCACCAACCCTCCCCCTCCCTGGTTACCAAACCCTCACCTACCTCCTCCCTTCCCCGGTCATGACCCTTCCTCCCTCCCCGGTCACTGAGTGCACCTCCTCCCGCCCACTGACGGTTGGTCCTGAATCTCCAGGAGGGAGGGGATCTATAGTCAGAGGTGGGTGCAACGATCAGGGAGAGATTTTGCAGTGGAGCAGTGCAACAATTACAGGTTGGTCCGGAGCGCTGCTGCGGTTGATCTGCAAACCATATATGGTGAATTATTGGGAGTTGACTGCGTATTCCTATGTACTCTATTCAGGTAAATTCTGAAAGACAATTAGAAAAAAAATTAAAAGTGACAACTTTCTTGCCATCTGTCGCGATCCTGATGCCAAAATAGATGCCAAAATTGATAAAGCTCTTCCACTGAATGAATTTGTTGCATTTAACACCACGTTTGGCTCTCAGTAATTACATCCTTGTCTTTCATGTAGATTTTAAAGTGGGACTCCCTCCTGAGAAACCCTGTGGGAGCACCTTCACAAATGTTGCACCATAGTTCAAGCAGGCAGCTCACCAACACCCTCTCCAGGACAATTAGGGTGGGAATTAAATGGTTTTCCTGAGAATAAAATTGAAAAATATATCTTTGAAAGTCTGTGGGAAAGATTATACACCAAATTATACACCAAAGATCAGGTTATACACCAAAGATCAGGCACGGAAATCGCTATCAAAACATGGGGGGGGTCCGGGGGACACAATTTCTTGGCGGCCGTGCACGCATGCGCACACTCACACACACACGCGAGGCTTCGGAGGCTTCAGCCGTGGGCCCTGTGGACAGTAATTAGTGATGCGTGCCGGCATTCGCCGAAAAAATTCGCGTGAGTGGGACAGGCCCTTTAATTTCCCATCAAGTCTTTAGCTCCCACTAGTTGAGATGCAGGTGCTTTGTGATAAAAGCATTGAAATATTTTCCTAAGGTGGTTTTCCTTCTGAAATGTAGCAAACTGTACTGATCATGATTGACTCCAGGTGGCTATTTTATTTCAAGAGTTAAAACGTAATGGCAAGTATTATAAATGGCACATATAAAAGAAAGCTAACAAACCAATGAAGAAATCATCATTGTTGGTATAATTTTCAGTAGCACTCATCACCTGTTTGTCCTCTGGTTTAGTTGTGAAAATGTGAGTTGTTGTCTTGTGGATCGCTGAAAGAAATTACCTGTTAAATTGAATGTGATTACTAACAAACGAGAACAGCTTTTATAAAGCATGAATTGCTACATTAGCTTATGCATACCATTCAGTTTCTGGCAAGTTAGTTTGTCACCACACGTGGAATCATACGGAGAAAAATCATGGGTGACGTTTCTGGTCGGGATCCTTCTTCAGACTGCAACCACTAGACCTGCTGCCTCACAGCGCCAGAGACCCAGGTTCAATCCTGACTTCGGGTGCCATCTGTGTGGAGTTTTCCCATTCAGCCTCTGACCATGTAGGTTTCCTCCTCTTCGAACAAGGGTACCGACCCGAAATGTCACCCATCCTTTAACTGCAGAGAAGCTGCCGGACCATCTGAGTTACTGCTGCACTTTGTGTCTATCTTTGGTTTATACCAGCATCTGCAGTTCCTTCCTGCACACTCGTAGAATCATATAACGGTTGTAACACTGAATGAGGCAATTCATCAAGTGGAGTCTACGCAGAATGAAAGGAAGGCAAATGTAAGTGGGCAGCATAGTGGTCTCATTCTTTTCCGAGTCTGAGATAGCTGACCATGCATGCGGCCGCGACTCTGCAGTGTGTGGTCGGATGGGAACCTGATTGCAAAATTTCACAAAAACATGTTAGGGGGATTGTCCCCCACCTCTGAAAACATGGAGGGGACCCCCCCCCCTCCATCCTCACCCCCCACCCCCCCCTCCCCCCCCCCCCCCCCCGGGGGACTTCCGCCCCTGCCTGAGATAGACCTAAAATGCTGCAGTAACTCAGCGGGACAGGGTGCATTCTGGAGAGAAGGAATGGGTGATGTTTCGGGTCGAGACCCTTCTTCAGTCTGATGTCCGCCATTCCTTCTCTCCAGAGATGCTGCCGGTCCCGCTGTGTTATTCCAGCATTTTATGTCATCGTTTATTGAAAGTCTACTTACTGGGGGAAGGTTAAATAGAAAATACAAGGCTAAACAAATATTAGTAATCTTAAGGGTGGCACCATGGCGCAGTGGTAGAGTTGGTGCCTTACAACGTCAGCGACCTAGGTTTGATCCTGACTCTGGATGCTGTCGCGTACAAGAATGTTTTCGTTCTCCCTATGATTGCACAGGTTTTCTCTGGGTGCTCCGGTTTCCTCCCACACTCCAAAGACATACAGGTATGTAGGGTTCTAAAATTTGTAAATTGTCCCTCATTTGTAGGATAGTGCTTGTCTACGGTCGGCACGGTCTCGGTGGGCCAAAGGGCTTATTTCAACATTGTATTTCTATAGTCTAAAGTCCAAAAGTCTAAATTTTGCATTGGCGGAATCTTGATGGGCTGTCTTTATAAGAGTTTGACTTACAATTTTGTGCAAAAAGTTTACTTCTTCCTTAAATATCCAGCCATGAATGAATGCCAGAATATGAGATTTGAATACATGTGATTCTTCAGGTGTTTTGAGTTGCAAAAGAAGGTACCACAGGGACATAGGAACAGGAGACCATTCAGCCATAAAACTATTCAATCATTCAAAGAGATCATGGTTGATATGTGAGTGACTCCATCCATCTAAAACTCCATATCCTTCAGTCCTATAATCCAGCAAAAACCTACCTGCCACAGATTAAAAATTATTTAATTGAGTGGACATTAATTATTTATTTTAGGAAAGAGTTCCATATTTTGACCTCCCTTTTGTGCAGAGATATTTCTTAACTTCTCTCCAGAATAATCTACCTCTGAATTTTAACTTATGTTCCCTTGCCTTTGGTTCTCACATCTGCAGAAAAGTTTGCACTCGCATTCATTACCCAAACAATTTCATTCATTCATACCTTAATACTCTATATTCCATAGAATGCAATGCTGTTTTATGCCATTTCTCCTTGTAATCTAACACTTGAAGAACACAGAACATAGAGTACAGGAAGAGGTCCTTCTGTCCACAAACGTATTGAAGGTGATGTTGAATTAAAGTAATCCCTTCTCCCTGCACATACTCCATATTACACCAGTCCATTTATATTCATGTATTTATCTAAAAAGCCCCCAAAAATACGATAATTGTATCTGCATCCGGCACTGCCCTGGCAGCACATTCCAGGCATCTTCCATTGTCTGTGTAAAAATAACTTGCCCCAAACTTTCTCCTTTAAACTTTCGCCTTTATACCTATTGTCACATCCTGGCCTCAGATGTGGAATAATAATGATACTGACACAATATTTTATAGGTTTTTACATTCCTTGGTCTCCGTGTTTATTATCTCACTCAGCCATGGCCTCCTGCCTTGGCTTACACAGTGCACATGCGATCTGACCTCCAAGTCACCTGATACAAAGGTCATGATATTTGCATATCATCATCATGACTTAAGCTTTACATTAATATGTGTTCTTTCTAATATACTTTGCAATTAAATTCTTACAAAACCTATTTGTGTTTTCATTTGTGTTCCAATAACTCACGAAACAGATGCATTACAACTACAAAACAAATGCAACTTGTTACACTCTTGTAACCTTAATAAACTCCTTGCTCATAATAAAGAGTATCATAGTAAACAGTATCATACTAAACAGTATCATAATCGCAAACACAAAATCGTCGTATCGATTGGGGACTCTTTTTTCACGGTTTGGTCTACCAGCTGGCACAGAAGCATCAGTCTGTGGAATCTGCCAAAGTGTTGTCACCCAGACACCTTCTCTGCTCACAACACCGTGCCGTTGCAAACAATGCTGCCTTCGGAACTCTGTCACGCACCTCGGAAATGTCTACTGGCCCCTCTGATTCAGTAGCTCCTTGGTGGATTTTGTTGGGCCACCTTGTTTTAAGTGTCTCTGGAACATGTAACCAGCGTTTGACGCTCATCAACCATATATAATTGGGTGTCTTTCCTCTGATTATTGCCTCATTGCTCTCCTCATGTCAAACGCACAGTCATAATGTAATCATTGTGGGTTTTCGGCACAATCACAACTGGACTTCACCCATGTGTCAAACGTTCACTGTTCAAATAATGTCCTGACCAATCAACTTTCCCATTGATTTTAGCTTTCTAATCTACGTTTCCACGAAATCCAAATTACGTTCTCCGCAGGCCGGTTGAGCAATCGGCTTGACATTTCCTTCAATAGCTATACTTCACTTGCCGCCTTTATCAATTTTCCCAACCCCTCGGATTACTGAATGAAATTCCTAGCCCTCATGTCATCATATGACTGCACTGAATTGACCCCCGTATTTAAAAACTCTGATGTGAAGCACTCCCAGCTCTCGAGCTCTATTTCTACTCAGCAGGGGTTCTCCCTTCTCCTCTAATCACCACTAAATTCTGAATATATTCAGTTTTCGCTATCCTCTGACCTACGTTAGCCGTGAAACATCCAATGTGTCTGCAATGTTTTAGGTAACGAATACTACTCTCCTATG